>CM029018.1:68532726-69017726 GCA_016801055.1 Panax notoginseng | reverse complement strand
AAAAATCGTTGCTAAAGGCCCATTTTTTGTAGTGTCTGTTGTTGAATATCTTTGGCCCGTAGTGCAAAGATGACATGTTGTTGAATATCTTTGGCCTGTAGTGCAAAGATGGTCTGTTGATGAATATCTTTGGTCGTAGTGCAAAGATAAAATTGTTAGTATGATTATAAACAGGAACTGTGATTTGGTATAACCATGATCTTTGATGTTTCAGGTAAAGACATATGATGAAAATTACCTTCGTCCTTAATGCGAAGAGGAATTTAGAATCACAATTATGATTATGAGTTATTCATATGATTGTGGACCAGAACTGTTGATTGATGTTACAGGGATAAAACATTATTGGTGGATTTTTAACATGGAGAAGATAATAGACTTTATGGTCTATTTGACTCTTCTAATGGATTGTTCGTTCCGCTTCAACTATGGTTGAAAAATTTTATCATCTACCATATGTTCTAAATCTCTGATTTATTACTGTTAAAGGCTATTGATAATTTATTTATCTTTATTTATGATATTCTTTACTGGGCTAGTTGAGCTCACCCTTTTGCTTCACAATTCCTTTCAAGTAATAAGAGTGTAGCTGGGTCGAGCGGGGGTATCAAGGGAATAGAACGGTGGTCTCTAGCTGTGGAGTTCTCCCTAAACAGTATAGAGAAGTGTGTTATATTTTATACATCATTTAGTAGTTATATTTGGTGAATCAAATAGGGTGAGGCGAACCTAACGTTGGAAATGTGTTTTGCCACTATCATACAAGATGTCTAATGACATACAACCTCGTGTCATCATAAGACAGGGTTGTGCACATCCACTTACTGACTATATCTACAAACACTACCTATATAATCTTGGTGTTTGGTTGAAGTATAACTCTCAATTAGAGACAGTGGAGATAATGATATGTCAAAAGAAGACTGACAATTGGAAAGAATATGATAGTAATCTTCTTGTTTTTCTTTGGGGTCTATTGGGTCAACCAAGGATAATTCTGTGGACATATGATATCTATCATAACCTAGACGCATGGGCTCCCATGTACGAAGGTTTTCTTGAGCACTTTCCAAAGATTCTAATTTCTAAAATAGTTTTTGACTATACCTTTAGGTAAGGTGCCATTGTGACGTGCTATCCAAAGTTTGGATGAGAGTCACAGTTGGTATATATTTGTGTTAAAACACACAACATATGTGTTGTTGTATTTTGCACGATAATTATTGTAATAAAGTTGTAGTTGTTTTCTGTACCATGTATTTTGTGACTCAGAATAGGTTGGGTGGAATGGACCTATTTTGGGGTTGTCAAAGTTAGTATCAGAGCTTAGGGATATGGTCTCTGGCGGAGATCGAGGAGTAAAACTAGGAGGGGAGAGATGAGTAAATTCTTCGCTAGTGTGTCCTACCTAAGCTTATTTGTTGGTCGGTCATAATATACGGATATTATGTGATACGCTAATTTGTTTAATTAACCCTTTTTTTATGGCAGTATTTGAGAATGACAGCTGAGAATGTTAACAGTGGAGTGAATGAGACTGTAGGGATACCTATAATCACCAACCATGATAATGTGATGTCAGGCGAAGAAGGAATTAGAGATATTCTTGTGGTGAGGGAAGAATTAATAGTTGCACCCGAGCTAGTCGCAGAGGTAGCAGCTGAGAGTGAGGAAGAAGAAGAACCTGAGGAGAATTTATTAGAAGAATTTTATGATAGAAATGTAGAATTACAAAATCGTATTCATGAGTTAGAAGAGCAGGTTGAAGAACGGCAGGCGGTCGTGGAGCAAAAGGATGCAACAATTCAAGCTTGTGTTACCCGATATGTGATGCTTGAACAGAAGCATTCTTTGGCAGAGTATAAGATGATAATGCTGGAATCTGAGTTGTAAGAAGAAACAACTGAAAGAGTGAGAGTGAGTGATTCATGGGTAAAAGCCACACAACGCATTGATATTATGGAAAGTGATGTCCAATCTAAGAAGGCTAAAATATATGATATGTATTTCTCTTTTTGGACAGCAATTGGGAGAACCCAACATCGGATTTTGAATTACCCTGTACAGAGCGGTCAACCTCAATTCGATATGGATCGAAGATTGATGATTCAGATCATGAATCAGGAGTACGACGAAGCAGTTGAGGGTGGAATATGCCCTATAGAAAAGTATATTCCAATGGTAGTGATGACACCAAATGCTACCCCAGACAAGTCAAAGCTGGGTAGTTCAAGGGAGAGCGGTTGTCATGACTTTCCAACAAGTGAGGAACCTAAATGAAGTTATCACAGGAGATGAGCAATGGAAAAATCATGATAACCGGAGAGATAGAATCTGAAATGAAAGTAAGGTATTCTCAACTCTTCGAAATACCAGGTACGTAAATTTCGGGGACGAAATTTCATAAGGAGGGGAGGTTGTAAGACCCCAACTTTTTAATGAATAAAATAAAATTTCCTCTATTTATTATTGTGAATAATAAGGTGTTAATTTGATATAATGCTTTAGTTATGGGTGAAATGTGAAAATTTTTTAAAATAAACAAGTGGTTATAAAATATTCATTGTTGTCAGAGAATATTCGTTTGGTCGTGGAATATTCTTTCTGTCGGAGAATATTCGTACAACGACGCATCCATTTGTGGGCCCCATAATAGAATAACTGTCGGATGAAGAAAACGACAAATCTGAATTTTTATAAATAACGGCGTAATCGTTACCGTTAACACTATTGGAATACCCGGGGAAAAGTAAAGTAATACGCGTTGTTGTACAGTAGCACACGATATTGCACAGTATTTTTGAATTATTGATTCTTACGTAAGAAGACACTACTCAATAATTATTACAGTAATTACTGTTCAATATTTTATTTTATTGATTCAATAATTACTATGTTGATATTTTATATTATTGTTATTCAATAATTGTCACTCCATAGTATTTCTCATTATCAGATCAATAATTCATATTATTTGAATAATATTATTAGATATCATTATTGGCAATGTCTAGAAAGTTCTGTCAAGGAGAGATTTAGTCATCTAATTACGCGCCAGTAAGGAAAAATCCTTATCGAAAAGCCCCCTCTTTCCTGGGAACTGCCTGGTTGTCATTATTGTGATTCTGTAATATTATTTGTGAATAATTAATTATTGATTTATATGATAAGGAAATATTTATTCAATGTAGATATAAATGATGGATTTATTTATGTGGTTATAAATGAAGGAATTAATGTTGAAGTGTTTTATTAGTATTTTATCGGATTAGAGGTATTAAAATATCAAATCGGTGTTCTTAAAGCTCTATTGCGTGATTTATAATTTTAATCCGACCGTTGGATCGTTGTTATACATATATAAGTTGAGTATATGTCCACAAATTTTGAACTGTTAAAAATTAATGCATGATTTATTATGAATTTTAAAAGATGTTAAAAATCATCCGTTTATGGATTTCGGATATTTTCTGACTGGAATTTGAAAAAACTTAAAGCTACAAAGTTGTAGAGAATTTGATTTTGTGTGAAATGGACATAAAATTCGTATTTTTCTGATAAACGGACTATTTTCTATGAATTATTGAAGTTTAGGAAAATAAAATAATTTTTTTATTAAAATTGGGTGGGACCCACTTTTGTTGTTTAAAACATGTGGGCTGCTATTTTTTTCAAGTTGGCTTGCTTAGATATTTCAAGAGATGTGTGCGTAGAATTGAGAAAAAGAATAATATTATTTTATTATTTAAGTCTCCTTTGACGTTCTAGCATTTTTCTATAAATAGACGCTTAAGTTAGAATTGAAAATCACACCAGAAACATAAGTTTTCTTTCCCTATATTATCGAGCGTATTTTTGTGAGTATTTAGATACTTTGAGAGTTGTTATTCAGTGCAAGGTTCCTTCGGCTTTTCATCCGATATTCCAGTTAGAAATACTGCTCTTTTGAGGTAAGGGATTGTAAGGGTTATTATGTTTTTCAGTTTCATAATTTTTCTGACCCTCAAAATTTCTGGAAAAATTTAAAATGATAATTTGATGAGTTTTCTAGATTGTGTCCAAAAAGGACGATTTTTGGATGTATAGATTAAGAGTTATGAATTTTATGGAAAAATACTATTTTAAAAGTAAACCCTTATAACTCGTTATGGTTAACTCCAAAATTGGTAAAATTTTTATTGGGAGTACACGTATATAACAGAAGTATACTCTGTAAATTTTTGAATTTTTACACAAAAGTATAATTTATGATAAATATCTAAATATTCGGTAGTTTTGACCATATAAAAAATAGTAAATGAATTTTATAAATTTCAGGAAAAATATATGTTCAATAAGGGACTATATTCTACTAAATCACAGAAAAAAAATATTTTTGGGACTAATTTCGTATTTTTTATGAAAATAGACTAGTTATGAGTAAATGAATTAAATATGTTATGTGAAGTAAGAAAAGTAGAAAATAGGATTTTATGACTTGAGAATCCTATATAAGGTATATGCAGATTTTTGATGAGAGTTTTGGTTATTGGTGATGAAATCTTATGAGTTTGACATTTTAGAATAATTAAATGCATTATTTAGTAAAGTGTAAACAATTAAAATAAATTGTTTCTAAGTTTAAAAAATAATTAAAATATTGTTTTAATATTAATAATATTAGATTATGAGATTATTAAGTGATTTATAATATTTGGATTAAGGTATTGTAAATATTGATATGGATATTATTGTAAAACTTTATCTTTTCGTGTCGGGGTTACTATTCATGAGTTACTAATCACGAGTTACTATTTACGACAAAATTGGTTTCTTTTTCTGACCAAAGTATCGTTGATTTATGAATCTTACTCTTGAGATTAAATCTATATGTTTATTATATTATTTTTATTATCATATATAACATTTTTATAACCCTAATGATGATATTTTTCTTTGACTTGAGTGTAAAGATGGGTAGATTATTGGTATTATCGTGACTATGGGTTCTCTTTGGCCAATAGCGCAAAGATGAATTGTTGACTGGTATGATCATGACAATTGAAGTTATAATTGAATATCTTTAGCTTAAGTGTAAAGGTGAATTGATCAACATGGTTATAATTATTGTTTATATAAATTCTGAAATGATTATATATTTCTTTGAGATATTAATATCTTTGGCCTGTTGTGCAAAGATGATCTGTTGTTGAATATTTTTGGCTCGTAGTGCAAAGATGAACTGTTATTGAATATCTTTGGCCTGTAGTGCAAAGATGAACTGTTGATGAATATCTTTGGCCCGTAGTACAAAGATGAATTTATTAGTATGATTATGAACAGGAACTGTGATTTGGTATAACCATGATCTTTGATGTTTCAGGCAAAGACATGTGATGAAAATTATCTTCGTCCTGGATGCGAAAAGGAATTTAGAATCACAATTATGATTATGAGTTATTCATATGATTGTGGACCAGAACTGTTGATTGATGGTACAGGAATAAAATATTATTGGTGGATTTTTAACATGGAGAAGATAATAGACTTTATGGTCTATTTGACTCTTCTAATGAATTACTCGTTCCGCTGCAACTATGGTTGAAATTTTTTATCATTTACCATATGTTCTAAATCTCTGATTTATTACTGTTGAAAGCTATTGATAATTTATTTATCTTTAGTCATGATATTCTTTACTGGGCTAGTTGAGCTCACCCTTTTGCTTCACAATTCCTTTCAGGTAATAAGAGTGTAGCTGGGTCGAGCGGGGGTATCAAGGGAATAGAACGGTGGTCTCTAGCTGTGGAGTTCTCCTTAAACAGTATAGAAAAATGTGTTGTATTTTATACATCATTTAGTAGTTATATTTGGTGAATCAAATAGGGTGAGGCGAACCCAACGTTGAAAAGGTGTTTTGCCACTATCATACAAGATGTCTAATGACATACAATCTCGTGTCATCATAAGACATGGTTGTGCACATCCACTTGCTGAGTATATCTACGAGCACTACCTATATAATCTTGGTATTTGGTTGAAGTATAACTCTCAATTAGAGACAGTGGAGATAATGATATGTCAAGTGTGACACCCCCAAAATAGGTATACAACACCCATTCTGAGTCGCCATATACATGGTACAAAAGAAAACTACAACTTCAATAATACAATTGTCGTGCAAAATACGACAACACATACTGTGAGTTTAAATACAAATATTGTCTTCTAGACAATATCCACACTCAAATAAGTCCTCATTACAATTATTCAAATACTATTTTACAGAAATAGTGAGGACAGCTAAAATATCTTTCTAGAACCATCACTCCATACCCCGACTAGATCCTGCTATGTTCTCACCTCCTGAGAAGAAAAATGGAACAAAAAGGAAAAGGGTGAGTTCAACTAGCCCAGTAAAGAATATTATGACTAAGATAATACACAACAAATTATCATTAGTATTCAACAGGGAAAAATCTGATAGAATATAATCGACAACAAGTTTTAGATCAACAACTGCAGCGAAAATAACAAACCATTAGAAGAGTTAAGTAGAGAATGAATTCTACTATCTTCTAAGATTTAAAAGTCCATCATCAATATTTTATCCCTGTAACATCAATCAATATACATCTTGAATCAAATATTCATCTTTGCACTACAGGCCAAAGATATCCATTTGTAACACCAGTCGGTCATGTTCATCTCAATACCTGTTCATCTTTGCACTACAGGCCAAAGATATTCATCAGGTAATCATACATCTTTGCACTACAGGCCAAAGATATTCAGTAGTATCATCATTTAGGACTGAGGATGATGAAAAATATCTTAAAGAAAACGAATCCAGTGAGACAGAAGGACAAATAGTAGAGATTCGTATAACAATTTATCCAAGATCAATAATACTTCATAATAATCAATTGTGAAGCAGAATTCAAAAATAAAGATCAAAACATGGATACAATCAAATATAGTAACCATAATAGACATCTTGGACAAAAAGAAGAAAATTTCATTTTTCGATGAATAGTACCGTATACGTGAATAGTGCCGTATACGTTAATAGTAACCCCGACACAAAAAGTTCCAAATTTGATAAAAAGTTCATATCAATATTTCAGCATAATGATATTGAAGAAAATAATATCATTTAAGAAGAAAATAATATCCCTTACCTCAAAATAACCGTACTTCTGACTGAATATCGGATATGAGGCTTAATGAAACTTGTGCTGAATAGCAACTTTCAAAGTATCTAAATACTCACAAAATACAGTCAATAATCTAGAGAGAGAAAGAGAGAAAACTTATGAATTTTGGTGTGATTTTTAATTCTAACTTAACCCTCTATTTATTGGAAAATATTAGCACGCCGAAGCAGACTTAACCTGCAACCTGATGGCTTTACATGCTACTATTCCCACCCACCACATTTGAATAAAAATCTCAGCACATTTCTTCACCAAGAGTGGGGCCCACCAATTCTAGAATTTTCCACCAAAATGATTAACTCAAAAAATTCAACAATTTCTGAACCAGTCATCTCGTAAAATTCATAACAAATCATACGTTCATTTTTAACGGTTCAAAATTTGTGGACATATACTCAACTTTTATATGTATAACATATCCAAATATTACCACGATCCAACGGTCGGATTAAAAATTATAACCCCCGCAAAATATCTTAAAAATCCTAATTTGATTTTCAATACCTCCGTTCCGACAAAAATACAGATAAAACACCTCAATATTAACTCCTTCATTTTTAACCACAAAAATATATCCCTCATTTATATTTACATAAAATAAATATTTCCTTATCATATGAATCAATAATTAATTATCCACAATTAATATTACAAAATCACATTTATGACAACCAGGCCGTTCCGAGGAAAGAGGGGGCTTTCCAATAAGAATTTCTTCTTACTGGCGCGCAATTAAATGACCAAACCTCTCCTTAGACAGAACTTTCTAGACATTGCCAATAATGCTATCTAATAATATTATTTAAATAATATGAATTATTGATCTGATAATAGAAAATACAGTGCATCAACAATTATTGAAACAACAATAATATAAAATATCAACGCAGTAATTATTGAATTAGAAAAATAAAATATTGAATAGTAACTACTGTAACAATTATTGAGTAGTGCATTCCTTCGTAAGAATCAATAATTCTAAAATACTGTGCAATCCGTGTGCTACTGTGCAATCACGCGTATTACTGTATTTTAACCACCGGGTATTCCAACTGTGTTAATGGTAACAACTACGCCGTTATTTATCAAAACTCAATTTTTATCATTATTTTCATCCAATCGTTTTCCGTTATGGGGCCCACAAATAGCTACGCCGTCGTACGAATATTCCCCGACAGAAAGAATATTCTACGACCACACGAATATTCACCGACCAAAAATAAATATTTTATAACCACTTACTTATTTGAAATATTTGCGCATTTTACCCATAACTAACCACATTAATCAAATCAACCCTTTCTATTTCAAAATAATAAATAGAGGAAATTTAATTTCATTTATTAATAAGTTGGGGTCCTACAACCTCCCCTCCTTATGAAATTTCGTCCTCGAAATTGACGTATGTACCTGGTATTTCGAAAAGGTAAGGATACTCTGATTACAACTCCCATGTCATTTCTTCAATAGCATGGTTTTTCCACAAAACCTTAACTTGTGGTATAACCTTCGTGCATAGGACATGTTCTTTCCTATCCAATATCTTAACAGGTACCTCCTCGTACGTTAAATCTTCGGCTATCTCGTCTGGTTCTAACGCAATAATATGATTCGGGTCGTCCACATATTTACGTAACATCGATACGTGAAAAACATTATGAACACGCGACATACTTAGCGTTAAGACGAGTCTATAGGCCACAATTCCTACTCAATTGAGGATTTCAAATAAATCGAAGGCTTGAGCTTTCTTCTCTTCATCGACTCTTACTTCTAGAATAACACATTCTTACACCTTCTTCTTTATATTCATCAGCTCCAGGTCTGTAGCTTGAGCGGCTTTAACGTTATCGATTAAAGTCGATTTTACTCTTATATCATCACGTGGGTCCCTAGAGTCATTAACTCTATCTCTAACATTTATAAATTATACAAAATAGGTCTTTGTGTTCAACAACATCGCACTCGTACTCGCGTACAATCTTCTACTCAACGCGTCAGCTACTACGTTCGCTTTTCCAGGATGGTATGGTCAGAACAGGTTCCGAATGAGTCGCCTCTTGAGCTATTGGAAAATCTTCTCGCATTCCTCGCTCCATACGAATTTTGTATCTTTCTGAGTCAGCTAAGTTAACGGAGTAGCGATTCGAGAAAATCCTTCTACGAATCTCCGATAGTAACCAGTTAAGCCCAGAAAGCTACGTACTTTGGTCACCGACTTCGGTTGCTCTCAATTGTGATTCATATCCCAATCTTGGATAGCACGTCACAATGGCACCTATTATTTTACCACCACACAAATATAGAGTCCCTTACGGAGAGTCTGGATTTGGTGCATTCCACAAAGGAAGTCACCAGATAGAGGCTCGGGTACCATCTTCTATAGTTGAGTTTTTAACTCTTAAAGTTCAATAGGATCTATTCAATGTGAGATTTTAGAAATGGGTTTTGTATCGGGTTGAAGATCAATACAAAAATTCAATATCACGCTCTGGGTTAGGCCATGAAATTCTTCAGGAAATACGTCAGGAAATTCACTAACAACAGAAATATCATTCAAATCTGACGTATTTTTGTTTAAGTCCATGACATAGGCTAAGAAAGCTTGACATCCGTTTTTCAATAAACGAATGGCTTTATGGCTTGGTATGACAGCGATTGATTTTAGTGATTTGGTTGCTTGAATTCGCATAACAGGTTGGTTAGGAATATGAAAACTAACAACCTTACGAAAACAATCAATTTTGGCATAATGAGTAGTTAACCAATCAATTCCTAAAATCACATCAAAAGCAAGTATCTTTAAAGAGATAAGGTCAACAGGTAATGTGATTGTGCCAACTTGGATTAAGCAAGATTTATAAATTGTAGATGTAATCAAAGTTTCTCCTAACGGAGTCTCCACAGATAGGTCAAAGTCTAATTTCTCCGGAGTCAAGTTTAAACGTTGAGCACAAGCAGGAGAGATAAAAGAATGGGTAGAACATGTATCTAGTAAGGTATAAACTTCGCAAGAATTTATAATTAACTAACTCATTATACCTTCGTTCAGGTTCCTCGCGTTTTGGGTAGTCACGACAAACGCTCTTCCAGAAACTGCCGACTTTATTTTGTCCGTATCCGCCTTTGGTGTCACCGTCCCAGCTAGACTTGGTTTCGCTATATTACAATCTCGAGCGATATGTCCTTTCTTTCCACAATTATAACATACCTTGAACTGTTGTGGGCAGTTTGGACTTATATATCCCTCCTCTCCGCATCTGTAACATCTAACTGGCGGTCGTTCTCCTCCCCTAGAATTTGTTCCTGGTGCTGGTGCTGCTGTCGACGTCTTCCTGTCATTGTTAAATCTTCTCTTCTTGAAATTTCCACTTGACTCACCTCTCCTATTATCATGGCCACGATGACCACCCGAGTGGTTACCACTTTTGTCTGTATTTTTCCCTCCTCGCTGGTTCTCATCGCTCCGATGACTGCTGTCACCAGTATGACCCTGGTTGTGGTCCCTCGGTTGAACATACTCATTATCTCGCTCTAATAATTGAGCCCTGTTTACAACATCTGAATATAAAGAAAATTTATGAGAGATAAGATATTGCCAAATCTCGGGTTTTAGACCTCTCAGAAACATCCTTGTCATTCGTTCCTCATTCTCGACCAAATGAGGTGCAAACCTGGATAACTCTGCAAACTTCGTCTCGTACTGGGACACCGTCATGTTATTTTGTTCCAGTCTGATAAACACCACCTCCTTCATATGACGAATACTTTCAGGAAAGTACTTGTCATTGAACAGTTTCTGAAATGTTTCCCAGGACATGTTGAGTGCGTCAGGCTGGGTACGCTTCACAAACTCCCACCAGTAGTCTGCCTCACCGCGGAACATAAAGGTGGCGAATGGAACCTTCGGTTCCTCCGTGCATCCCAAGACATCGAATATCTTGGTAATTTGCTTGACCCACGTTTCCGCCATGATCGGATCCGACTTTCCCTTAAATTCTGGTGGTCCCAATTCTTTGAACTGCTTGGCTGTGACAAACCGCGCGTTGTTATCATTTCCACCCGTATTCTGCACATGAGTCTCCCTCGTCTGATTTTGCATGAACTGCAAAAAGCTCCTAAACATTCCATCATTCATCGTTTGCTCGGTAACGTTGTTTACAGGAGGAATATTGCCTTTCTGTTGCACGTTCCCCTGGGTGGTGATTAAAGGTGTCTCCACAGTCTCATTCACTCTATTGTTAACGTTCTCTGCTGCCATTCTCAAATACTGCCACAAAACAAGGGTTAATTGACACGTCACATATTATCCCTATATCTGACCGACCAAATAATTACCAAATAAACTTATTCAGGTCATACTAGCGAAGGAATTCCCCGTCTCTCCCCTCCTAGTTCTTGTCTCACATCTCAACTAGGGATCATAACCCTAAGCTCTGATACCAACTGTGACGCCCCCAAAATAGGTATACAACACCCATTCTGAGTCGCCAAATACATGGTACAAAAGCAAACTACAACTTCAATAATACAATTGTCGTGCAAAATACGACAACACATACTGTGAGTTTAAATACAAATATTGTCTTCTAGACAATATCCACACTCAAATAAGTCCTCATTAAAATGATTCAAACACTATTTTATAGAAATAGTGAGGACAACTAAAACATCTTTCTAGAACCATCACTCCATACCCCGACTAGATCCTGCTATGTTCTCACCTCCTGAGAAGATAAATGGAACAAAAAGGAAAAGGGTGAGCTCAACTAGCCCAGTAAAGAATATTATGACTAAGATAATATACAACAAATTATCATTAATATTCAATAGGGAAAAATCTGATAGAATATAATCGACAACAAGTTTTAGATCAACAACTGCAGCGGAAACAACAAACCATTAGAAGAGTCAAGTAGAGAATGAATTCTACTATCTTCTAAGATTTAAAAGTCCATCATCAATATTTTATCCCTATAACATCAATCAATATACATCTTGAATCAAATATTTATCTTTGCACTACAGGCTAAAGATATCCATTTGTAACACCAGTCGGTCATGTTCATCTCAACACCTGTTCATCTTTGCACTACAGGCCAAAGATATTCATTAGGCAATCATACATCTTTGCACTACAGGCCAAAGATATTCAGTAGTATCATCATTTAGGACTGAGGATGATGAAAAATATCTTAAAGAAAACGAATCCAGTGAGACCGAAGGACAAATAGTAGGGATTCGTATAACAATTTATCCAAGATCAATAATACTTCATAATAATCAATTGTGAAGCAGAATTCAAAAATAAAGATCAAAACATGGATACAATCAAAGATAGTAACCATAATAGACATCTTGGACAAAGAGAAGAAAATTTTATTTTTCGGTGAATAGTATCGTATTCGTAAATAGTACCATATACGTGAATAGTGCCGTATACGTTAATAGTAACCCCGACACAAAAAGTTCCAAATTTGATAAAAAGTTCATATCAATATTTCAGCATAATGATATTGAAGAAAATAATATCATTTAAGAAGAAAATAATATCCCTTACCTCAAAATAACCGTACTTCTGACTAAATATCGGATATGAGGCTTAATGAAACTTGTGCTGAATAGTAACTTTCAAAGTATATAAATACTCACAAAATACAGTCAATAATCTAGAGAGAGAAAGAGAGAAAACTTATGAATTTTGGTGTGATTTTCAATTCTAACTTAACCCTCTATTTATTGGAAAATATTAGCACGCCGAAGCAGACTTAACCTGCAACCTGATGGCTTTACATGCTACTATTCCCACCCACCACATTTGAATAAAAATCTCAGCACATTTCTTCACCAAGAGTGGGGCCCACCAATTCTATAATTTTCCACCAAAATGATTAACTCAAAAAATTCAACAATTTCTGAACCAGTCATCTCGTAAAATTCATAACAAATCATACGTTCATTTTTAAACGGTTCAAAATTTGTGGACATATACTCAACTTATATATGTATAACATATCCAAATATTACCACGATCTAACGGTCGGATTAAAAATTATAACCCTCGCAAAATATCTTACAAACCCTAATTTGATTTTCAATACATCCGTTCCGACAAAAATACAGATAAAACACCTCAACATTAACTCATTCATTTTTAACCACAAAAATATATCCCTCATTTATATTCACATAAAATAAATATTTCCTTATCATATGAATCAATAATTAATTATCCATAATTAATATTACAAAATCACATTTATGACAACCAGGTCGTTCCCAGGAAAGAGGGGGCTTTCCAATAATAATTTCTCCTTACTGGCGTGCAATTAGATGACCAAACCTCTCCTTAGACAAAACTTTCTAGGCATTGCCAATAATGCTATCTAATAATATTATTTAAATAATATGAATTATTGATCTGATAATAGAAAATACAGTGCAGCAACAATTATTGAAATAACAATAATATAAAATATCAACGCAGCAATTATTGAATCAATAAAATAAAATATTGAACAGTAACTACTGTAACAATTATTGATTAGTGTCTTCCTTCGTAAGAATCAATAATTCTAAAATACTGTGCAATCCGTGTGCTACTGTGCAATCACGCGTATTACTGTATTTTAACTACCGGGTATTCCAACAGTGTTAACGGTAACAACTACGCCGTTATTTATCAAAACTCAATTTGTATCGTTATTTTCATCCAATCGTTTTCCGTTATGGGGCCCACAAATAGCTGCGCCGTCGTACGAATATTCCCCGACAGAAAGAATATTCTACAACCACACGAATATTCACCAACCAAAAATGAATATTTTATAACCACTTGCTTATTTGAAATATTTGCGCATTTTACCCATAACTAACCACATTAATCAAATCAACCCTTTCTATTTCAAAATAATAAATAGAGGAAATTTAATTTCATTTATTAATAAGTTGGGGTCTTACATCAAGAGAAGGCTCACCATTGGAAAGAATATGATAGTAATCTTCTCATTTTTCTTTAGGGTCTATTTGGTCAACCAAGGATAATTCTGTGGACATATGATATCTATCATAACCTAGACGCATAAGCTCTCATGTACGAAGGTTTCCTTGAGCACTTCTCAAAGATTCTAATTTCTAAATCAGTTTTTGACTATACCTTTATGTAAGGTGCCATTGTGAAGTGCTATCCAAGGTTGGGATGAGAGTCACAGTTGGTATATATTTGTATCAAAACTCACAGCATATGTGTTGTTGTATTTTGCACGAAAAATGTTGTAATAAAGTTATAGTTGTTTTCTGTACCATGTATTTGGCGACTCAGAATAGGTTGGGTGGAATGGACCTATTTTGGGGTTGTCAAAGTTGGTATCAGAGCTTAGGGATATGCTCTCTATGGAGATCGGGGAGTAGAACCAGGAGGGGAGAGATGAATAAATCCTTCGCTAGTGTGTCCTACCTAAGCTTATTTGTTGGTCGGTCATAATATACGGATATTATGTGATACGTTAATTTGTTTAATTAACCCTTGTTTTATGGCAGTATTTGAGAATGACAGCTGAGAATGTTAACAATGGAGTGAATGAGACTGTGTGGATACCTATAATCACCAACCATGATAATGTGATGTCAGGCGAAGATGGAATTAGAGATATTCTTGTGGTGAGGGAAGAATTAATAGTTGCACCCGAGCTAGTCGCAGAGGTAGCAGCTGAGAGTGAGGAAGAAGAAGAACCTGAGGAGAATTTATTAGAAGAATTTTATGATAGAAATGTAGAATTACAAAATCGTATCCATGAGTTAGAAGAGCAGGTTGAAGAACGACAGGCGGTCGTGGAGCAAAAGGATGCAACAATTCAAGCTTGTGTTACCCGATATGTGATGCTTGAACAGAAGCATTCTTTGGCAGAGTATAAGATGATAATGCTGGAATCTGAGCTGTAAGAAGAAACAACTGAAAGAGTGAGAGTGAGTGATTCATGGGTAAAAGCCACACGACGCATTGATATTGTAGAAAGAGATGTCCAATCTAAGAAGGCTAAAATAAATGATATGTATTTCTCTTTTTGGACAGCAATTGGGAGAACCTAACCTCGAGTTTTGAATTACCCTGTACAGAGCGATCAACCTCAATTTAATATGGATCGAAAATTGATGATTCAGATCATGAATTAGGAGTATGACGAAGCAATTGAGGTGGAATATGCCCTATAGAAAAGTATACTCCAATGGTAGTGATGACACCAAATGTTGCCCCAGATAAGTCAAAGCTGGGTAGTTCAAGGGAGAGCAGTTGTCATGACTTACCAACAAGTGAGGAACCCAAATGAAGTTATCACGGGAGATGAGCAATAGAGAAATCATGATAACCGGGGAGATAGAATCTGAAATGAAAGCAAGGTATTCTCAACTCTTCGAAATACCAGGAACGTAAATTTCGGGGACGAAATTTCATAAGGAGGGGTGGTTGTAAGACCCCAACTTTTTAATGAATAAAATCAAATTTCCTCTATTTATTATTGTGAATAATAAGGTGTTAATTTGATATAATACTTTGGTTATGGGTGAAATTTGCAAATTTTTCAAAATAAGCAAGTGGTTATAAAATATTCATTGTTGTCGGGGAATAGTCGTTTGGTCGTGGAATATTCTTTCTGTCGGGAAATATTCGTACGACGACACATCCATTTGTGGGCCCCGTAACAGAATAACTGTCGGATGAAAAAAATGACAAATTTTAAATTTTTATAAATAACGGCGTAATCGTTACCGTTAACACTGTTAAAATACCCGGGGGAGAAAGTAAAGTAATACTCGTTGTTGCACAGTAGCACACGATATTGCACAATATTTTTAAATTATTGATTCTTACGTAAGAAGGCACTACTCAATAATTGTTATAGTAATTATTGTTCAATATTTTTTTTATTGATTCAATAATTGCTACATTGATATTTTATATTATTGTTATTCAATAATTGTCACTGCACAGTATTTCCCATTATCAGATCAATAATTCATATTATTTGAATAATATTATTAGATAACATTATTGGCAATGTCTAGAAAGTTCTGTCAAGGAGAGATTTGGTCATCTAATTGCGCGTTAGTAAGGAGAAATCCTTATCGAAAAGCCCCCTCTTTCTTGGGAACTGTCTGGTTGTCATTATTGTGATTCTATAATATTATTTATGAATAATTAATTATTGATTTATATGATAATGAAATATTTATTTGATGTTGATATAAATGATGGATGTATTTATGTGGTTATAAATGAAAGAATTAATGTTGATGTGTTTTATCAGTATTTTGTCAGATTGGAGGTATTAAAATATCAAATCGGTGTTCTTAAAGCTCTATTGCGTGAGTTATAATTTTAATTCGACCATTGGATCGTTGTGATTTTTGAATATGTTATACATATATAAGTTGATTATACGTCCACAAATTTTGAACCGTTAAAAATTAACGCATGATTTGTTATGAATTTTAAAATGTGTTAAAAATCATCTGTTTGTGGATTTAGGAAATTTTCTGTCTGGAATTTGGAAAAACTTAAAGCTACAAAGTTGTAGAGAATTCGATTTCGTGTGGAATGGACATAAAATTCGTATTTTTCTGATAATCGGGCAATTTTCTATGAATTATTGAAGTTTTGGAAAATAAAATATTTTTTTATTAAAATTGGGTGGGACCCACTTTTGTTATTTAAAACATGCGGGCTGCTATTTTTTCCAAGTTGGATTACTTTGATATTTCAAGAGAGGTGTGAGTAGAATTGAGAAAAAGAATAATATTATTTTATTATTTTAATCTCATTTGGCGTTCTAGCATTTTCCTATAAATAGACGCTTAAGTTAGAATTGAAAATCACACCAGAAACATAAGTTTTCTCTCCCCATATTATCGAGAGTATTTTTGTTAGTATTTAGATACTTTGAGAATTGTTATTCAGTGCAAGGTTCTTTCGACTTTTCATCCGATATTCCAGCCAGAAATACTGCTCTTTTGAGGTAAGGGATTATAAGGGTTATAATTGTTTTTCAGTTTCGTAATTTTTCTGACCCTCAAAAATTTTGGAAAAATTTAAAATAATAATTTGATGAGTTTTCTATATTGTGACCAAAAATAGTAATTTTTGGATGTATAGATTAAGAGTTATGAATTTTATGGGAAAAGACTATTTCAAAAGTAAACCCTTATAACTCCTTGTAGTTAACTCCAAAATTGGTAAAATTTTTATTGGGAGTACATGTATATAACAGAAGTATTCTGTAAATTTTGAATTTTTTGTACAAAAGTACAATTTATGATAAATGTCTAAATATTCAGCAGTTTTGACCATATGAAAAATAGTAAATGAATTTTATAAATTTCGGGAAAAATATATGTTCAAATGGGACTATATTCTGCTAAATCTCAGAAAAGAAATATTTTAGGGACTGATTTGGTATTTTTCATGAAAATAGACTAGTTATAGGTAAATGAATTAAATATGTTATGTGAAGTAAGAAAAGTGAAAAATAGGATTTTATGGCTTGAGAATCATATACAAGGTATATGCAGATTTTTGATGAGAGTTTTGGTTATTGGTGATAAAATCTTATGAGTTTGGTATTTTAGGATGATTAAATGCATTATTTAGTAAAGTGTAAATAATTAAAATAAATTATTTATAAGTTTAAGAAATAATTAAAATATTATTGTAATATTAATAATATTAGATTATGAGATTATTAAGTGATTTATAACATTTGGATTAAGGTGTTGTAAATATTGATATGGATAGTATTGTGAAACTTTATCTTTTCGTGTCGGGGTTACTATTTATGAGTTACTATTCACGAGTTACTATTTACGATAAAATTGGTTTCTTTTTCTGACCAAAGTATCGTTGATTTATGAATCTTACTCTTGAGATTAAATCTATATGTTGATTATATTATTTTTATTATCATATATAACATTTTTATAACCCTAATGATGATATTTCTCTTTGACTTGAGTGTAAAGATGGGTAGATTATTGGTATGATCGTGACTATGGGTTCTCTTTGGCCAGTAGTGCAAAGATGAATTGTTGACTAGTATGATCATGACCGTTGAAGTTATAATTGAATATCTTTAGCTTAAGTGCAAAGGTGAATTGATCAACATGGTTATAATTATTGTTTATATAAATTCTGAAATGATTATATATTTCTTTGAGATATTAATATCTTTGGCCCGTAGTGCAAAGATGATCTGTTATTGAATATCTTTGGCCCGTAGTGCAAAGATGAACTGTTATTGAATATCTTTGGCCTGTAGTGCAAAGATGAACTGTTGATGAATATCTTTGGCCCGTAGTACAAAGATGAATTTATTAGTATGATTATGAACAGGAACTGTGATTTGGTATAACCATGATCTTTGATGTTTCAGGTAAAGACATGTGATGAAAATTATCTTCGTCCTGGATGCGAAAAGGAATTTAGAATCACAATTATGATTATGAGTTATTCATATGATTGTGGACCAGAACTGTTGATTGATGTTACAGGGATAAAATATTGTTGGTAGATTTTTAACATGGAGAAGATAATAGACTTTATGGTCTATTTGACTCTTCTAATGGATTACTCGTTCCGCTGCAACTATGGTTGAAATTTTTTATCATTTACCATATGTTCTAAATCTCTGATTTATTACTGTTGAAGGCTATTGATAATTTATTTATCTTTAGTCATGATATTCTTTACTGGGCTAGTTGAGCTCACCCTTTTGCTTCACAATTCCTTTCAGGTAATAAGAGTGTAGCTGGGTGGAGCTTGGGTATCAAGAGAATAGAACGGTGGTCTCTAGCTGTGGAGTTCTCCTTAAACAGTATAGAAAAATGTGTTGTATTTTATACATCATTTAGTAGTTATATTTGGTGAATCAAATAGGGTGAGGCGAACCCAACATTGGAAGATTGTTTTGCCACTATCATACAAGATGTCTAATGACATACAACCTCGTGTCATCATAAGACAAGGTTGTGCACATCCACTTGCTGAGTATATCTACGAGCACTACCTATATAATCTTGGTGTTTAGTTGAAGTATAACTCTCAATTAGAGACAGTGGAGATAATGATATGTCAAGGGAAGACTCACCATTGGAAAAAATATGATAGTAATCTTCTCATTTTTCTTTGGGGTCTATTAGGTCAACCAAGGATAATTCTGTGGACATATAATATATATCATAACCTAGACGCATGGGCTCCCATGTACGAAGGTTTCCTTGAGCACTTTCCAAATATTCTATTTTCCAAAACAGTTTTTGACTATACCTTTATGTAAGGTGCCATTGTGACGTGCTTTCCAAGGTTGGGATGAGAGTCACAGTTGGTATATATTTGTATCGAAACTCACAGCATATGTGTTGTTGTATTTTGCACGACAATTGTTCTAACAAAGTTGTAGTTGTTTTCTGTACCATGTATATTGCGACTCAGAATAAGTTGGGTGGAATAGACCTATTTTGGGGTTGTCACCGGGAATATTCCTACGACGGCACAATCATTGGTGGACCCTACAATGGAAGTATTGTTGTAGTTAAAAAATGACAGAATTATCTTTTTATAAAAATAACGGCGAAAGTTTTACCGTTAAACTGTTGAACTACCCGGTGGTAAAAGTACAGTAATACGCGTAGTTGCATAGTAGCACACGGTCTTGATTATTGATGCTTACGTGAGAAGTCACTCAGTTATACTCAATTATTATTACAGTAATTGTTGCATAATATCTCTCATATTAATGATTCAATTATTGTCACAGTATCATCTACATAATATTTATTATTATTAAATCAAAAATTGAGACGACAAAGTTATTCATATTATTATTTGTAATATTGACAATGTCTAGAAAGTTCTGTCGAGGAGAGGTTTGATCACCTAATTGCGTGCCAATAGGGAGAAATCCTTATTGGAAAGCCCCTTCTTTCCTGGGAATGATCTGGTTGTTAAATATTGTGAGTTATAATATTAATGATAAATAAGTTCGTATTGATTAAAGATAAAATTGATATTTTCATTGTGTTGGGATTATTAGTGTTAATGGAAATGGACATCTATTTTGATAATAACTGATGTCTGGAGGTTATATTGACCAATTGGGTAATTAATCAGATAAATGAGCAATTAATTGTTATTAATTCACGTGCTTATTGTGACGCCCCCAAAACAGGTATACATCACCCATCCTGAGTCGCCAGAAACATGATACATAAATTCAAATACAACTTAATTATACAACAGTCGTGTAACATACGACAAAACATAGCTGAGAGTTTAGACAATAATATTATCATCTAGACAATATCCACACTCAATGGTGTCCTCATTATAATTATTATCATATTATTCCGTAGAATAGTGAGGACTACTAAAGCCATTTATCCTGGACCATCATTCCATTTCCCGACTCGTCCCAGCTATATTCTCATTTCCTGAAGAGAATAATGAAAGAAAGGGTGAGCTCAACTAGCCCCAGTAAGAAATATTATGACTAAGATAATGCAGAACAAATTATCCTTAGCCTTCAACAGTATAACAACTGATAGAGTACAATAGACAATAAGTTTTAGATCAACAAATGCAGCGAAAATAAGTAATCCATTAGAAGAGTCAAATAGAGCATAAAATCTACTATCTTATATGATTTAAAAAGTTTTTTCATCAACTTTATTGCTGAGACTCATCTTAATAAATAATCCACATCATCGAATCACCCCTGCACTACGGCCAATGACATTCTTTAGTATCACGACCACAAATTATCCATGCACTACGGGCCAAGGATATTCGTGTATTCATCAATGGTCATGATTACACCGAATAATCCATGGTCATAATCATACCAATAATTGTCCATCAATGAACTACATGCCAATGAGGACTTTTACCACATCATTCGTTACATTACGGTCATGATTATACCGAATAATCCCTGGTCATAATCATACCATGTCCATCTATGCACGTAAGCCAAAGATGACTTTCATCACAATATAAACATGAGGATGATGACAATGACATAATAATTCAATAAAACAAGTTCAAGGATAAATTTTAAAGATTTATAATTTAATTTATCCAAAAATCAATAACGTCCAAATTATCAACATGATATTGCTTTGTAAAGTAAAAATCAAGAATAATATTCATGTACCAAAAATAATTTAGACAGAAAAGAAATATATTTTTCGGGAAAATAGTACCCCGTGAATAATACTTCGGTAATAGTACCTCGTAAATAGTACCCCGACATGAAAAGTACCCCAAATACCCGAGTGAATAATATTCGGGTGAATAGTAATTTGGGTGAATAGTAACCCATGAATAGTAACTCATGAATAGTACACGAAAAGTGCCCCGAATACCCGAGTGAATAATACTAGAGTGAATAGTAATCGGGTGAATAGTAACCCATGAATAATAACTCGTAAATAAAATATCAAATAAAATTATATTTCATGACGAGTACAAAAGAAATGATATCTCATATGAGTATAATAGAATATACGAAACTGTAAATGGATTTTCACCCGCCATGCGGTAATCCACGTAGACAGATCATTTTTAAAATTTAATAAGGAATGAATATAAAGGATCATTCACCATGCATGCGGTAGTCCACACAGACAGGTTATACCAACAGAATAATAAAGAATGGAATAACAACAGAATTCACCAGGCATGCGATAGACCGTACAGACAGGTTATTCAAATAGAATAATAAAGAATGGAACCAGGTCATGCGTAATCTGCACAGACAGGATATTCCAACAGAATAATAAAGAAGGGAACCAGGTCATGCGTAATCCGCACAAACAGGATATTTCAACAGAATAATAAAGAACGAAACCAGGTCATGCGTAATCCGCACAGACAGGATATTCCAACAGAATAATAAAGAATGGAATAACAGAAGAATTTCACCATGTATGCGGTACTTCACATAGACAGGTTATTCTAACATAATAATAAAGAATAGAATAACAGAAGAATTTCACCATGTATGCGGTAATTCGCATAGACAGGTTATTCCAACATAATAATAAAGAATGGAATAACAGAAGAATTTTACTATATATGCAGTACTTCGCATAGATAGGTTATTCCAACATAATAATAAAGAACGGAATAACAGAAGAATTTCACCATGTATGCGGTACTTCGCATAGACAGGTTATTCCAACATAATAATAAAGAATGGAATAACAGAAGCTCTCTTCATGAATACGAAAGAAATAATACCCCTTACTATAATAATAATATCCCTTACCTTAGAAGAAAATTAGAATAGTGAGGTAGCAGACTTCTCTTCTCCTTTCTCTCTATAATAATTGCTCTATAGCTTTAGTGAATTGGTGAGAAATGAAGGAAGAATGAGCTTCTATTTATAAGAAAAAATAGTTTCGATAATTGCACGTTTTGGGGCTCGAAATATTACAGTATAATACCCCCCTCTTTTTCTTCATTTTTAATTTAGTCCTACAAGTATTATCAAACTTGCACCTCCTCCCCTAATAGTAAATCATGTGAATCAATAGTAAATCATGCGAATCAATAGTTCTAGACATGTAAAAATACGAATTACAGTATAATACCTCCATCTATACCTCCATTTTTAACTTAGTCATACAAATAGTATCAATCTTGCACCAACTCCCTTAATAGTAAATGAATGTAAATCAATAGTAAACACATTTGAACACATAGTTATAAACATATGAATTAATAGCAATTAATTACTCATTTATCCGGTGAATTACCCGATTGGTCAATATAACCTCCAGACATCAATTATTATTGAAATAAATGTCGATTTCCACTAACACTAACAATTTTCACACAATGGAACTATCAATTTCATCTTTAATCAACACGAACTTATTCATCATTAATATTATAATTCACAATATTTAACAACCAGGTCGTTCCCAGGAAAGAGGGGGCTTTTCGATAAGGATTTCTTCCTATTGGCGCGCAATTAGATTATCTAACCTCTCCTTGACAGAACTTCTAGACATTGTCAATATTACAAATAATAATATAAATAACTTTGTCGTCTCAATTATTGATTTAATAATATAACATAGTATGCAGATGATACTGTGATAATAATTAAATCAATAATATGAGAGATATGATGCAGCAATTACTGTAGCAATAATTGAGTATAACTGAGTGACTTCTTATGTAAGCATCAATAATCAATACCGTGTGCTACTATGCAACCACGCGTATTACTGTATTTTTACTACCAGGTAGTTCAACAGTTTTAACGGTAATACTTTCGCCGTTATTTTTATAAAAAGATAATTCTGTCGTTTTCTAACTACGACAATACTTCTGTTGTGGGGTCCACCAATGATTGTGCCGTCGTACGGATATTCCCCGACAAAAAAAATATTCTCGACCAAACGAATATTTTATAACAACTTGCATACTTTACTAAATTTATAAATATTACCCACAATTATAACAATATATCAAATCCACACCATAATATTAAAAAAAGTATTTCGAGAAAATTAAATCTTTATTCATAAATTTTGGGGTCTTACACTTATAACTATTTGTTCACATGTATGTACTATTGATTCGCATGCATGTACTATTAGGGGAGGTGGTGCAAGATTGATAATACTTTGCATGACTAAATTAAAAATAGAGGTATAGATGAAGGTACTATACCATAACTATTTTTTTTCACATGTGTGTACTATTGATTCACATGAATGTACTATTAATTCACATGATGTACTATTAGGGGAGGTAGTGCAAGTTTGATAATACTTGCAGGACTAAATTAAAAATGAAGGAAAAGATGAAGGTATTATACTGTAATATTTTGAGCCCCAAAACGTGCAATTATCGAAACTATATTTTCTTATAAATAGAAGCTCATTCTTCTTTCATTCTCACCAATTCACTAAGACTCACAAGAGCAATTATAGATAGAGAAGCTATAGAGAGAAAGAAGAAGAGAAGTCTGCTACCTCACTATTCTAGTATCCAGTCTTCTTCAGAGGTAAGTGATATTATTTTGTTCGTTATTCATAGGAATAATATTTTCTTCCATACTCTGTAGTATGTGAGTAATATTATTTCGTCTCGTATTCCTGATTATGCCCTCATTTTGTTAAAATATTTCTTCTATACTCCGTGAAATTAATAGAATATCCTTGAAATTTATGCTTCATCTAGTATCGTTTCACAAGGATATTTTCTACACATTCTTGTTAAAATTTAAGCTTTTCATGTCGGAGTACTGTCCATGAGTAGTATTCATTTTAACGGTACTATTCACAAAGTACTATCCATGGGATACTATTCACAAAGTACTATTTACGGGGTACTATTCATAAAGTACTATTTACGAGTACTATTCATAAAGTACTATTTACGAGTACTATTTATAAAGTACTATTCACGAGTACTATTCACAAAGTACTATTCACAGGGTACTATTCACTCGGGGAATTATTCATGATAAAAATTAATTTCTTTGTTGTCCAAATTATTTTTGATACAATATTATTCTTGAAGTTTATTTCACAAAGCAGTATCATGTTGACAATTTGGACATTATTGAATTCTAGATAAATTAAGTTATAAATCTTTAAAAATTTATCATTTACTTTCTTTTAATTGAATTCATATATCATTGTCATCATCCTCATGTTTATATTATGATAAAAGTCATATGTGGCTTACGTGCATAGATGTACTATTGATTGGTATGATTATGACCAAGAATTATTCGGTGTAATCATAACCGTAATGTTATAAATGATGTGGTAAAAATCCTCATTGGCCTGTAGTGCATTGATGGAAAGTTGTTGGTATGATTATGACCAGGGATTATTCGGTATAATCATGACCATTGATGATTACATGAATATCCTTGACCCGTAGTGCAGGGATGATTCGATGATGTGGTTTATTTATTAAGTTAAGTCTCAGCGATAAAATTGATGATAAACTTTTTAAATCATAGAAGATAGTAGATATCATGCTCTACTTGACTCTTCTAATGGATTGCTTGTTCCGCTGCAGTTAAACTTGATGTTTATTATATTTTATCAGTTTAACATTGTTGAAGGTTAACGATAATTTATTATGCATTATCTTAGTCATAATATTTCTTAGTGAGCTAGTTGAGCTCATCCTTTGTTTTCATTATTCTATTCAGGAAATGAGAATATAGCTGGGACTAGTCAGGGAATGGAGTGTCGGTCCAGATGTTTGCATTAGTAGTCATCACTATTCAGTGAAATAGTGTAATAATAATTGTAATGAGGACTTTATTTGAGTTTGGATACTCTTTACGAGATATTATCTGTGTTGAAACTCTCAGCTACGTTTTGTCGTATTGTATAAAAGAAGTTTGTATTTAAATTATGTACCATGTAATTGACGACTCAAGATGGGTGATGTATACCTATTTTGGGGGCGTCACATACATGAACTATGCATATACTAAGTTTTAAACTTCAAAACATGCTCATGTGATCTATTGTGTGATTATGAAAGCATGCTATAGAATATGTGGACATAACTTGCATACTTAAAAAAGTTTTACTAATGAAGACTTTAAGCTTCAAATACAAACTTGATAAACCATATGGGAATTTGTGAGCATACTTATATATCCTAATATGTATATGTGAGAGCATGATGTATAGTAAATGAAGTGACTTTGCTTACTTGGTAGCTTAACATAAGATTTTCACAAAGAACCTTGAAATCTAGTTTTGTCAACATTACGAGTATTCTAGCATTTAACATCATGATTAGGTGTGTCATACATGTAGACAAGATTTGTAAGCATGTTAGCTAATTGTATGCATTACAAAGTAGTTGGGAATGGTTAGATCAAGTCTAAATGAATGAAGTAGAATTCCACAACTTAACATATATGATTAATCTAATGCAAGCATGTGTAGTAGAGACATATGGACCACATAGCACGTGTTTAGCGATTAAACATAAGAAAATTGTGAATTGAACACTTAAAGTCTTACTTGAATGAGAATAGATGATGACCTATGTTAATGATAGGATATAAGATCAAGCTTAGCAATTCCCATGCCAACATATTTATTTTGCATGATTATTCATCTATATGCAAGACAGTGTACACTGGCCTATTGCAGAAGCAACCATGTCTTGGTTTGCATCAGGAGCAGCGTGGCCACGCCACTCATCTATTATTTATCTAAGGGTTGATGCATGTCTATATTGTTACTTTAAGCAATAGTACATGTCCAGTATAGTATGCATGTGTGAATAAGTATGATAATGGAAGAATACTATAATTACACCCTTAAGTCACAATGTGATGGCAAACTATGTTCTCTAAATGACATAACATATTAAAAACTGATTTTAGTGTTATATAATGATTACGTATGAGATCATAAGACTAAGAGAAGACTAGCAATATATGTTAGTATCTATGAATTTCATTTGTTTGTCATAACCAATTTAAGATAGTAGGTATACATGTTAAACTTGTATAACTAATGTGATTATACATGAATAGGATATTATAATTCTTTGGAAGGGTGTTAAGCTTTACTTTGGTAAACTACACGTAAGGAAAGTATCCGAACTCTCTTTTATATTGAGCAATTTTCCTACTTACACAAATTTGGATTTGTGCAAGTTCTCGAATTTTATTTGATTCATATATTGAATGCAAGTACTCAAACCTTACTCTTTATTGAGAATTACTTGAACTTGTACTATTATTGATCGTACAAGTAGAATTTTGAAAGTATAAAACTTCGTAATCTAGAAATGAAATTGTTTACAAACCTTGATTTCGAACGATAATTGTTCATATATGTATTGTGAAAGAAAACTATCTAAGCCATTGTTTCGGCTAGATTATTGATATTGATCGAAAGCTTTCCAAACCGAATTTACTTGGTGTGGACTCTTATAACTGAGATGAACAACCCTCTTGGTAGGGGAATTATATATTGTCGGGAAACTGACGTGCACACTTGAGAAAGATTAAATGTAATGCATTGACATAGGGTAATTTAAGCTGATCACTTGTTGTACTCATTTTATGGAATTATCAATTTATTATTGTGAATTCTAGGAGAAGTTCTTAGTCCTTAGTGACTGCTCAGTATTCATTATTTTGAAAATCTTGAATTGATTAATCATTGAATATTATTGATATTGTTTGTCCATAGTGACTATTGTTGATAATCATTGATACTTCGTGATATCTTGAACTATCCTTATTGTTGTACCTCGAGAAATATAGAACTACCTTGAGTACCCTTATTGCTATATTACTTACTGGGCAAAATTGTTGCTCATTCTTGCTTTCCCTAAAAAACATTTCAGTTAAGGCAAAGCAAGGCGGCCCCTCAGGCATTGATAAGGGCAAGGGCAAGGGCAAGGCTATTGAGTAGTTATGTTAGAGATTATTATATTCATGTAATATCTTAAGTTATGATATGTATCAGTTATATTTAAATTATGCTTAATCAAGTTAGAGGTATTGTAAGATATGTTTAAATTACGAACCCTTGGGACATGAATAATTATATTATAACAATGTAATTTATTATATTTTTCCATTGTGTGAGATTATGATTTATTATTAGAGTTGTTGACGTCGAAATTTTTATTTGTCCATTTTCGTTACTTGTTCTTTGGTGTTCTCGTGTTAGGTGAGATTTGTTTGAAAAAATAAGTGAAAAAGGTCTGACATGTATCATGTCGACGATGGACTGTTAAGAGTCGCCAGTTGGTTTTTTATATGGTTGTACCAACACAACCGAGAAAAGGTTTGCACATTGACCCAGTGATATGGCACTGTTAAACGGGTCGGTGAAACCAAGATTCATTAGCGTCCGAGGACTTTATTATGCGGAGGGAAGGTGTTAGGCACCCCCCAACATCCGTGTTACCACGGTGACCTCCTCTTTTCAAGAAATCGTTACATAAATGTGTGTGTGTGTGTGTGGAGATCAATGTGCAATTATTTGTAAGTAGTGCGAGGCCTCGTTTGCACCTATATACATAGGGTTTGAATTTATGTAAAAATTTAGTTTTAACAAGATATGGCAGTGATGTTTTATAAAAGAGGTTTTTCAAACCCTTGTGCTCAATAGTAATTGAGACCTTTTACACTCTCATTTTATTAAGTGTTCGGCTTGATTGTTTTTAATTTTCGAGATGCAAAGCATCTTCAAGAAAATAATATACAAAATAATGCCGAACTTCTCGTGGGTATGATAACCATCTGAGAAAATCCGAACACCACAAATAAATTTACAAGCTGCTTACAGCTGAAAATGTCCATCACGGGAACCGAATCTAGATCCAGTAAACTGAATATGTGATCACATGATTCCTAGGCTCACATGATGCCACAATTGATAATAAAGCATATATATATATATATATATATATATATATATATATATATATATATATATATATATATATATTAAAGCAGTAAATGCTCCAAATGTAAAATTCAGGTTCATCGAACAGAGTTCGACACACAGTTCATATATACAAGTATATATATATACGAAAGCAAATAAACGCTCCAGACCGAAGTCTAAGCTCAATCGAGGCATAACACGATAATGTTAGTCCATATATATATATATATATATATATATATATATATATATATATATATATATATATATATATATATATATATATGTACAAACTGAAATAAAACCATGGACCGAAGTCCGGACAAACACATGCAACACGATTCTCAATGTGAAGAACGGTGTGTGCAAAGATGAAGAGAAAGACTTTAAAGTGTGTGAGAAGGCTTACAGTGGGCTACCAAAGAAGACTTCTATATCTTTAAATGGATGAACACTCGGCTCCCGCCGATATAAAATTAGCTATGTGTGAGCTCATAAGTTTTTAAAATGAGAAAGCACTCAGTGTAGGGTGAGTACAGAGCAAATTTGACAGGGCTTTCTCGCCTTTTTTTCTTACAAAATGGCCACCCCAAGCCCTATATTTATAGAGGGGGGAGCCACAGGTGTACCTGCGGCTAGCCAAAGTTGTACCTGCGGCTGGCCGGGTTGCCCCGGGCTTCGCGGGTCCCGTCATCTCGAAGTACGTGCATGCGTGCACTGTAATGTCTGCTCAAACTTTTAGAATTGCAATTCGGGCATTCGACTGAGGTATGTAAGACCTATTTCGGACCGCCGTTGTCGAGAGTTATGCAATGACATGGGAGTAGAGGTTGTACAAAGTCAGGAAGATGGGATCATGCCCTCCGATATTCAAGCTTCAAATTCTATCCATTATCCTATGTAATAGTCACTCAGGATTGGACATCCTTGGTTCTTGTGGGACATTGCTATGTAGAAATGTGTGTATTGAAATATTGAGACAACGTGATGTGGCGTCAAGGTGGTAAGATGACGACTTTGCCCCTCACCGGGGTTATCGCCAGTTTGGGCTGATAAAGCAGACGTTGCTCAGGGTTATCTTTGAGATTGGACTGCTGCAAGTGTTGAAGGTCCTCAGTTTCATCTCTAAGGTGTGCCTGTCTTCCCGGTGTTATCTCTGGGTCTCGTACTGAGTGCCTCGGTGTGAGGGTCGAGATTAAAGCTGATTGCATGCATTTGAAACAAGCATTAACGAGGTTATCGCCGAAACTGCATTCCTTGAGGTTATCTCCAAAGTTGGTAACTTCTACTCCTAGTGTTGGGACTGAGACTGAATATCTCGAGGTTATATCTGAGATGGATCGGTCTTCTTTTGTGGAATTTTTGATATTGGATTTGCATGCCTCAGGGTTATCTCCGAGGTTAGACCTGATACTCCCTGTGTATGTTCTGGGGTTGAGGTTGAACTTTCGGTAGTATCCAAACTGGATGTGAGCTGTCTTCTAGGGTTATCTCTGAAAGATGAATCTGCCCTTCTGTATTGTCAGTAATAGGTGTGCAAAAAATTTTGAGTGTCTACAGATGCCCCTCTTTATCATATTCATGCAAGGCAATGCATGGGTAGGATAAAGAATCCTAGACACTTGAAATGCAACAAGATAAACATGATGTAAAGTGCAGCAACATGATGCAAATGTATGATACATGGGTGCGGGGTTGTTTCCCAATATGCTGGGGATGATTGTCGACTCCTTGTTGCTTCTACGGGGGATTGGCAACGATGACCAGATTGGATGTGTGATCTAAATCTTTTAGGATGTTGACGTTGGGGTTATCACCAAAGTCATTAATCCTTGATACAGACTTGATTCCGAAGAGGTGCCTCTTATGTACAAGAGATCTGTGGGGATAATGCTCTGTTTGTTTGAGGATGTGTATAACATATTCCATCATCGAACCTCCTCGATGATGCTTATCTTCTCTGGTTTGTATTGCCAGGACATATCAATGTTCTGTTGGATTTACTGCCAATAGTATATGTTATCAGGGCTGCTTAACCTTCGCTGACATGTACGTCACCGGATAAAACCCCTGTTGGGCATACTTCCAAGGCTGCTTGACCTTCACTGACGTGTAAATCACCAGAACATGCGCTTTAACTTCCGTTGGGGAGTTTGTTTAATCCTCATTGACGTGTAAATCAACGAAACATGCATTGTAACCTCCGCCGAGGATTGTTTGATCTTCTTTAATGTGTGTATCAATGGGACATGCGTTGTAACCCCCACCGGGGATTGTTTTGAGATTGCGTGATACCCCTGCCGGGGAATGCGTTGTAACCCCCGTCGGGGTATCTCTTTTTGAGCTGCGTTGTGACTCCCCCCCGGGGTTATTTGAAAACTAGGGTGATGACCCGGAATTGGCGGCATTGGACCTGTGCAAGGTATTGCCGAGTGTGATTTGTAACAGTTGATATCATCGGCATAGTGTACCTTGTACTCGGGCGAATACCACTGAGTGATGTGTAGACCCACGGCTCGGTCTAAGAAAATCAGGATTTCAAGCCATTCTGCTTAATCGCGTAGCATTTTTATTCATGATTTGGCCTTTTCAACTTATAAGAACTCTGTTGCAACTCGAACTGGATCGAGACGGAGGGGTGGGACCCACGTAAGGGTGCCATATGTACACCTGTAGTAGGTGGACATGCGGCCAACCGTGGATACTTAATGCCAGCAGGTTGCTTTCATAAGTCATTTTCACATTACGCCGCTAAGGAAATCTGAGAGCTCTTCTTCAGATTTGCTAAGTTCGGGCGACTTTCTGCAAATTCTGTCACCGTACAAGTGTTCTTCACTGTCCTGGTAACATATGCATGTCTTCTTTTCCAGTTGTTATCCGTTAGAAAATGACTTATCACACAAAATGCATCTAAACACATAGTAGTGAATATATATGCTCAAATGACTTGATAAAAAAATATTCAACATAGTAAATATTAGTATTAAACCATACCAAACATAATGATGTGAAATTTTTTGTTTTTTGAGACATTCAAATTGACACCTTTTTCTGCTATTTCTTATCCTATTTGAGGACAAATGAGCAAACGGTAAAAATATAAAGTAATCCTGGTAATTAAACTACCCTTATGGATTGATGACTTTGACTTTTTATGCATATAGTATGTATACGATTGTGGGCAGGTGTGCTACTGAATGGCCACCTAGTCATGCCTATGTGCATGTGGATAGTCCTATTTACAAAGAGGACTATGGCAAAAAATTTAAAAATGTAGGCATTTGATTAGTCATGCATTTTTAACTCTTCTGTTGATGTATGTTAAGGTAATGCATGCATACATATAGTCATAAAATGCATTTTGAAAAAAAAAGCTTTAGGTTAGAAATTACCACACCCTTTTTGAGGTGATTTGGAGATTTTTGTCCAGATATTATGGATCCAGATCAGCTGAGTAGTTCCCGTAGAACCACTTCTAGTGTACGGAGGAGGGCTTCTGAAGTGCCTCGACCCCGTTCTATTAGACAGCCTCGTAGGTTGGTGGAGGTGGTGATACATCCAATCCAAGCTGATGTGCCCGACATCGAGGATGAGGACGAGGATATTTTGGTTGCGGACCCCGCTCCTACAGCTCATGTTCCCCGTAAGGACCTCCCGAGTATTCAGGTGGCAAACCCAGAGCTTCTGGGTGATTTGAGTCGACATCCCTCTATGTATTTACATGTCAACGAGGTATAACGTTAGATCTTTAATCTTCCTTCTTTCCTATTGATGAGGAGTAAAGGATTTTGATGTTGATTTGCATTTCATGTAGGTTCCCAGCTTTACACAGCCTCGAGGGAACTGGTTTAGCATTTACTCCGTGTACCAGGCTCTGCATCTTGACTATAGAGTGATTGTGCATGACTGGAGATTTGGGGCGTTCTTTTCCATCCTTCCCTGTCATTGTCCCTGGGGTTACCTCAGGGCATTATCTGAGCGCTGGTTTCACCAGACTCAGTCACTCTATTTGTTGGACTGTGAGGTGATGATGACGCCGATGGATTGGCGATTTATCACATGTATGGAGTTCGAAGGGGCATCAGTGCCTTGTATGGAGGATATTACCCCTACTACCATCAGATCCTTGCTAGGAGTTTCGACTGAGGCGCTCAAGGGTAGGACCGTCCGTACGGGTCCTTTGAGAGTAGATGCTATGAGTGGGCTGTTGAGTAAGCCCATGCCAGATGATGTCAGAGTCAGGGATCGCATTCTTCTGCGATTGTTCCTGATGATCATTAGAGACTGCTTCATAGCAAATAACTCTTCTACGGTATCATTTGCTTTGATTAGCGCTACACGACATGTGGACCGTATAGGAGATTATGACTGGGGTTCCTACACCTTCGCCTATTTTCTTAGGGGCATGCGTATGCATTCGTAGGGCTTGACCGAGGCTTTGTTAGGATTCTACCCATTTCTATTGGTGAGTATTTCTCTTGTATTTTCCCATATATAGGTTAAGAGTGTTTACTAACCGCATGTGTTTGCCTTTGTGTTGGCAGTTTTGGGCCTATAAGAGGCTTCCATATCTGCGTCTTATGAGTGTGTTAGGTTTGGATACCTATCCACGAGGACGAAAATGGCATCATTCCATACTGGCAGAGGTCTGTATAGCTGAGGGTTTCACTCATTGTTGCCTATAGCTGGAGTTGTTGACAGCTGATGTCATCACATGGATTCCCTATTCTGGGGAGCATTTGCCCGTGGGTTTTGAGGATGGGTACCCGACTGGCGTCGAGTACGTGATTTCCACCCGTAGGGCTCCTCTCTTTACTGATGGAGGATGGGAGCTTTATTTAGGAGAGCGTGCTATCAAGAGCACTATAGGAGAGATCTGTATGCCAATCTTACCTCCTGCCAGGCGTTATTGGCCCGTGTCACAGTCACCCATCATTGATATCCCATTGTTGGGAGTTGACGGTTTTACATTATCAGAGGGTCCCTGTACTCAGGAGGTGTTCCAGCGTTGGTGGTCCCCTCACACTATTGGAGCCCAGTCCCGCACTACTCAATTCATGGGGGATATGGTTCCAGGATCCGTGATGATGACAGATTGGATAGCATGTGTTTGAGATCCGACTCATTTGACACAGATTGATAGTTTGACCCAGCGACTGGACCGGGCACATTTCTTTATTCAGCATTTGGGCAGAGATCCGGTAGAGGTAGATTTGTTTGATACTTCTAGCTCAGGCGCTGGCCCCTTAGATGACCCATTTGGCTTTGTCAGTGCAGATCCTCCTTTGTATAGGCCTTACATCCCTGTTGATAGAGATCCAATGACTCAGGAGGAGTTACATCAGGTGGACATGATTGATGATGTAGACATTGACACCATTGTCTTCTTCTGATGTGTATTCTTGTTATCTCTTTTGATAGGCCTCTGTCAGATATTGGGTGGTTGTGCCCCATTCTCGCTATATCTTTTGATAAGCCTCTGTTAGTAGTAGGGCGTTTGTGCCCCCATTTCCCTGTATTTTTAGCTGTACAGAGATGATGTATATAGATGATGATATATTTAGGAATGTATGTACAATTTTTCATTCACTATATCATATTGCCATCCATTATCTGTAATGAATGTATCATGTTATGCATATGTATGTATTTCTAGAGATGTTCAGCATTGACCCCTGAATAGTCTTATGACATGACCCATACAGATGTCTTCTTCGACAGTTAGCTGTATTGATCATACCCCACCATTATTGCTGGCATCTGGTATGCGATCGTGGTATGATAGCATGTCACCATCAGCCAAGGTGATCGTACTATGACCCTATTGATGTTTCAGGTTCCCACAGGATTCGTGGAGGGCATGCTGGAGCATTGGGTATCTGAGAGGCAGGTTTTTTGATTTGGGACCCATGAGTTGACTCCCACTCTAGAGGAGTATACACGTTTGACAATGCTATCCTTAGATAGACCTTGCATGTATTTGGCGATTGGAGACATGAGTAGACAGTTCATCACCCTCACCGGATTGCAGCGCATGGTGGTGCGGAATGAGCTGACATCTGGTCACGTGATATCCCAGCATTTTCTGTTTGACAGATTTGGCTCTGAGGATAGCTATACACGGAACTTTGGGAACTTCACCGCACCGGAGGATCAGTGGCATTTGGCTAGAGTGGATGTCCTGCTATTGTGCATGTTGTCATATGTATATATACCACGGTACATGGATGAGATAGACATCGGAGTCATCATGGCAGTGAGAGCTCTCAGGGATCACTCCATTGTACTGATGATCGTGGTAGAGACGTTGAGGTCAGCCACATACTATTGCACCTATCCGATAGGAGTGTTTACAGGCAGCACGGTCATGCTATACGTGTGGTTCATGTCACACTTGAGACCAATTAGGACCTTTCGCCGACAAGGGTATTGCTTCACCCATGATATAGTTGTGTCTTACTCCTTTCAGCCATCGGAGTGTACAGACGCTATGTCTTGGTCTATGTTCTTGGCGGATATCAGAGATCCGTTTGGCATTCTGCCGTGTACAGGGCTTAGCTTACACTATAGCTTCATTACTTATACTCCGGGCATGGACTATCTTCCTCTGGCAGGTCTGAAAGGTATGACTACCTATCACCCGCTGGTCATGATGTCGCAGTTTGACCAGTTCCAGGATTTCCATCCTTTTGAGGGGGCGCTAGGTCAGCATTTAGCTTCCCGCCATCTATCAACAGAGGACCGATCCCGGGTGTATGCATGTTGGGATCAGCGTGAGATAGCTGCTTTCTCTATTAGCCATCCGGGCTATTCGTCAGAGTATTCTACGTGGATGGAGAAAGAGATTTCATCGGTTGCGGTAGTATCCACAGTACCGGATAGTGATTCAAATGATGGAGAGCCTATGGAGGACGTTGATTATCACATCGAGGAGGAGCAGTCTACTGGGTTGCCAGCATCTCCTTTAGATTCTCCCAGTACTAGCACTATTGTGATCCAGTATTCGGCACAGTACTTTAAGCAGAGTCTTCATCTGATGACCTTTGAGAGAGATCAGGCTAGAGCCTTGATGTTGACTGCTATTAATGGGAGAGACGCAACTCTGTTAGAGATAGACGAGGTATTAGCTCATAGAGATGCTGCTGTAGTTGAGTGGGATAAGGCCAGATCAGCCAGAGATACCGTGATAATCGAGAGGGATAGCGCTATATCTGCCCGGGACATAGCCGTTACAGATAGTACTACAGTGAGGTCTCTTACCACTGACATGATTATAGATATGAGCACGTACATTGATGAGCATAGAGTCACCATGAAGGTGGATGTAGATCTGTTAGCTCGTGTGGATACCCTTGTAAAGGAGACCACATCGTTACCTCTTTCTGCTGAGAGGGATGCCATGTTGGGCTTGATAGCTCGCATATACACTGATTTGTAGACGGGCTTGTATTTTCTTGCACAGACTAGCTTAGCCATTTTGTCATGTACAGTTTACATTGTGTATATCAAACAGTATTATTATATATATAGTAGGGAAATATATTATTGATCACTTCCCTTTTAGATATGTCTGGATACTTGCTTGATATTTTGCCTGCTTCTTCAGGGCTTGTGATCTTGATGTATTCTGAATTCTTCCTTGATGGATGGACATTGAGTAGTTACTGGATAGTTCATAATGGATCATTGATCTGTGTGGATCCATACCATCTTTGGTGTCTTGGGATTGGTTTCTGTATAGAAATATGGAGAGGAATGTGGCTTTCCTCTCTGAGGTTGACCGCACCACAGATGGTCTTTAGTACTTCTATTTGTGAGAAGCCTAGTTAATTCCATCTCTTATGGATTGGTGTTGCTCTTTGAGGCACAACCACAGCTTAGATGGTCGCCGAATCTCCTATTTAGGAGGAGTTTAGGTAATTCCATCCCTTTGGTCTGAAGCTGAATGAAATGTGGTGCATTGAAGTTTGATCCCAGTACCAGTTGACAAATGTTTGTGTTTTGGTAGGGGGTGAGACCGAACCATAAATGGCTGCATACGTACTCCTATTGAAGAGGAGATCAGGTCTGCATAGTTCGAACCTGGTGTAAGAGGTTCAATGTTGTATGTAGCAGAAATAGTGTAGAAATGTTTTTATTATTTTTGTACGGAGAAGGGTATAAGAAATGTTTTTATTGTTTTTGTTTTATTGCGACCGGGCCATGTAAAATGGTATCCTACGTACTCCTATTGAAGAGGAAATCAGGTCGACGTAGTTCGCCCCTCAAGACGATTCACAGTCGAAGAGAAGTATAAATCCTATGTGCAGGTTATACTGCGGGGGAGAAAAAGTTTGATCCCATGATTGGGACAAATTACAGGTGTGAAAAAGTTTGATCCCGTCTTCAGGACAAACTGTAAGCGTAGAAAAGTTTAATCCCGTCTTCAGGATAAACTGTAGGTGTAAAAAGGTTCAATCCCTGAGGGGATAAACAAAACTGTATGAATATAGTGAAACCAGGCTGCTGGTTTGAAGAGTATGTTTCCTTGAGGGGAAAAGTGTGGCGAAGAGTTGTATGTGATGAAGGGTTAAAGAACCGAAATGACTGGTGATCTGATGATCCAATACCAGGATGTTTGCTTGATGGTAACTTCAGACATAGTACCGTTTCACGGTGTCCGAGTTGATGAGTTATGGAAATTCATCGCCGTCCATTTCCTGCAATTTAAGAGCGCCTCCTGTTAATACTTCCTTGACAACAAACGGGCCTTCCCAGTTAGGGGCGAATTTTCCCCTGGACTGATCTTGCTTGTCAAGTATCTTCTTTAAAACCAAGTTATGTTGTTTAAACTGCCATAGCCAAACTTTTCTATTGTAGGATCTAGCGATCCTTTGTTGATATAACTGACCATGGAAGATAGTCGTGGTTCGCCTTTTGTCTATTAGAGACAATTTGTGATACCTATCTTGTACCCATTGGTTTTCATCTAGTTGAGCGTCTATCAACACTTTAAGGGATTCCATTTCCACTTCTATGGGGAGCACTGCTTCCATCCCATAGGTTAATACATAGGGGGTTTCCCCATTGGAAGTACGCATTGATGTTCTATAAGCTAACAGAGTAAGAGGCAATAAGTCAGGCCATTCTTTGTGGTTGGAGGACATCTTTTGCATGATCTTCTTGATGTTTTTGTTAGCCGCTTCAACAGCACCATTCATCTTTGGACGGTAGATAACGAAGTTAAGATGTTTGATGTGGAATTTACTGCATAACTCCTCCATTATTTTGTTGTTGAGGTTCTTGGCATTGTCTGACATAATTACCTCTGGTTGTCCATATCGAAAAATGACATTGTTTCTGATGAAAGTAATGATGACTTCTTTGGTAACCCTGGGGAAGGAGGTTTCTTCTACCCACTTGGTGAAGTAGTCGATCATGGTGAATATAAAGCGATGCCCATTACTGGCTTTAGGCTCGATGGGCCCGATCACGTCCATTCCCCACATTGAGAAGGGCCAAGGTGAACTCATATTGTGGAGCTCCCTCAGAGGGGCGTGGATGGCGTTTCCATGAATTTGGCATTGATAACACCTCTTAACGTGATCATCACAGTCAGCTTTGAGGGTAAACCAGTAATGTCCTGTACTAAGGATCTTCTTAATAAGTAGGGGGTCGCTCATGTGTGGGCCATATACTCCACTATGGACCTTATCCATGAGCCTCTGATCTTGGTCCTGGTCTAGACATCTGAGGAGACCTAGTCCTGCACCTCTTTTGTAGAGTGCATCCACGCTCCGGTAGAATTTCATAGCAAGTCGATGGATCAGCCTTTTCTCAGTGGGGCTCACCTCAGCGGGTGTAGATCCATCTCACAGGTACTCCTTGATATGCTGATACCAAGGGTGTTGGATGGGAGGTAGCTCATACGATACTTCTCCAACATAGTTCCCATAGGCTGGTGCCTTATGCATGGCAAATGTGTCGCTTGGCATGTGCTCCTTGTCAGGCATGTGAATCAAGGAGGCCAAAGTTGTTAACGCGTCTGTAAAGTCATTCCTATTACGAGGACTGTGTAGAAAGGAGATTTCTTCAAACTCCAAAGCCATCTGTAAAACTTGCCGATGGTAAGGTAGCAAATGTAGCTCTTTGGTTTGATAGATTCTCGTGGATTGTCTGATTACCAATTCTGAATCCCCAAAGATAGTTAACCGACTGATACCCATTGAAAGGGCAAGTTTTAGCCCCATGAGACAGCCTTCATACACAACTGTGTTGTTGGTGCTGACAAACTGCAATTTGACGGTGACTGGGTACTGCTCCCCCGTACCGGATACCAGAACTGCTCCAGCTCCAGAACCTTCCATATTAACAGCTCCATTGAAATACATTTTCCATATATAGCGTGTATCATACTGATGGTGTTGCTGAACTGTCATTACTCCTTTATCTGGGAGGTAGGTTTCCAAGGGTTTGAAGTCCCCTGAAGGTGCGGCGGCCAGTTGATTCATAATTCCTTGACCTTTGATAGACTTTTGTGTCACATAGACGATATCAAATTATTGTAAGATCAAATGCCATCTGGACAGCCAACAATTCAACATGGGTTTATTGAACACGTACTTGAGAGGATCCACGCGAGATATGAGATGGGTTGTATGACCATGGAGGTAATGTTGTAACCTCATGGAAGCCCATGCTAAAGCACAACAAGTCTTCTCAATCAGAGTGTACTTGTGTTCATTGCTGCTGAATCTTTTGCAGAGGTAATAGATAGCTCGTTCTTGGCCCATATCGTCTTTCTGTCCCAGCATGCAGCCCATGGCATTATCACTTATGGACAGGTACATAAACAGGGGAACATCATCCCTCAGCGGTACCAAAATAGGAGCTTTGACTAGCTGCTTTTTGATTGTAAGGAAGGACTTCTGGCACTCGTCGTTCCATTTCATTGAGGAGTTCTTCCTTAACAACTTGAAGATAGGCTCACAGGTTGCTGTGAGTTGAGAAATGAACCTGCTAATGAAGTTGATTCTTCCCAAAAATCCCCGTATTTCCTTCTCTATTTGAGGAATGGGCATTTCCGTGATGGCCTTGATTTTGGTGGGATCCAACTCAATTCCTTTGTGGCTGACTAGGAATCCTAGCAACTTGCCTGATTTAACACCAAAGGCGCACTTGTCTGGATTCAACTTCAAGTTGTACTTACGCAACTTGTTGAAGAGCTTTCTAAGATGGTCTAAGTGGTCTTCCTCCCTTCGGGATTTGACAATGATGTCATCCATGTAGATCTCTATCTCTTTGTGCATTAAGTCGTGGAAAAGAGCCATCATAGCTCGTTGATAGGTGGCTCCGGCATTGATGAGGCCGAATGACAATCGTCCATAGCAAAAGGTTCCCCAAGGCGTGATGAATGCAATTTTCTCACGATCTTCCTCAGCAACCATAATCTGGTGGTATCCAGCGAAACAATCCGCAAAGGAGTACATGGCGTACTGAGCAATATTGTCAATGAGAATGTGGATAAATGGCACGGGAAAGCTATCTTTAAGGAAAACTTTGTTTAGATCCCGATAATCCACGCAAACTCGCACCTTTCCTCCAGGTTTAGGTACGGGAACTATGTTGGATATCCATTCAAGATATGTGAACACCATGATAATACTAGCTTGAAATTGTTTCACAATTTCTTCTTTCACCTTTAAACTCCACTCAGGTTTTAATCGCCTAGGCTTCTGTTTGACTAGCTTGAATCCCTCTTTAATGGGAAGGTGATGAAGAAAAATGTCAGTGGACAAATCCACTATGTCTTCGTGAGACCATGAAAACACATCCTGGAATTGGGTTAGTAGCGTAACCATGTCATTCCTTTAGTTTGGGGTAAGGTCTGAACTAATCTAGATTAACTTAGGGCTTTCTAAGGTTCCGAGATTGAAGGAAGTGGTTTGATCAAGGTTGGGTTTAGGTTTTTCTTTGACCCATTCTTGAATTTCTGGAGGCACCTCAATGTCCTCATGTATTTCCATCAAGGCTGAATCCAGCTTTTCATCAAAGCTAGAATCCTTATGGAGAAAAGGCACCTTATCAGCAAGAACATGCCCATCTAAATTCAGAGTCCTGAAATAAAATATGCTTTCACTTAGTATATATGAAATGGTTTAATCATACAAAGTGTTAGCAGATATGATATCTACAGGGCAGAAAGAGTTTATGCCCGCTTTACCCTCGTCGACCAATGTAAGGAGTGCTGCTCCAATTGTCGAGGGCAAAGCCCTGATGGACTACAGTGATGGAGGGGTCATCATCATCCTCCTTTTCCCGAATGATGACCATTATGTCTGGGCAATCATCGTCTGGGGTATATCTTTTTGTATGTTCATCATGGACAATGATGCGTACGCCTGACATCATTCTGACGATGTCTTGTTTAATTCTTTGTTTCTCTTCCTCCACTCTGGGGTCTGGGACAAAGACTTCTTTCTCCTTTATCGGCATCAGCTTGGGAAATAACATAGCCATTACGCTGGCTGGCACCTTTACAGGAGCTTGTGCGGACTCAGAAGTTGGAGGTAGAGACACACGTCGTGTAGCTGAAGCTGGAGGAATCTGATGATGTTTATGTGGATTCCTATGACTGGAACTGGCATAATATCCTAATCCAGTTGTCCCAGTTTGACTGACAACTTGAATTGGGTGCTTAATACTCTGATGGCTTTTACCCAACCCTTATCCCAGTTGATGACCCAAAGATATCATTTCTTGAGTAGCCGACATTACTTCGGCAGAAATCTTTGGTGTGAGAGGTGGCGCCCCAATAGGGTGGTAGTGAATGTTGCTCACCTCTAAGGCATGAAAACTAACCGGCTCAACTTATGAATTGAAGCTGATGAGGGGTATGTCACACTATTTAGGACATTTCGGCTCAGCGTTAACCGTGACTAAGCTGTCATTAATGATGTATTTCAGTTGCTGATGAAGAGTAGAGGGGACTTCCCCAGCCATATGAATCCACGGTCTTCCCAATAGCAGGTTTTATCTTGAATCTATTTTGAGCACGTGAAAAGATATGCAGAATGTATAGGGACCAATTTCGATTGGTAACTCAATCTCTCCGACTGAATTTCGACGGGCTACGTCAAAAGCTTTAATAACTGTATGGCTGCTCCAGATCCATTTGAGATTGACGTTCATCTTTAGCAACGTAGCGTAAGGACAGATATTCAGAGACGAACCTGCATCTATCAAAACTCCAGCTAACATGTACCCAGAGGACAAAATCGCAATGTGCAACGGCTTGTACTGACCAGTCCCTTCGGGCGGGATATAATCATCAGTGAAAGATATCACATTGTTGTTAAAATTGTGATCAACCAAATGTTGAAATTTTTCCAAATCCAATGATGTTGGCAAGTAGGCTTGTTCCAAAACCTTCAGCAAAATCTTCCTGTGATCCTCAGAAGTTAAAACCAAGTCCATAATTGATATTTGATGTGGAGCTTCTCTTAAGCTTAAAACCACACTGGCTTCGTTATGACCCATAGTGCAGAGGAATTTTTCAATCTTATCCATGGGTATTTTCCCCTTTAACTTGATGGTGGACTTCATCACCCGTTGCGGAAGATATAGTGGATTTTCCTTCGACACTGCAGTAGTTGTATGAGATGTGGATCCTTCAACTTCTCCATAATTCCATGGGACCTTTTGTAAGCTGATAACAGGATATTGTGGTCTGAATACAATTTAATTGGCTCGGGAGCAGCCACTTTCAAAGGGTTGTCAATTCCTTTGAGTTGAATTGTTTGCATTTTAAGAGGTTTGATAGTCCCATCATCCTTAGCAGATATAACTGCTACCAATCCCTTTCATTTCGTAGGACAAGTATTCTCACTCTCAAAAAGCACAGTATCATCGTCTGCTAGCTGTAGGACACCGCTGTCAATTAAATTTTGAATGAGATGGCGGAGTGCCCAGTATTCTTCAGTGTTGTGACCGCGACAATGGGAGTGATATCGACAAACTCCATCAGAATTAAACCGTCCTGAACGGAGATTGATTGGTGGTAGAAGGGAAGTGATCCTTCCTTCATTGATCAGCATCTGAAGTATTTCCTCCATAGGTTGGCCCAGGTATGTAAATTCCCTTCTATTGGAAAAATCCCTATGGGCTTTTGCACTTGCTCTCTTCGCCACTTTGTCTTCCAGTGTTTCTTTATCTGAAGGTGACGAGGGAGTATTCACAATAAAAGGGAACAAGCTAGCATGCTCCTAGCTGACTAATTGGCGTGTGACTTGATGCTGATATGTCACTAGTTCTGCCAATTGCTCAATCTGTTTCCACAGAGCTTTCATCTTTCGTTCCATTGCGAACTGGAATTTTGCATAATCCCATTTATCAACACCATCTTTCAGGGTCTGGGAGGATTCATCGTTTAAATTGGAACTTCGTCCACTGCTCCAATTAATCATGTTGACCTCTTCCTCTTTGTGTTGGGGAAGAGGGTTGTCTTGCACGTGAGGTTGATTTGGTTTGGTGACCACGATCTCACCACTGTCTATCAAATTTTGGATCTTGTGTTTCAACGCCCAATAATCTTCAGTATCATGTCCAGGTGCCCCGATATGATAAGCACATTTCCGAGCAGCATTGAAACCCCTCCCACTAGGGTTGGCTAGTGGAAGTAGATGCGTAATTTTCTTATGAGTTGTCAGAATAGTGAGAACGTTCTCGAGCGAATCCCCTAAGGGTGTGAACACTCGAGGGCGTTTGACTTCTCCACATTTTGGTAATGGAGGGTTTGAAGACTGTTCTTGAAAGGGAGTGTAATTTCTCCTCTGGATAGGCATGTTTTGATTGCCTTTTTGACCCTGTAGTATCAAGGAAACATCCTCCTCTTTCTTTTTATGGACCCTCTGGGGGTTGTTTCCATAATTTTCAGATTGGATGTGCTCAGCAACAGCTTTAAGGGCAGCTAGGTCTTAAATCTTTCCTGACTTCAATCCTATCTCAGCCATCTCCCCATGTTTAATTATTTCAGAGAATGGTTTGCCAATGCCAGCTAGGACTATTTCATAGAAAGGAGCTTCTTGTATGTCTTAAAGGTTATGACCATTTCTGACTCCGTCATGGAAGGAATAACTTGAGCAGCAAGGCGCCTCCACCTTTGAGCATACTCTCTGAAAGACTCGTTGGACTATTTCTTGACCTTGGTAATCTGGTACTGGTTAGGAGCCATCTGAGACTGGAAGCTGTATTGAGTGAGGAAGGCGTGAGCTAGATCCATCATACTTTTCGAAGTCAGGGGTTTTAAATTTTTCTAGATAGTGAACACCAGGGAATATACAAAGTTCAGCATATGAGACACTTCCGTATGTTCCAATTCCTTTGATTGCACGAATGGCTTCTTCCATTTGAAGGACTTTCTTCTTGATGTTACCAGTGTCTGGATCTCCTTTGAGATGGGTGATATAATGATTTATGTTGGTCGTATCCAACTGAAGTTCAGGTTCTGTAATGGCTTTATCGGGACCTTGGGTTCCTCCTTGTGTAGGGGATTCAACATGTATGGGTATCCTCATACCCTGAGTAGACTAGTGTAGTTCTTTAAGCAGAACAGCCAAATCTAAATTTTGTTTACTTAATCCGTCAAATTCTTTGCGCGACACTGGATTAAGATCAGTCTGGTCTGATGACGACATAATTGACTGTAGGCTCGTGGCCTTTTTGGACTTTGATCGGGTAATAGGTCCGATTGTGTCAGGAATAAGCATGTGAATGATATTCCTATTTACATATGATTTGATTATGATATATACATGAATGAATATGCAAGTATGCTTGCATTAAGAAAAGTTGTAAAGTCCTTTGGTAGACAATACAAACATATGTACAAGGACTTAGAATGAATTGATCAAATATGTTAGGTTGATCCTACATAAGCAAAACAGCTTTGTAAAGTCCTTGAAAAGAAAAGATGTACAAGGACTATAAATATAGAAAGATCAAACATGTTAGGTTGATCTAATGATGTAATAGATAGGCTTGTCTGATCATCGAGCACTAAACCAGAAATCGTAGTCTGCCAGGAGAGTCAAGGGAAACTCGAGAGCTATCGAGACAGAATCGTAGTTTGCAAGATAGGAGATCTCAGAGTTCGTAGACTTCCAGGAGAGACGTGGAAAGGATCATAGTGTGTCGAGTAGAACTTTCTCAGGGTCGTAGTCTGCTGAGGAAGTCATATTCAGAATCGTAGAGACATCCTGTCTACAAGTCGACCGAATATCTGCCGAGCCCAAGTCAAGAATCGTAGACTACACTCAGAGTCGTAGAGTCTACTGATCATATCAGAGGCAGAGATCGTAGTCGAGCAAGATCAGATAAAGACAACAAGCACAACAATAGAAATCGTAGAGTGTTAAGATCTGATCTCAGAGTCGTAGTGTCTGCACAGCCGAAGCTGAATCGTAGAGTGTAGAACTGAGACTTCAACAGATGCGCTCACAATGCCAAGGCAGAATCGTAAAGTAAATACGATTCTCAACAAATGAGCACTCCCAGAATATCCAAAGGAATGAATCCTCTGGTTAGCACTGCAAATATACATCCCATCTGAAGGAAACCAGAGAGCACTCAACGAATGGCATGCAAGCTAACAGAAGATCTAAGCACCAACCCAATCAGCATCCAGATTGAGTTGTGAAGCCATTCAGGATGAAGTCTTCCACAAGGAGATCAGAAGAAGACTTCAGTAACTGACTAAGAAAAGTCAGCAAGTGCAGTAGCTGTCAAATAGACAGAAGACGGCGATCTTGGAAGCAACCAGGATCGTAGTGTTTTCCAAATAGAGAAAGAACTGATGGAGTGCATACATAGATACTGGACAGCTTCTGAAGAACAAGGCTAAAGTGATTAAGCATTGGGTCAGTCCATTGATGATAAGTGAATGGGAGATCACAAGGAGAAAGCGAGCTGGACATGCCATAAATCTGAAGTGTCTTGCTATTCAGAAGGGGCCAGAACAACGAAGTCAAGCCATCAGTATCTGAGAGCTGTTGAGGCAAACTAAAGTGTTGAAGCACTGCACAAGAGAAGGAAGAGGTATTCTACATTGAAGATCTAATCAACACTCTTCAAGATCATAGTGTTGTCTCTACCAGTCAACAAGACACTACGATCAGGTCCAATAAGACATGCATCAGAATCGTGGAGTTCGAATAGCTGAAGATTGAAGCACTGGCAACGGATCAATATGAAGGTTTATATTTGTACAAGAGCTTATTGAGAGCATTGATGCAAAAGGACAACCTCTGATCAAGAAATCAGAAGGCTGAAATAAAGTCTTCGACCTGCCCGAGGCATAAAAGTAATATATTTTATAGAGTAGGTGAAATAGTAGACTGCAGTGTCAGAAAGTTAGAAAAAGTTGTTATGTCACATCTGCATTCTTTACCAAGCAACTCGAGATCTGTGAAACTTTTCAAAGAGCTTTCAACGGCTACTTTCCAACTGGAAAATTTGAAAGGAGTATAAATATACTAGAGCTTCCAAGATCAAAGGTTGCTGGAGTTGTTGAGTTTGGAGAACTTGTGGACTGATCTAACCAACGTAAATAGTGAGTGACTGATGAAGATCTGAAGGCTCACTCTATGATCCACTAAGAACACTTAGAGACATAAAAAGAAAGAAGTAGAAGTGAGAGTTCTACAATGTAGAAGTGAGAGCTCTACTACAAGAAGAGTGTTCTGAACTGCCGAGAGAAAGAAGAACATCAATGTCATCTTGATGTTCATCATGGGAAGACTCTAAGTACCAGAGAGAAGAGCCTACAGTCATCTTAGCCAGTCCATCGTGAGAAGGCATCAAGTATCAAGAAAGAAGATCACCAACGCCATCATGGTGGCAAGCATGAGAAAGTTTCTAAGTACCTAGCAGAAGAGCCTACAGTCATCTTAGAAACCCATCATGTGCAGCCATCAAGTATAAAAAGGAATGATCTTCAAGGCAGCTCGTCAAGGGATCATCAGAAGAGGTTAAGTAACTAAAAAAGTTGAGCATCATGCAACACTCAACTGCACTTCAAGGATGATCACGCCAAGCTGCTAAGTACAGAAGATGTTCAGAGCATAAAGACATCTTAGCAGCTCAGCAGCAACTCCAACAAATAAACAAACAACTCAACAACAAGAAGCCAGGGCCTGAGGGGTCCTTGTCCGGAGGGACTAAATGAAGTTCCAAGCCTGCTGGGCTTGAAGAGTTCCTAGGGAACTAGAGACGTTCCAAAGCTGTTGGCCTTGAAGAGTTCTTAGTGAACTAGAGTCCCAAGGATGCTGGCCTTAAAGGAATCTTAGTGATTCAGGGTGCTGCCCTTCCTTAGTGGAAATCCTGCTAGTTGAAAGCAGAAGAGTGGATTAGGAGCTTGAGTATCTGAACCACTTAAAAACCCCTTGTGTCTTTTACTTTATGTCATTTACATTATGTACATTAACTGTTATAACTGCTATGTATGTTTTAACTGCTTAATACTGAATTAACTCTACGAACAATGTATGTCTGATTATGAATATATCAATGAAGGGGATCTTTTACTTATTCCGCTATGCTAGAAAAGATTCTTATGTTTATCATATGCTAATTCATGAGCAATACAAAATAAACCAGAAAAATATTTGAAATTAAAAAGGATCTATTCAACTCCCCACCCCCTTCTAGATCTATATTGTGCCTACTGGGAACTAACAATTAGTATCAGAGCAGGTTCTCATGCTATATTCAAAAGCTAATCGCTTTAAGTCTGATCCTAGGCACAAACATTGTTCTAAACTTAGTTTAATAGTAAGTCACTTGTTATATGCAGATGAGCTCACACGTTGGAAATATTGTGTATAGGTAAATGTGTATATACACCTGAAGCTGCTCAGATTGGTTTATGTTCTTGATTGTCATATCAACAAGACCAATCCTTGCTCACGGTTAATCTTGTAGTCTAAAGACCAAGCTAGAAAGCTCAAGAGACATCCAGTCAAACATCCACCATCCTGAAAAGATGAAAAGGCCATACATACAAAGAAATGCTTTTCCAGAGAAGAATGAAGAACTTCTCAAACATGTGTCTGGCCAACCAGCAACTGGACGTAAACCTGGTAAACTCAAGGATGTCCAAGAACTAAAGATGTTGAGAGTTTCTTAACCTGCATCTTCAAGATCACGGCTAATTGATTAAAGGTCAACTTGAGCAACAAGCTGTTTGGAGCAAATGAGAAACTATGCACATCAATTCCTAACCTCAATATGACTAAGATAAATGACTGTTAAGAAACCGACAGCAGAAAGGTACGGTTCCTCACTAAGATAATTGTGTACATCACGTTGCACCACCTTATGAACTATAACGGTACTATTTCAAGAAATCATAATCTACCTAAAAAGGTGAAGAGAGAAAGTACACTGAGGGTGGACACTCAAATGCTTACAAACCTTCTCTCCATCCAGGTTTTAGGTTGAAGATGACATCTTGAAAGAAATCTGAAATAGGTCATAAGCATGTCAAAGGTTAAATCAATTTTATGTGGAGAAATCTTTGCTGATGGGTTAGTATATGCGTACAAACCTATGTTCTAAGTGTTTGATAACCCACAGAGTATGATCAGTTCTACAAGAGTATCTTGATGATTTGTAGAACCTGATCACCTCCATGAATCAACTAGATACACATACTGTGAACACTTCAACCTTGTGAACATAACCCAGCAAATGATGAAACCATCAAAGAAAAAGAGTGTGTTATTAAAATGATGAATCTTACACACACTCACCTTCTTGCATCTCAAAGTGTATTATCTAAAACTAGTTGCATGCATGAATATGACTGTTGATGATAAATGTGATGATTATCCAAATACATGAGGAACAGGGGTTTAGAAAACTAACCTAACAGGACACATTTAATTGTGGGTACCAAAAATAGAAATGTACCGAACCTGCAGGTACTTGGTCTATCTGACCACACTAAGGAATGCTGAAGCAGAAGACTTCAGTCAAAGAGATTCAACTAGCAGAAGGCTCAAGACTGTTCAAAAATGATTCTGATAAAACTCCTATATGTCAAAGCCTGTCCTTAAAGACCTGCTGAGCTTATCTAAATAAAGCTCACATGACTGCTGATCTTTGTATAAGAGCAGGCCATTCAACAAAAGATGAAAAAAAAGGCCTTAGATGCTCAATCATGCAAAGCACGACATATGAGAAGAATCCTCAAGGAAGCTCATCACAGAGGATCATTGAGCATCAAAAATGAGAAACTCATTACAGGAGCAGAACTCAACGAGCACGTGCTGACAAAGGAGACTACGTTCGTAGTGCTGACCAATAATCGTAGAATGTTCAGTCTTGGAGATATTCATGTCTACGATGAAAACAATTTTTCCTGTAAGTGGTGATTCCAGTCAGAAAGAAACAGGCAAGGATGTCTCCTAACGCACATGAAGAAAGAGAAATCACACATCACTGAGAAGATAGTATGAACATGGGGAAGTAGTGATCTGTTAAGAAACAACAGCACTGAGTGATACTATGAAGAAGTGTACCAGCTGCAGAGTCCCAAAACTTTGTGGTTGATGAACCAAATGAAGAACCATAGTTAGTAGGAACGTCTCAAAACATACTACTGATAACCTTTTAGCCACCTAACCCAAAATCGTGGAGTGCCCATGATCAAACATCTGATCGTAGTGTAAAAACAGGAGGACACCACGATCACAGCAAATGTAATTGCCTGAAGTTGGTAGAGGTCCTGCCCTGCAGAAAAGGCCAAATGAGATATCAGTCCAAACCACTTCTAAAGTAGTTCATCTGGAAAGTGCCTCAGGGACAAACCTGACCCTTAGTTCACTCTAAGAGGTTGGCCCTTCCTGAGCTACCTTGACCCAAAAGGAATGCTAAGTAAAGTTCATCTCAAGGACCAAGTCAGTCAACGTTCATAGAGTCGAGATTGAAGAGAACTCCACGATCGTAGAGCAACCTCAGCGATCGTAGAAGTAGACTCGATGATCGTAGCCCTACCAAAGGAAACCCTAGCTAATGAGAAGCTCAAAAAACTGGAAATTTGCCCAACCATTCAGATCATGAAAAAGTAAGTTCAAATGCTGGTTGGAAAAAGGTCCTGTTAAAGGAGAATGCCCAAGCCCTCATGGAGTACATCAGTGATCAAGCTATGCAGCATCAAGATAAGGATCAATGTCAAAACCATCCACTGCAACATCTCTCAAAAGATGATCGTTGAGTCAACAAAGGGAAACGTAGAGACCATAACTACCTTATCATGCTACTCTACGAATCAAAATGGTCAATGGTCAATCCACGTCATTGACACCTATTTGTTTTGAAAAGAGATATTAAACTGAAGAATTAATGGGGGAGTTACAGCTCATTATTGGGTATCGTGCAACCAATGGTTGGTTGACACATCACTGTTTATGCAGAGTTAGAAGGAACTGTCATAAAGGAAAATTCAAATTAGCAAACAGTTATCAAAAGCTATCGAACCTCTCTCCCTCCCATTTTCAAACCCTAGAACCCTCTCAAAGGCCAAAAATAATTAACCCTCTAGAGTCTTGCCCAAATCACAGTCAGTCATCTCTCATAAACCCCTCTGAATCAAATACCCATATTCCTCGAACTATTCAAATGGAAGACTGGCGAGTAATTACTGGCATTCAGCTCGGAACCAAGACGTTTGAAAAATCCGAAAAGAAGTTCAGAGACATTCTCGAACTTGTAAAGAAAGCTGGATTCTCAGAATGTCTTGAGACTAGCACTCGAGTATATACTGAACTGGTCAAGGAATTCTACTTAAATGCATCCATAAATGCTGGAACCCTTTCAACCAAAGTTAAAGGTCAATCTCTTAAGCTGAAATCATCTGATATAAATTAATGCTTAGGTTTTCCTGACCTAGGACTGAGAAACCTTGATGAGATCAACACTGAGCGAGCAAAGGAGATTATGGGGTACCAAAGAAACCCCAATCTAAAGGATATGAAGAAAAAAGAGTTCCCTGAGGAATTCGAGTTCCTTGCAAAAATAGTGAGAAAATGCATACTATGCAAGGACACTGCACACGACATGGTGCTTGATCAACAGTTGAAAATCATGTCTGCTATAGTTCTGAAGAAACGAATCAACTTTAGAGTTATCCTATTTGATCAGATCTCCAAATGGGTAGAAAAGGTTGAAGTGAAGAAGTCTACCGAAAAACCACTTACAAAAGTGTTTCATGGAAGACTACTGAGTATTGTGATGAAGAAGAAACTAGGAGGCAAAATCAAGGATGATGAGGGAGAACCTCTGAATGTTCACAAAGTAATGTCTCCACAACTTTTTGTGAATTGGAAGAAAAACCCCACGGAAAACAGAAGACTAATAATTGGGAGCAGTATCAAGGCCTCTGCAAAGAAGAGGAAGATAAAATAGGTAGAAAGCTCTGAGTTTGATGACTCTGTGTCAGTAGCAACCACACCAGCCAGAAAGAAATCCAAAAGTGTGAGGAAAATTGAGGCTCCTCAAAGAAGTCTACGCTTAGAAGACAAAGTTGAAGATGAAAAGGTCTAAACTTCAAGGACCACCAAGAGAATAAGTAACAGACTGCTTCAAGGACCATCTAGCAAGAAAGCAAAAGTGGTAAACAAACCAACCTCAGCTTCTCAAGCAAGCCCATCAAACAGAGAAGTAAAGTCAAAAGAAGAGAAGGAAACTAAAAGTCTCAAGGCTGAGTCTCCACAGGCCAAATCCATCAATGAAGGTGAAGCTGGATTAATGGAAGAAAATGCAGCATCTACTGATGAAGAAGAAAGCACAAACCCTATGGCTAAATCTCACAACATTCACTCTCATGATGAGGACAAGATACAAGGTGACCCAACTGCATCTCCAAATGCAAATGCTCCAACCAGCCCAGATGATGGGTCAAAGGATGTTGATTCCAAAGAAGGACTTGCCCCTGCCACTACTGAAACTCAAGGAAGTTCATCTGATGATCCAAAGACTTCAGAGTCTAAAGAGGAAGAAGAGTCTGACTCTCCCATAGCTGAACCTCTAAGGAGAAGGAAGAGCTACAGACTACAAGCCAAATTTACCTCCAAAAAGAGAAGTGATCACTCTAATGTTGTCATTGAACTAAGTGATGATGAGTCTATATTAAAGGAAGAAAGTGTTGAAGATGGAACCAGTGGTGAAGAAGATGAATTAGAGGAAGATCTTGCTGAAGAAAGTTCTGAAAATGAAATGCAGCAAGAAGGATTCATTGATGGAAATGATGAGAATGGTTTAGGCTCCAAAAGAGAAGAGATGGAAAAAGATTCTGATTCTGTACCTCAAGAATCAGATGAACAAGAAGACTATCCAGTTCTCTCTTCCGCAAGTATTAACAAAAGAATAGTGGTGGAAGTCTCAAATGAACTACCAGAGGCACCTCCCGAAAGATGGGTAAATTATGAAAATGAACAGCTCAAGGTAGTGAGGATGACTACGTTTGAGGTGTTTAAAAACTGGAACAACATGGAACTAGACTGCACAACCATCCTCTACAATCCTGATGATCGTCTTATGATATAGTTTTTCCAATGGATGCCTTGGCTAAAGGAACATACTGAAAGAGATGGAAGTTACTTCAGCTGGTGCTACTCTCATTATCCAAGCATGGAGCTGATGGCACAAAACTTCCCAAGGGTGAAGAGTTTTGCTACAATGATGATCAAAGACCAACCTCACTACAGAGTTTACAGACATGCTGGCAACCACTATATCCCCTATAATCGTAGAGTGGACTCTTAAGGAAGAAGGATTATGACTAAGGAAATAATCGTAGAGTCTATTCATTGTACTACTGATGGTATCCAAGTCCAAACTGAAAAGGTTCCATCTGCTCAGGCACTATTAACAGACATTCCTTCATCCTCAAATAGTAATTGGTACTCAACGATTGTTCAAATTCTCAAAACGTTTGAAAACCTGTCCAAGGATGAAAATCGTAGAGTCCAATCTGATGATCAATAAGAGGTTGCCCAACCAGATGACCAAAGTCCTATGGAGCAGGAGCTGGTGAAGAATTCTGATCAACTGGTCAAGAAGATATCTCTGATCAATGAAGAATCAAAGATGATGCTGACAACAGCTACTATGGCTGATGTATCTCTCAAAATCAAAGAGAGAGATCATATCTATCTGAAGGCCATACATGATCAGAAGGCAGAAGCACTACGAGCGCAGAAGGAAAATGAAGAACAACTCCAAGTCCTATCTGACAAGATTGACAACATAAATTAGTCTTTCTTAGTGCAACTTGAGCTAAGCCAACAGGAACTTAAGTTTGAACTTACTAACTCCTCCTACCTGATGGAACAACTAATGTCCAACATGGAGCAACTCTCCCAAGTGATTAATGACAAAAAGGGGGAGAAAAAGAGGAATAGAAAGAGGAAAAGCAAGAGGCATTCAAGAAAGGATAAGGAGAGCAGCAGAAGGAAAGAAAAGAAGAAGTCAAAGAATACAGCACAAGACCAAGATGAGTCATCATCTGAGGGGGAGCCAGAAGATGATGATCATATGATCGTAGAGTTTGAGGGGGAGCAATTTAAGAAAGAAGATCATGAGTCTGAAGGGAAGAAGAGCAAAGATAGAAAATCATCATCTCTTGGGGAGCAGGAGCAAGAAGATCAAAGAAGATCAAACAGATGATTAGTTGATCAACAAACATCCTGGAAACATACATGGAGCCAAAGAGGTACATCTCTAACTAGTTAGGTATGTTCTAGATCCAGGATGTAAAAAATCAGTGTATTAAATTCCACATCATTATAAATGACATTCATGATTATCTGTTTTAGAAATACAATTACTCACTGTATATAAGATTCATTCATACATGCATGTGCACTTATTATTTTTGTCATAATCAAATAGGGGGAGATTGTCTGGAATAAGCATGTGAATGATATTCCTATTTACATATGATTTGATTATGATATATACATAAATGAATATGCAAGTATGCTTGCAATAAGAAAAGTTGTAAAGTCCTTTGATAGACAATAGAAACATATGTACAAGGACATAGAATGAATTGATCAAATGTGTTAGGTTGATCCTACATAAGCAAAATAGCTCTGTAAAGTCCTTGAAAAGAAAAGATGTATAAGGACTATAAATATAGAAAGATCAAGTATGTTAGGTTGATCTAATGATGTAATAGATAGGCTTGTCTGATCGTCGAGCACTGCACCAGAAATCGTAGTCTGCCAGGAGAGTCAAGGGAAACTTGAGAGCTATTGAGGCAGAATTATAGTGTGCAAGATAGGAGATCTCGGAGTTCGTAGACTGCCAGGAGAGACGAGAAAAGGATCATAGTGTGTCGGGGAGAACTTCCTCAGGGTCGTAGTCTACTGAGGAAGTCATGTTCAGAATCGTAGAGACATCATGTCTACAAGGCGATCGAAGATCTGTCGAAGCCAAGTCAAGAATCGTAGACTACACTCAGAGTCGTAGAGTCTACTGATCATATCAGAGGCATAGATCGTAGTCAAGCAAGATCAGATAAAGACAACAAGCACAACGATAAAAATTATAGAGTGTCAAGATTTGATCTCAGAGTTGTAGTGTCTGCACAGCTGTAGCTGAATCGTAGAGTGTAGAATTGAGACTTTAACAGATGTGCTCACAATGCCAAGGAAGAATCGTAGAGCAAATACGATTCTCAACAAATGAACACTCCCAAAATATCCAAAGGAATGAAGCCTCTGGTTAGCACTACAAAGATACATCCCATCTGAAGGAAACCAGAGAGCACTCAATGAATGGCATGCAAGCTAACAGAAGATCTAAGCACCAAACCAATCAACATCCAGATTGAGTTGTGAAGCCATTCAGGATGAAGTCTTCCACAAGGAGATCAGAAGAAGACTTCAGTAACTGACTAAGGAAAGTCAGCAAGTGCAGTAGATGTCAAATAGACAAAAGATGAAGATCTTGGTAGCAACCAGGATCGTAGTGTTTTCCAAACAAAGAAAGAACTGATGGAGTGCATACAGAAATACTGAATAGCTTCTGAAGAACAAGGCTAAAGTGATTAAGCATTGGGTCAGTCCATTGATGATAAGTGAATGGGAGATCACAGGGAGAAAGTGAGCTGGGCACGCCACAAATCTGAAGTGTCTTGCTATTCAGAAGGGGCCAAAATAAAGAAGTCAAGCCATCAGTATCTGGGAGCTGTTGAGGCAAACTGAAGTGTTGAAGCACAGCACAAGAGAAGGAAGAGGTGTTCTACATTGAAGATACAATCAACACTCCTCAAGATCGCAGTGTTGTCTCTACTATTCAACAAGACACTGCGATTAGGTCCAAGAAGACATGCATCAGAATCGTGGAGTTCAAACAGCTGAAGATTGAAGCATTGGCAACGGCTCAATCTGAAGGTTGATATTTGTACAAGAGCTTATTGAGAGCATCGATGCAAAAGGACGACCTCTGATCAAGAAATCAGAAGGGTGAAATAAAGTCTTCGACCTGCCCGAGGCATAAAAGTAAAATATCTAACAGGGTAGGTGAAATAGTAGACTGCAGTGTCAGAAAGTCTAAAAAAGTTGTTATGTCACATCTGCAGTCTGCACCAAGCAACTCGAGATCTGTGAAGCATTTCAAAGAGCTTTCAACGGCTCATTTCCAATGGGAAGATTTGAAAGGAGTATAAATATACTAGAGCTTCCAAGATCAAAGGTTGCTGGAGTTGCTGAGTTTGGAAAACTGGTGGACTGATCTAACCAACGTAAACAGTGAGTGACCGATGAAGGTCTAAAGGCTCACTCTACGATCCACCAAGAACACTTAGAGACATAAAAAGAAAGAAGTAGAAGTGAGAGTTCTACAATGTAGATGTGAGAGTTTTACTACAAGAAGAGTGTTCTGAACTGCCGAGAGAAAGAAGAGCATCAATGTCATCTTGATGTCCATCATGGGAAGACTCTAAGTACCAGAGAGAAGAGCCTACAGTCATCTTAGCCAGTCCATCGTGAGAAGGCATCAAGTAACAAGAAAGAAGATCACCAACGCCATCATGGTGGTAAGCATGAGAAAGTTTTTAAGTACCTAGCAGAAGAGCCTACAGTCATCTTAGAAACCCATCATATGTAGCCATCAAGTATCAAGAGGAATGATCTTCAAGGTAGCTCATCAAGATATCATAAGAAGAGGTTGAGTAACTGAAAAAGTTGAGCATCATGTAACACTCAACTGCACTTCAAGGATGATCACGCCAAGCTGCTAAGTACAGAAGATGTTCAGAGCATAAAGATATCTTAGTAGCTCAGCACCAACTCCAACAAATAAACAAACAACTCAACAATAAGAAGCCAGGGCCTGAGGGGTCCTTGTCCGGAGGGACTAAATAAAGTTCCAAGCCTGCTGGGCTTGAAGAGTTCCTAGGGAACTAGAGATGTTCCAAGGCTACTAGCCTTGAATAGTTCTTAGTGAACTGGAGTCCCAAGGCTGCTGGCCTTGAAGGAATCTTAGTGATTCAGGGTGCTGCCCTTCCTTAGTAGAAATTCTGCTACTTAAAAGCAGAAGAGTGGATTAGGAGCTTGAGTCTCTGAACCACTTAAAAACCCCTTGTGATTTTTACTTTATGTCATTTACATTATGTACATTAACTGCTATAACTGCTATGCATGTTTTAACTGCTTACTACTGAATTAACTCTACAAACAATGTATGTCTGATTATGAATATATCAATGAAGGGGATCTTGTACTTATTCCGTTGTGCTTGAAAAGATTCTTATGTTTGTCATATGCTAATTCATGAGCAATACAAAATAAACCAGAAAAGTATTTGAAATTAAAAAGGATCTATTCAACCCCCCTTCTAGATCTATACTGTGCCTACTAGGAACTAACAGATTGCTTCCCTGCAAAAGACTTGCGTAATTTAGTCTTTAGGGAAATATGTAAATGTTTACATGCTATGTATCCGTTCTAGGAATATTATCCTGCAAGACGAATGTTATCTGTTTGTAATCCAGGATAGCATGTTTTAAAATATGTATGTACAAATGTTTCTTCATATTTCTCATTACATGGAGATGAATTTTGAATGAAATTACAAGTAATTAACTTTACAAGTAATGAAAAAACATGAAGAGACTTTCCTCCGTGTTTGGTTTATCAGAGGCTGACCTATCTTAGGTTACTCTCGCAGCTTTTTGGCATGAAGGTTCCCAAATCATCGCAATTTACTTGACGGGAAGTTAATCTGGTCTTTCAACTGGAGCGAATTTGGGTGGTGCCTTTCTTGAGCCTCGTTGGAATTAGTCTTCCTACGAGTTCAGTAATCAAACACCGATAGGATAGCCCCCTAATGGAGGAACCACACAACATACATTCACATACAACGTGTCTCACCATTTATGAAAATGATGACATGTGTGAAGCACTAATATCACAATCAGATATAGTGTAAAGCATTAAGCGCAAAAAAATATATGCATTCGTATACATTCATTATAAATATAAATGCAACATCCACACACAAGCATATAACAGTTTTGAAAAGATTGTAATAGCGGCTTAATTCCTCTTACTGAAAGTCCTCAGCAGAGTCGCCACCTGTCGACGTCGAGATTTTTATTTGTCCCTTTTCGTTACTTGTTCTTTGGTGTTCTCATGTTAGGTGAGATTTGTTTGAAAAAACAAGTGAAAAAGGTCCGACATGTATCATATCGATGATGGACTGTTAAGAGTCGCCAGTTGGTTTTTTATATGGTTGTACCAACACAACTGAGAAAAGGTTTGCACATTGACCCAGTGATATGGCATTGTTAAACGGGTCGGTGAAATCGAGATTCATTAGGGTCCGCCGCTTTTTAAGAAACTATTATATGAATGTGTGTGTGTGTGTGTGGATCAATGTATAATTATTTGGAAGTAGTGCGAGACGTTCGCACCTATATACACAAGGTTTGAATTTGTGTAAAAATTCAGTTTTAACAAGATATGGCAGTCATGTTTTATAAAAGAGGTTTTTCAAACCCTTATGCTCAATACTAATTGAGACCTTTTACACTCCCATTTTATTAAGTGTTCGGCTTGATTATTTTTAATTTTCGAGATGCGAAGCATCTTCAAGAAAATAATATACAAAATAATGTCGAACTCCTCGTGGGTATGATAACCATATGAGGAAATCCGAACACCGCAAATAAATTTACAAGCTGCTTATAGCTGAAAATGTCCATCACGGGAATCGAATCTAGATCTAGTAAACTGAATCTGTGATCACATGATTCCTAGGCTCACATGATGCCGCAATTGATAATAAAGCAGTAAGCATGTGTGTGTGTATATATATATATACAACTTATATATATATATATATATATATATATATATATATATATATATATATAGACATGATCAGCCACCACGAAGCACCTCTATGGGGGAACAAAAATGTAAATAAAGTTGTAAAAGCAATCAACTGTCACTAAGTAAACTCCAGGCGGGATGAAAAGTAAATAAAGCTATAAAGACGGTCAACCGCCACGAAGTAAACTCCAGGCGGGACTGAATGTAAATATATATATATATATATATATATATATATATATATGTACAAACTGAAATAAAATCACGGACCAAAGTCCGGACAAACACACACAACACGACTCTCAACGTGAAAAATGGTGTGTGCAAAGATGAAGAGAAAGGCTTTAAAGTGTGTGAGAAGTCTTACAGTGGGCTGCCAAAGAAGACTTCTATATCTTTAAAGGGATGAACACTCGACTCCCGCCGGTATAAAAGTAGCTATGTGTGAGCTCACAAGTATTTAAAATGAGAAAGCGCTTAGTGTAGGGTGAGTATAGAGCAAATTTGACAGGGCTTCCTCGCCTTTTTCTCTTACAAATTGGACACCCCAAGCCCTCTATTTATAGAGGGGGGAGCTGCAGGTGTACCTGCGGCTGGCCGGGTTGCCCTGGGCTCCGCGGGTCCCGTAGTCTCAAAGTACGTGCATGCATGCACTGTAATGTCCGATCAAACTTTCAGAAATACAATTCGGGCATCCGACTGAGGTATGTAAGACCTATTTCGGACCGCCGTTGTGGAGAGTTACACAATGACATAGAATTAGAGGTTGTACGAAGTCAGGAAGATGGGACCATGCCCTCCGGTCTTCAAGCTTCAAATTATATACGTTATCCTGCGTAATAGTCACTCGGGATTGGACATCCTTGGTTCTTGTGGGACTTTTCTATGTAGAAATATGTGTATTGAAATGTTGAGACGACGTGATGTGGCGTCAAGGTGGCAAGATGACGACTTTGCCCCTCACCGGGGTTATCGCCGGTTTGGGCTGATAAAGCAGACGTTGCTCAGGGTTATCTCTGAGATTGGACTGCTGCAAGTGTTGAAGGTCCTTAGTGTCATCTCTGAGGTGTGCTTGTCTTCTCGGTGTTTTCTCCAGGTCTCGTACTGAGTGCCTCGGTGTGAGGGCCGAGGTTAAAGCTGATTGCATGCATTTGAAACAAGTATTTTTAGGGTTATCGCCGTAACTGCATTCCTTGGGGTTATCTCCAAGGTTGGTAACTGCTACTCCCAATGTTGGGACTGAGACTGAATATCTTGGGGTTATCTCCGAGATGGATCGGTCTTCTCCGGTGGAATTTCCGATATTGGAACTGCATGCCTCGGGGTTATCTCCGAGGTTGGACCTGATACTCCCGATGTGTGTTTCGGGGTTGATGTTGAACTTTTGGTAGTATTCGGACTGGATGTGAGCTGTCTTCCTAGGTTATTTCTGAAAGACGAATCTGCCCTCCTACAATGTCAGTAACAGGTGTGCAGAAAATTTTGAGTGTCTACAAGAGTTAGTAAATGGCAACCAAATTTGAGAAAAGTGTAGTCTGAATTTGGGGGTGTCACAGGTTGGTATCGGAGTGGTAATTATAAACCTTAGGAACGAGAGTCCTTAGATTATAACTTAGGAGAACTTAGAAGATATAGAGGGATGAAGACTCGTGTAGAGTTTTCTTAGAGAGAGACTTAGTGTGTTATGGAATATACCTTCATTATATACAATGAACTTATGTTTATTTAACATTCTAATGGAGTTATTATTTGTTTGTCTTGTGTTGGTGGTTGTAGGGTGACTGACATGGGAGGACCTAGCCGAGTGATAGAGGAGGAGCCGCGTGACATACACGTGGTCTATGAGGCACCATTGATAGTGGAGCCCATAACAGTGGTGGCCCCTATTAATGAAGATGATGATGAGGAGGAGATGGAGATGGAGACATTACCCGACGAGTCTAATCCAGAGGAGGAGCCTGAGCCTATGGAGGACTCTGACGAGGCTACTTTCGAGGATCGGATGTTGGGAGAGTATGAGGAGTAGATTTTGGAGTTAAGATGTGGAGTTAAGATGTAGAGTGGAGGAGTTAGAGGCTGAAGCTAGGGAGAGGGAGTTTGAGTTCTAGAAACTAAGGGACGAGAACCATCAGAGGGAATTAGTGATGCAGGAATTGGAGGTGGAGATTGCTCACCGAAAGGAGGCAGGGATCCAGATGGGGACCTTGTTTAACCGATCGGTGGCTAGGAATGTAGAGCTGGCAGGAAAATTGGAAGAGATGGAATAGAGAGAGTTGAGTGAGAGGACAGAGAAGGAAGCACGATGTACTCAATTAGAGATGGAGGTGATGGATAGGATTCACTTCGAGGAGAAGTGGGAAGAAACTAATGATCGGGCTAATAACTTTGAGGATAAGGTAAGATGCAATAGAAGGAAGATGAACAACATGAGCCATGCTTTGCGCAGGGCCATGGAGAGATTGATTGATGGGGTACATCATTACTCGACAGAGCAGGGACAGACCCGGCACACCATAAGCCGAGATTTAGTGGTGCACATTACTCAGAAGGAATACCAGAGTGCCATGGAGCGTGGAATGTTAGATTAAGTCTAGATGTAGAAGCTTAGTGGTTATAGTATTGTATTTATTTATGTGTTGTTTAATCTGTTGTTGTTGAAATCTCAATCTTTTGTGTAAGATGTGAGTAGTTGTAAACCCCAAACTTTTGAAAAATGTTAGAAGGGTAGTAGGTTGGTGTTGTCCTCATCTTTTGTGATAAGGGGGGATATGTTGTTGTCATTTATAGAAGTATGCTAGAGAGGATCATATAATTGTAAAAATTTAGCATATGAATATAAATGATCTTGTTCCAAGAACGTGTTATAAAATGTTATTCTTATTTGAGGAATGTTTAAATAACCTAATAAGATAATAATATAAATGAAAATTTTGTGATGCAGAAAAAAATGCCGCCCAGACGTAGAAAAACTGCACCAGAAGAGTCGGTTAATGATGAGAGAGGGCCAGTAGACCTGATTCAGAGGCTAGTAGACTTGTTAGGAGAAGTTCTTAGGGGAAGAAACGAACCAGTACTACCCATTCCCCAAGCAGCTCCAGTCACAAACTTTAGGGATTTTAGGAGTGTAGGACCTCCAGAATTTGTGGGTACTACTGATCCTATCGTGGCTCAGATGTGGATCAAAGAGATGGAAAAGGATTTCACCATCACTCGTGTAGGTGAAGACCAGAAGACAGCGTTTACAACCTACATGATGAGAGGCGAAGCGAACTATTGGTGGGAAGCAAATCGGCAGAGAGCGGGAGAAGGAATAGTAACATGGGAAAGATTCAAGACTCTGTTCTTCGAGAATTACTTCCCAAAGAGCATGAAGAATAGGATGGAGGTAAAGGTCTTAGAACATAAGTAGGGAGATATGATGGTGGCGCAATACACGGCAAGGTTCAATGAACTAGCCCAGTTTGCTAAACACCAGGTGGTAGATGAAGAGAGGAGAGCTAGGCGTTTCGAACAAGGACTGAAGCCTTGGTTGTTTAACAAGGTATCGGTTCTTCAGATTGATTCTTTTGCAACATTGTTGGAAAAAGCTATTATTGCAGAGGGAGGAAGTGAAGCTTTAAGTCTGTATAACAAAGAGAATAAGGGTAAGAGCACAGGAGGGGAGAACCGAGGAGGAAGCAACAGCAGACATAGCAATTTAGGAAAGAGAAAGTGGGAGAACAACAACAACAGCAATAAGAATTTCAACAATCAAGTGGGGAAGTTTCGAGGATAGTTTAAAAAGAAGGCGGAGGGATGCCCAAAGTGTGGAAGGTATCACCAGAGCAAGTGTTGGAAAGGGCGCAGTGTTTGTTACAACTGTGTCCAAGAGGGGCATATTGCACCAAGATTCCCAAAGCTGAAGAAGATCAAGGGTTGTTTTGCATGTGGCTCAGCAGACCATCTGATCAAAGACTGTCCAAAGAAAGAAAGCGACGGAAGGAGCAACCAACAAGGAGGAAGCGACAAGCTAATGATTGGCGGATCGACGCCATCCAACCGTCCAACTGCCAGAACATTTAATATAACTGTCTAGAAGGCAGTGGATGCAAAGGACGTGGTGTCAGTTATCATCCCAATCAATGATATAAATGCCTACGTATTATTTGATTTGGGTGCCACCTGTTCTTTTGTATCGGAGGAATTTATTAGTCGACTTAATTTACCTTGTGAATGATTAGGAAATCCCTTGAACATAGAAGTTCCGAATAAAGAAGTAATCCCTGTAGAATATGTTTACAGAAATTATCACGCAAACATTAAAAATCATGAACTAAGCGTAGACTTGATCCCGATAAGATTGGGAGAGTTTGACGTAATATTGGGAATGGATTGGTTCTATTACCATGCTGTGATAATTGATTGTCAGAATAAAAGTGTGAACCTTCAGACTCTGAATAAGTCAAAGGTAGTGTTTCATCGTAGCTCATCGACTAAGCAATCATGTTGCCTTACATTGATGCAGGCCAAGAAATTATTAAGGAAAGGATGTGTAGGTTACTTAGCATACATTGTTGATACTCGGAAGAAGGGAGTAGAAATTTAGGATATATCTATAGTAAGGGAATTTCAAGATGTATTTCCGAACGATCTACATGGTCTTCCGCCAGACAGAGAAATTGAATTCGTAATAGACTTAGCACTGGATTTTGAAAGCTCTATATCGTATGACGCCAGTAGAAATGAAGGAATTGAAAATACAATTATAAGAGTTACTGGATAAGGGTTATGTACGACCAAGTGATGGATCGATGAGGCTCTGTATCGATTATCGAGAATTGAACAGAGTAACGATTAAGAATAAATATCCGTTACCAAGGATAGAAGACCTCTTTGACCAAATGAAGGGAGCCAAGTGTTTCTCAAAGATCGATTTGCGAATGGGTTATCACCGGTTGAAGGTACGGGAAGAGGACATATCAAAGATGGCATTTCAAACTCGTTACGGACATTTAGAATTTCTAGTAATGTCATTCGGGTTGACGAATGCTCCGGTAGTGTTTATGGACTTGATGAACCGAGTCTTTAAGTCATTCTTAGATAAATTTATAGTAGTTTTCATCGATGATATATTGATCTACTCAAAGACGAGAGAAGAACACGCCGAACATCTGAAGATGGTTTTGGAGGCACTAAGAAAAGAGAAGTTGTATGCGAAATTTTCTAAGTGTGAATTTTAGATGGAAAAGGTTCAATTTTTAGGACACGTGGTGGATAAGGATGGGATTGCAGTAACCCCTACGAAAGTAGAAGCAGTGAGTAGTTGGGAGTAACCGATGACGCCAACAGAAGTAAGAAGTTTCTTAGGGTTAGCTGGGTACTATCGAAGATTTATCTAGGATTTTTCTAAGATAGCAACCCCGTTGACCAATTTAACAAGGAAGACGGTGAAGTTTGTATGGACGGACAAGTGTGAGGAGAATTTTCAGGAGCTGAAAAAGAGATTGAGTGAGGTACTTGTATTATCACTACCAGATGATACGAGAGGATTTGTGGTGTATAGTGATGTGTCGCATAGAGGACTGGGGTGTGTGCTAATGCAACATGGCAAAGTCATTGCGTATGCGTCACGACAACGATACCCTACTCATGACTTAGAGTTTTCGGTAGTAGTTTTTGTATTGAAAATTTGGAGACACTATTTGTACGTAGAAAAATGTGAGATATACAAGAACCACAAGAGTCTGAAAAATATCTTCACACAGAAGGAGTTGAACATGCGTATGCTAAATTTCTTAAGGCAGAAAATTGAAGTTTAAATCAAGAACTGCATATACTAATGAGACATCAACTACTCCGACACATCAAAACAAAATAAGGTTCAACAATGGGTTTATTCTGCTTTATTTTTATTCACGAGGGCGATTTTTGCACTTTCCCGTGGTGTTTATTAATTTTTTTTTATATATCTTTCCCATGACTGTGCAATGTCTCATTCCATTAGGCTAACAGTGCTACCCCTTAGCAAGCTTTCAACCAACGACTCCCAGACCATTAAGACCTTAGGGTGCTAGGTGTAGAGACAATCCCCTCAGGCGTACTTACTCAAGTGAGAAAGGCCCCGAAACAAGACTAGCCACGTTAATTATTCAATTTTTTTTCTCTTTTTCTTTTTTTTCTGTTCTTATCTTTTTCCTTTTTTTTAAAGCAAGCATACCCATGTGTTCCCAAAACTTGAGTTTCAGTGTCTTCATAGTCATTACTCACTTCCTACACAATTCTATCATTAAAAACAACATTTTCCTCTCAGCAAACAAACATGCTAATCTTAACCAACAAGCAAATAAGAACATTATCGTGCTACCCGGTAACATCTAAACAACAGGTATAGATTACATCATGTATGAAATTATAACTAAGTTTAAGTTATCAACAGAGTTCAAAAATCTATCACATTTCTATTTCATCATTGGCCAAATTAGAATTCAACTAACTAAAAGCCTGGGATTATGCAATGTTATGCAACTAAACACATACCAAGTAAGCAAGACAAAAGAAAATTGAAAACAAAAAATTTCATGTAAAATTTAACGACAAAGATACTAAAATACCCCTACTATGCAACATAAACATGCAATCACACTATATGCAACTAACTATATGCAACAACTACTCACTACAACCCAATACCCCCAAACTTAAAATAAACAATGCCCTCATTGTAAATAAAAGTGAAAGAATACTCCCCTAAGTGGCAATGTCATCTCCATTCGCCTCCTCATGATCCGATGGTATATCAGGTGATGACTAAGTTTGAGATATTCTATAGTTGGAAACTGAGTGTGGGCTTCTAACTGTCCTAATGCTTGAGTCAGAAATTCTAAAAATTTAACAATTTTTTCTGTGACTGAGCTATGGCACGGTCGCGCTGTGTTTGGCTTGTAGTTGGGCGCGGTCGCGCTACCCTGTACTCTGGCAGCATCAGTTTTGTTTGACTTCTGTTTGATCCTGAATGCTTATAGCAATTGGATTGAACCTGAAAGGAGAAATAATAAAACTATTATTAAGACTTACCACTATCTAACATCTACTAAATATAGAAATGTAAATAAGAATTAAACAAGGAGGGAGAAAGATTGGATGGGGTGCCTCCCATTTAGCGCTCGGTTTATAGTCCATTAGCTGGATTCTTTTCTTGACATCGCTATCCAATTCCTCTACGATAAGCTAGGAACCCTCCATCCATTAGAACCGCTATGTGCTTTGTTAGGTTCCCCATCATAAGAGTCTTCAGATTGAAGCCACCTAGCATATTTATTATACATGATGTCCCCAATTCTATTACATAGCCAGGTGCTCCTTCCGTTGTATCTGTGAATAGATTTTTGCATTGAGGCATGACAGATACAACAAGATTTTCTTCTTCTATTATCTCTTCTTCAGCCCACCATGGTTTGTAAGAGGCCTCATAATCGCAGAAATTCTTGCTTTGGATATGACTACCAAGGGGACATGGGTTTGCAAAATTCACTGAATTTTTCAACTCTAACTGAGAAGGCACTTGGGGTATTATACAAGTCAGCTCATGATCTTCTTTTCCCATACCCCCAATTGTATCCTCAATGTCCACTCCTTTTAGTTCATTCAGTGGCATGTACACTTCTGGCTCTCCATCAGTTTCATCATCCATGTCATAGCACCAATTGTTTGGAGGGCGATTGTTTAAGGCTTCGAACATTTAATCCATCTGATTCTAAAGATTTATAATTGATCTCTATTGCTCAATCATCTTCTCCTCGGTTGATGCTACAAATTTGAACCACAAATCCTCCGATCTTGAATTATCTTGTTCAGTTTCAAAATCCATGTATTGAGGACCATTCATTGAGGAGTAAATGAGTTGTTCCATCTGTCTGTTAAGATTTTGGCTTGCTAACTCCTGACTCATCATCATCTCTTCATGGTCTGCTATGCTTTTTGACATGAATTCCTTCAACCTTGAATTTGCTTCTAGTTGCATTGGAGGTGGATTTGAGAAATCTGATGGATATGTTGGACTTGAGATGTAGTATTGGTCTTGATAGTTATAACTCCATTCATAATCTGGGTGATATCCCCAACCTTGATGATCATTGGGATAAACATTTTTGTTGAGATAATCACCCCCAAACTGTACTTGTCCAACTCTGATGTCGTACTGATAACTCGGATGCTCGCCAACACAATATTCACATGTAACTGCTATCTCTCGAGTGCGTTGGGCTGCAAGTACCTCCAACCTCCCTGAAAGTGTTGCAATTTGTGCTGACAATGTAGAAAATACATTGAGTCCTTCAGTTCTTGTGTCCCTTGGTTGAATCCTATTTGCATAAGGCCATTGATAAGCAAAGTCATCCATGGTACCTGAAAAGAGAAAAATATAGGAAGTTAATTAAAATAAAATAAAATATTTAAATTAAGACTAATTTGATTGAAATTAATGTTGGCAAAAATTATTAAAATAACTCTCCGGCAACGGCGCCAAAAATTTGTTGGTCGTTTTACCGATCAATATATACGTGCAAGTATACACGGTCAACAAGTAATAAAGAGTAAGTAAAGTATCGTTCCCACGGAGAATTAACTAATAATGTTCACCAAGCATTAATCCATAACCATCTCAGTCTTATTTAAACGAATTATATTATATTTTGTATTTAAACTACGAAATTAAATAAACCTAACTAATCCTAGAGTGAGACTAGATAATGAAGACCTGAGATTACAATTTCATCTATTGACTCATTCAAATCAACACACTTCTTGTTAAGATAAATTAATTGTACCGAATTATTAGTCGAGAACACGAAAGTGAAACATAGCCATCTCTCAATGTACCATACACAAATCACATGTAATCCACAGTTGATATAATACACATGAACACCCACATTACCTAAACCACTATATGTCTATGTGATTTACAAATAATTAGGGTTTAAACCCAAGTTCTCAATTGACTATGAATGGTGCTTCGGTATATATCTATCCTAAGCACAAATGATGCATCCCATCACAATATAGAATATATCATCACAAACTATTAAGATCATCAGATCCAACCCCATACATCGTCTCACAAGTCCATATGGATTATCACAATAATTCATGGCCAATCAACTAAGCAAATAGCATGAATCTAAATAGGCAATCATATCGCAATCAATAAGGCTAACAATGAAATATATTAGAATAAACTAATCCATAGAATCCATCGCAATCTCAGAATAGACTTTAAATCATAGCTGAATCAAATCTATCATCCACATATTGAATAAACATTATAAGATTACAAATAAGAATCAAAGAGAGGATAAAAGTAGAGAATTGAAGTGCAAATCTGTTCTCCTGCTCCAAGATGGAATCTCTGATGCTTCCCAATTGCTCAAGTCTTCAATCTAATCACAACTTGAAAATAACTACACTAATCTACTCTACTCTATTGTTGAGAGAAAGAACGATAGCTCCTCTATGCTCTAAGGGTTGGAATCTCCCTTTACCACTGATATAAGTCTAATATATAAGCCCTAGTTGAACTCTCTCTCCAGTTACGCTTCCAATTTCTAATTTAAAATAAAGTCAGCAGCTGCAGTCAATGTCGCGCGCGGGTACGCGTCTTTAAAATCTGGTCAGTTCTGGTGATCGCGCGGGCGCGCGTGTTTATGCCTGTGTAGCCGCGTGGCTTCTGTAATTTGGATTCTGTGTTCTGCTGCTGCTACATCCTTGTTCTGCTGCTCTTGTTTATTTGTCCTACTAATGCTTGGTTTCTTTGCTCCAACATTAGATCCATTGCCACCAACCATTGTCAAGCTATTCCATTTCCTGCACTTTTACACCCAAGGAATTCTCAGTACATGCAATGCAAAATAATATTAAATACAACTAAAAACACACTCAAATGTACTTGAGATGGGCATAATTCTCGTAAATTGATATCCAATAAGTAGGTATAAAACCCACTTATCAGTGTCAAAGAAGGTGGTTAGAACTAATCAAGGATTATGACTGCGATATTCTTTATCACCCGGGGAAGGCAAACACAGTGGCAGACGCGCTAAGTAGGAAAGGAAGGGAGAAGTTATTTCAATTGACAACTCAGGAGGAGTTAATAAGGGATATGGAGAAATTAGAAATAGAAGTAAAGGGACTAGAGAGATCTGAGGAAAAATTGTTTGCAGTAGAAGCTCGTCCAACCTTGTTGGACAGAATTAAGGAATCACAAGAAAAGGATGAGGAGGGCGAGAGAATCATAAAGAGGATCGCAGAAAATGATAAGGAGAGGTTCAAGATTGATAGAGACAGTATTTTGAGATTCGAAGGGAGAATGTGGGTGCCAACAGTAATCGAGTTGAGGGAAGAAATTTTGCACAAGGCACAAAATATGACGTATTTCGTTCATCCAGGAGGCACAAAGATGTACCGGATTCTAGGAAACATTTTTGGTGGCCCAATCTAAAACGAGAAAGGCGGAGTGCATTAGTAGATGTCTCACGTGTCAACGGGTCAAAGCAGAGCACCAGAGGCCGAGTGGTCTACTTCAACCATTGGAAATACTAGAGTGGAAATGGGAACACATTACGATGGACTTCGTGGTGGGACTTCTAGTCACGCAGAAAGATTTTGATGCCATTTGGATTGTCGTAGATCGACTAACAAAGATGGCTCATTTTCTACCAATCAAAATCCGATATAGTTTAAATCAATTAGCGAATATATACGTAAAGGAAATTATTTCATGACATAGAGTGCTGGTATCGATTGTCTCTGACCGAGATCCACGCTTCACATCAAAGTTCTGGAAAAGCCTGCAAGAGAGGATGGGAACACAGCTGAGATTGAGTACTGCATATCATCTGCAAACAGACGGACAAAGTGATCGAACGATATAAAGTTAGAAGACATGCTTAGAACTTGTGTGATAGACTTCAAGGGAAGTTGGGACGATCACCTACCTTAGTGAAATTTGCATACAATAATAGTTACCATGAAAGTATAGGCATTAGTGAGTGCGATTTATACCCGCGAATCGGATAATTTATGACTTAAATAATTATCTGAATTCGTAGATTTTATATAGTTTTATATCTTTATAGTGTTATTATGCTTAACTGATGCAATGTAGGGCTTATTAGGTCTTTCTAATGCTTTCAGCGGCAAAATGGGTATTTTACGTATACCCATTCCGTGGCGCCAATGTCAAACCTATTGCTCATGCCGCAGCGCTGCCCCCTGGTCCAGCCGGACGTCAGCATGGCGCTGCAGCGCCACTAACCCTTCTTTGGTTCACGCTGTAGCGTGAGCTCCGTGTCTTTCATACTAATGTGGCGCCACAGCGCCATCCATAGAGCTATTGCTCGCGCCGCAGCGCGAGCTCTGGTGCCCAGGCAGAGAGGGCATGTGTTTGACCTAGAAAATAAAGAAAACGGATATAAAAGGAAAGGTAAGCCTCTGCATAAAGCTCTCTCTCATATAGGAGAGATCTGATATCTCATAACACAGACCTTAGAATATGATAGCTTAGCTTTAATTAGTTTTTCTCTGTAATTTCTCTTACTTTCTCTTAGTTAAGATCTATAAATATAGATTAGGTAAATTAGGGAGAAGTCTGGCATATCCTTGGAGCGACAAGAGCAGTGACCAACACGGATTAGAAAGCTTGATTTGAGTAAAATGCGTGGAGATTGAAGGGTTTTGACAGAGTTTTCTCTCATCCATTTATTTTCTCTAATTTTGTATTCTATAAATGTTGTCTTTATTGCTACTTGTATTTTGTTCAATAGCTATGAACTGAATACTGGCTCTAAGGTTATAATGGAATTCTTTGTTATTTAAATTGATTGTCTTATCTCTTTGGTTGGCACTATATGATTTGGTTTAACATATATATGCTTAATGATTCTCGCTAAGATATTAGCAATGATTTTGGTAATCTACATGATATCGACAGAAGAATTGTAGATTTACACCAAAATATATTAGCATGTGATTGTGGGTTTCGACTGCATAAGTTGTGCGTAGAATAGACATATATATATATATATATATATATATATATATATATGCGCTATGTGCGACCTAATTGAGAACTTATGCTTAAATCCTCGTTATGATTAATTCTCATAGACATGTATAGGATTGCATCTAGCTTGGACGTTCTTTTCCGTTCTATTCCTTTTTGGGTGGATCTGGAGAGGATATGTTTGTGCATACCTCAATAGAGGTGCATAGGCACCTGTTTGTTCTCGATCGATTGATTATCGTGACCATTAAGACCAAAGAAAGAATGGTAGCTAGTTTAACGAAGCATAGCACGCCAGGTGTTCGACAGAATGTCTATGTGGGGTGAAGTTGTGACCTTAGCTTTTAAATTCCTTCGATTACTATTCGTTATCCATTTACTACTTTGTTAATTAGTTTTAACTAGATTAATCACACTTCCATTTACTGCTATTCGAATAAGACTTTAGCGATACACAGTCGATAATTGGTAAATATTAGTCATAGTTCATCATGGGTACAACATTCTACTTATCACTGTATTACTTGTTAGACCGCGTATACTTACGCGTGTTTAGTGATCAGTTTTCTGACCAAAAAGTATTTGACGCCGTTGTCGGGGATTTATTATTCTAATATTGTCCAATATTAATTTCAATCAATTTAGTCTTACTTTGAACATATTTATATATATTTCTTTTATTTGTTTAATCTTCCTTTCTTTTTATTTTTAAGTTTACATATTATAGACGATCAATGTTATCAATGGCCTTATGAGGGGATGACGCAACCAAACTCGGAAGAAGGACTCGAGCAATTGCAAGTTCAAATTGCAAAAGCCTTGAGGTTTTCTGACAATCTTGAGTGTCAGTCCACTCAGAATGCCTACTGTCAGGAACGAGCTGACTTTGAATCGAACTCCTATCATCCAAACTGCCAGGGTTATCTAAACTCTTGGGACTACAGTCAAGAGAATTATCATGATCCGAATCATGCCTCTCAGTTTGAATATCAGTCTCCGTCGCAATATGAGTTGACGTCTCGACCCAATGACAGCTTTCCTGAGTATTCAACATAAGAAGAAGAGAACAGGCTTGAAGAGCTTCTCACCTACTTTATTGAGAAAAAATGAGGTTGAGATGGAAAGCCAAGAAGCCGCATTGCAGAGCCTCAAAAGTAAATTGGGGCAACTCGTCAGTGCCATCACAAATCCACCGCCAAATTTTTTATCGGTCATAATTGATCTCAACGATGAAGTAGTAGAGCAATGCACGGTGGATACGCGAGGAGAAGGCGATGAGTCTCACCAAAGTGTTGAGGGCAATGCCAATGTACAAATTGACTAACCTGCGGAGGCTGAGCTAGAAGAAGAGAGGATCATTGGTGGGTGCACTGCCAAGAGTAATCAACAGTTAGAAACCACACTCACGACTGTGGAAACCCTAGAGAGCCCAATAGAGCACAAAGAAGGCTTTCAACATGATGACAAAGGCAAATTAGTGGATAATTCCAGTGGTGAAAGATTCTTTGTGCCGATGGATGACTGGATGGATGAAGGAAAGAAGAATGACCAATCATCCATGTCTGCCAAAAATCCAAAGGAATTGACGAATAGGCGGCCTGAAATGGTCATTTTTGCTTATGAGCCGGATGTAACAACATCGGTATAGTTAAGCCGAAGACTTTAAAACAAGTTCTTGGTGGGGAGGAACCCCCATCTCGGTATAAATTTTATCTGTTTTCTTTACTTATGTCTAGTTTACTTTGTGTCTGTTCGCTTGAGTTGTTAGCATAGCTGTCAGATTGTGCATTTATGTTTTTGTGTCTATCATCTGCAGGTAGCATGTTAATTATAATGTATTATATATTAATCTCAGAGTTACAATAGTTTTTATTGGGTTTTTAATAATGTATGTTTGCCTTTGTAGTGTAGTTTTTATTCTTGTCTTGGCATTTGCAGTTAACAGACAGGGAAAACTCAGAAATTGGTCCTCGCGCCGCGGCGCCGTGCTTATTTCCCAAAAATTCGTACCCCACGCTACAGCGCCACATATCAATAGCCAACTCGCGCTACAGTGCCAAGAGCGAGCTTTGCCCACTGCTAACTTACGCCGCGGTGCCAGAAGCAAATTTTGGTTGTTTAAAACTGATTTTGGCCTGCAGATTGTGCCATTTCTCTCCCCTTTTCTCTCGGCGTCTCTCTGCAGCACCAGCAACTTACCATCACTTTTCTCCCAAAAAAAATCCCCCACCCTCTACAAAGCACAATCCAAAAAGCCTTCAACAATTCGGAATCCTTTAGCAATCCAAGAGCCATCAATTGCTTGTCAGAATCGCCCATACATTTCTCAAACTAGGGTTTTTAATTCAAGGTAATTTTTGATTTTAGTCAAATCAAAAACTAGTGGTGAGTTCATTGTTTGGATTTGTGCTTCTCTTGCGTTGTATTTGTGTGATTTCCACTACCGGAAATCTGGTTAGAGTTCTTCCAAGAAAGGTCTGTCCAAATTGGTTTAGAGGAACGCACTCTAGGTGTTCGATAAATTGCCTGAACTAAAAAAGTAGACTGATTTGGGGTTGTTTGGCATTGGATTTGTTGGGGATATTCTACAAAAGGTTTGGTGGAGTTTTGAACTAGGGTTTCTGCTTGTGTGCATACCAACTGCTGAAATTTCTGAAATGGCACCAAAGAGACAATGACTTAGCATCAAGGTTCCTCATCTGCCGCACCACAGGCTTGGGACAACATGAAATTTGTGAGTGAAGAGGCATGGAAAAGATACAAAACTTCTTTTGCTGCGCACAATCTGATTCTTGAGCGGGGGTTGAGGCCTGACAAAAAGGATGGTGAGTTGTTGGCCATGATTTCAAGGCGCCAATGGATCCATTTCACAAAACCACCCGGGTCAGCTATTGTATCTATGGTTCAGGAGTTTTATTCGAATGCCAATGCCGAAGGTGATCCTGTTGTTCAAGTCAAGGGCCGATCAGTGGCGTTTGGAAGTTAGGCCATTAATGCACTGTTTGCCGCGCCCAACTATGAGGGCAAGGATTATATGGAGCCGAGACTCTGCAGCTATGACCTAGAGGTTATCATTAGGAGGCTGTGCAGACCCTGGACTACGTGGAAGAAGAATGATTATACGGGTGAGAAGACCAGTTTCTCGACTTCAGGGTTCAGTAGCTATGGGAAGGCGTGGTTCAACTTCATATACGCTAATATGATTCCTACCCAACACCTGAGCGATGTGACCAAGGGTCGAGCGATCCTTCTATTTGCCATTGTCATGGGTCTGCATGTGGATATTGGTGTTCTCATGCACGAGTCCATTGTGAAGGCAATCAAGAGTACCGTCGCTTCAAGACTTCCACATCCATCCTTGATCTCTCGATTGTGAAAGTAGGTTGGTATTCAGTGGGGGCCAAGGGAGATAGCCTTGCCTCCCATGAGAATCATCGACCATCAGATAATCTCACGCTTTAATGTGTGGGATGGGGAAGAGTTTCATGTTAGAGGTGAAGGGTACGGGCCGCCTATAGCACCACCTCCTACAGCAGAGCCAGAGCCCTCTCAGGCACCAGACGCAGGCCCAGCTGCACAGGGTCTACTGACAAACATTATGGCATCCCTCACCCTGCTGCATCAAAAGCACGATGCTGACGCACATCGTAGCTATGGCACAGAGGCAGGACATTGCGATGCAGTACCAGGTTGAGATGGTGAACACTATGCAGAGCATCTTTACTGACTATTATGGCGAGAACGCTGAGTTCACGCCATACCATTTCCCAGAGCCTCCTGTCTTCCCACCATACCCTCCACCGTCACTGCCTGCCGAGGCTGATGAGGACGAGACCGCTGCTGAATGAGCGAACTTTAGGGAAGCCCTCTTGTATATAATTTCTCTATGTTTAGCAATGAAGGCATTGCTCACCTCAAGTTTGGGGGTGTTTCGGCTACTATCTACTTATTTCTGTCTACTACCATGTTAAGATTGCATATTTAGTACTTTATTATGTTTTTATCAGTATTTTCAGTATTGTGGTGTAGTCATTTTGAACTGCGGGATTATGCTTGGATTTTTATTTATGGATGCCATGAAATGTTTTTGGTTTTTATTATTAATGCTTTGATTATTATTAGCATGATTGTGGTTCATAGCCATCTTTTTGGGGCTTATACAGATTAGATGCTTGTGCCATGTGAATGGCCTTTTTACCCTATTTTGAGCTGCTATTTAGCAAGGGTGTTATAGTTATCATTAATTTTTTATTGTGGCTGATGACAAGCACCAAGTAATTATGTATATCTCTTAGAGTCGTGTCAAGCATGTATGAGCTAGGGTTGTTCAATCGATAAGTTTAGACTGTTATTGATCCGTTCTTCTTAGCAAGCACCGACCAACTGTGTTAACTAGTTATTTTTTTTGAATTTAGTTCGTGTGTTTATTACTTTGAGAGTTTATTCACTCTTATAAACTTTCTTTTGTGCAAGGTAATAAAAGACTTAGACGTTTATATAGTTTTGGATCTTGGATTCTAGCATGTTGATATATATAAAAAAAATGATGAATGAAATGAGAATAAAAATAGAAAAAAAGTCTTTATATCGAAAGTTTTGCGGTGGGTCGAGATGGAGCATAAAACGCACTCGCCCATAAACAAAGGACCAATATCGAGATGGAGCATAAAATGCACTCGCTAAATAATCTTCATTTTTATTGTAAAGTCTCAGTTGGCTTATGTTGATTATGTGGCCTTTACTGCTCGAGTTATTAGATTCATAGGGATGTTCTACACCTAGTGCCCTAAAGTCGTCTGGCTTGGGAATCACTGATCAAAAGCTCATTCATTGATAGTCCTGAATAGCCTAAGGTAATTAAGGACTGTTCGGGTCAGATTTTACTATCATCATGCTAGAGTCTTTTGATCTTTTCCTGCACTTGCATCTTATTCTTAATGCTTGTTGAATTTTTAAGTTACAGAGTTTACTTATTGGTATTAACAATCGACTGTGCGAACTTATTTGATCTATGATTAATTAGGACGGTTGGTCTCCACACACACACACAGAATGGATCGAATACAGTCTTATGCTTGAAATTGAATGAACCCTTATTCATATCTGTGTTTGCCCTAGCTATGATCGAGCTTTGAAGCCATGATACTATTATACAATTTTATTTTTCGTTCGCGTGTGTTCTACTATTGTTAGTGTTGTATTAGATAGTTTGCTCAAGGACAAGCAAAGACTTAAGTTTGGGGGTATTTGATGGGTGGGATTTTTACCCGTGAATCGGATACTTTATGACTTAAATAATTTCCTGAATTCGTAGATTTTATATAGTTTTATATCTTTATAGTGTTATTATGCTTAACTGATGCAATGCAGGGCTTATTAGGTCTTTCCAATTCATTCAGGGGCAAAACGGGTATTTTATGTATACCCGCGCCGCTGCGCCAATGTCAAACCTATTGCTCGTGCCGCAGCACCGCCCCCAGGTCCAGCCTGACGCCTGCGTGCCACTGCAGCGCCACTGACCCTTCTTTGCCTCGCACTACAGTGCGAGCTCCGTGTCTTCCATACTAATGTGGCACCGCAGCGCCATCCATAGAGCTATTGTTCGCGCCGCAGCGCCAGCTCCGGTGCCCAAGCAGAGAGGGCTTTGTTTGACCTAGCAAATGAAGAAAATGGATATAAAAGGAAAGGCAAGCCTCTGCATAAAGCTCTCTCTCATATAGGAGGGATCTGATATCTCATAACACAGACCTTAGAATAGGATAGCTTAGCTTTAATTAGTTTTTCTCTGTAATTTCTCTTACTTTCTCTTAGATAAGCTCTATAAAAATAGATTAGGTAGATTAGGGAGAAGTCTGGCATATCCTTGGAGTGACAAGAGCAGTGAGCGACACGGATTGGAAAGCTTGATTTGAGCGGAGTGCGTGGAGATTGAAGGGCTTTGACAGAGTTTCCTCTCATCCATTTATTTCCTCTAATTTTTTATTCTATAAATGTTGTCTTTATTGCTACTTGTATTTTGTTCAATAGCTATAAACTGAATATTGGCTCTAAGGTTATAATGGAACCCTTTGTTATTTAAATTGATTGTCTTATCTCTTTGGTTGGCACCATATGATTTGGTTTAATATATTTGTGCTTAATGATTCTCGCTAAGACATTAGCAATGATTTTGGTAATTTACATGATATTGACAGAAGAATTGTAGATTTACACCTAAATATATTGGCATGTAATTTTGGGTTTCGACTGCATAAGTTGTGCGTAGAATAGACATATATATGTGCGCCACGTGCGACCTAATTGAGAACTTATGCTTAAATCCTTGTTATGATTAATTCGCATAGACATGTGTAGGACTGCATCTAGCTTGGACGTTCTTTTCTGTTCTATTCCCTTTTGGGTGGATCTGGAGAGGATATGTTTGTGTATACGTCGATAGAGGTTGATAGGCACATGTGTGTTCTCGATCGACAGATTGTCGTGACCATTAAGACCAAAGAGAGAAGGGTGGCTAGTTTGATAAAACATAGCACGCCAGGTGTTCGACAGAATGCCTGTGTGGGTGAAGTTGTGACCTTAGCTTGTAAATTCCTTCGATTACCATTCGTTATCCATATACTACTTTGTTAATTAGTTTTAACTAGATTAATTACACTTCCATTTACTGGTGTTCAAATAAGACTTTAGCGATACACAGTCGGTACTTAGTAAATATTAGTCATAGTTCCTTGTGGGTACGACATTCTACTTGTCACGGTATTACTTGTTAGACCGCGTATACTTGCGCGTGTTTAGTGATCAGTTTTTTGATCAACAGGCATGCCACCGTACGAAGCTCTTTTCAAGAGGAAATGTAGTACACCGTTGTGTTGGGACGAAGTTGGAGAGCGAAAGATGTTAGGGCTGGAATTAGTTCAATATATCGCAGATGTGGTGACATTAATAAGAGCTAGACTAATAACTGCACAAGATCGCCAGAAGAAATACGCAAACTTACGTCGACAGGACCGCGACTTTGAAGTCAGAAGTCATGTTTTCTTAAAAGTGTATCCTGGAACGGAAAAATACGATTTGGCAAGAAGGCAAAATTGAGTCTGAGGTTCATAGTACCATTCGAGATGCTAAAGCGAGTTGGTGAAGTGGCGTACAAAGTGGCATTACCACCGGAGTTGGAGCACATCCATTACGTGTTTCACATCTCCGTGTTGCGTCCGTACGAGCTTGACTACAAACACGTGATTTCGTTCGAGCTCATTCAAGTGGAGAAGAATCTGGCATATGAAGAAATCCATGTCCAGATAATAGATAGGAAAGAACGGACGTTAAGAAATAAAATCATATCCTCTGTAAAAGTACTTTGGCGAAACCACGACGCCGAAAAGGCCACGTGGGAATTAGAAGATAAAATGCGAAGGGACTATCCCTATCTATTTGTGTAACCTTGTATCAATTTCGAGGACAGAATTTTTATAAGGGGGGAAGATGTAAGGACCATGAATTTTATGAATAAATATTATTTTGATTTAATGAGAAAAAGGAATAATTATTGGAAAGTAAATATTGATGTGTTGTGAAACGAATAATTCAATTAATTTAAATTGAATTTATAAGAATGTGGATTTGTGATGAGAATTGTAAAGATGCATTGTGTGGCATGAGAGTGGAAATTTGAATGGAGATTTAAGGAATAAATTTAATTAATAAGGGAAAGATTAATTAATTAATTATTATTGTGAGCACAGTAAATTATATAATTAGACTTATATCATTTAATTGATGTGTGTAAGATATGTGGTAACCTATAGTTCGTACATTAAAAAGAATATGTAGTGAGACATTGTGATATGACTATATAACATGGAAACTATATAATAAGATTTATGAAATGTGTAAGTTATACAAATGATGTCTATGTGACCATGTAATGTGTATAGTGCATTAATACATATTTTATGGAATATCAACTTAGACTATGTGAATAAATAATATAATAAGGGTTATGATAATGTGGTGTGTCACTACTCAATTAAATCATAATTTAGCATTATCAAAATGTACATGGATTATATTTAATACCCTAAATTGCTAACATAATATTGCTATATCATTTAAACCCATGTATATACCCAATTCGATTTAAAACCTAAGTATACATCTATGTGTATTAAACATATAGTGTGTGGCATTAGTTAGCTATCAAATGTTGAGATTTGGATTGTCCCATTTTGTGAGTCACTCTTCTTCTACACATGAAGAACCATTGGCCTAAGGCTACCTATTCCCTTCATCTCTCAAACTTCCCAATAACTAACCATGATGAAGAAGGGTGTGAGTGATGGGGGTGGTTGGCCACTATTGCACCAACTCTTGATTACCCAATGAATTCTCCTTCCATCTCTTGGTTTAATTTCTTGGAGAATAGCTTGGCATGGTTAGTAAGTTTTCTATAAATTGAGCACTCTACTTCATTTTATATGTTGCTAAGAATTACTTGCTTAGTTGCTATAGAGGGTGGGAGGGAGTAATCTGATTTTGAGAAGTTCTGTCCAATTCAAAGTAAAGGTATAACATGATATTGTATTCTTAATTCAATATTGATTAATGTTTAAAGGTGCATGAATTCTTGCTAATTGGGTTGGTAACTGTTATTCATGTGTAATCTAGGTTGGTATACATGTTTAGAAGCATGGTAGTTGGTCTGGTTGAAGATTTAGCATGGATTGTATTGAGGCTCTACAAATGCAGAGCCATTTTTTTTCATTCTGCTCGAGGTGGCGCGGTCGCGCCACTTCTATAGTACATGACCGCGCGGCCGCGCCAGCTGCCAGTCATGGATAATATTCTGTTGGTTCTGTATTGTTCTGAGCATGCTATGATAGTTATGTTATGTATGTAAATGACCCTATCATGTGATTAGATGTTGTATGAATAAACAAATGTTTTGTGGCACATGAGGTTGCCAAAACTTAAACGTAGATACATTTAATGAAGTAGTGTTGTACAACATAGAGTACTATAGTTTGATCACCTAGATGTGCTCATAAGAAATGTCGGACTTACGGACTTGGTGTCGGGTTGTCCTTTTTAAAGAAAGAAAGTAATGGTCAAGGTCTTGGACCAAAATAAAGGATTAACATATGTTGTTCATTGTTAAACATTTTTAAAGAAAAGTGAAGTGCTATTTTGAATTATCTATGGTACTTCATAACTATTTATTCAGTTATAGAAGATATATGTTCATATGATTCAAACATATTGTTCAAATGAAATTGTTATACTTGTTGAGGTAGTTATGTTCACCCTTGCTTAAATCATATGAATGCAGATAAGAATGAGTGGACACGAAGGATCCAATAAGGATAAAGGAAAGGCTAAGGCGGACAAATAGTTGTCTTTGTAATAGCATAATATGAATTTTGTATTTATTTGATACTATGACAAAGAACATATGTAATGGTTACAAAGAACCTGGGAAGGGAAATATTATTTTGTAATATGGAGAAGACATATTCACTCTTTTGAGGTATTTCAATTGAATGTATGTGTGAACTGTAGCACCATGTAACACCATCTGTCGGGTTGGAAGATACCCAGATTTGGGGGCATCATAGGTTGGTATCAAAGCTGTAGGTTACAAAACTTAAGGGGGGAAAGAACCTTAAGCCATAACCTTAAGAAGAGTTAAAGAAGTAAAAGATGAAGTTAACCCTAAAAAATGCATTAAATATGATACGTGTTTTTAACATTCTAATGTTGTGTACTATTCAAGATAACTTGTTTTATTGTAGATATTTGGAGATAACATGATGTATATAGATATACATGTGGTTAGTGAAGAGTCTGTAAACCAGGTAGAGATTTTACCAACACCCGTAGCTGAGTTGCCAGTGGTGGTGGTGGTTGAGTCAGAAGATTCTGAGAACTTAGGATTTACATCCTTGTTCGATGGTATGTCAGAGGAGGAGGTGGAGGTGGTATCATTTAATACGGTAATACCTATAGAGGAGATGACTCCGGGGGAGTCAATGAAGGCGTTGTTCATGACGGTGTTGGATAGGAATATCCAGTTAGGGAAAGAGGTGAATGAATTGAAGGAGGAGATCCATGACATCTTGGCAAATAAGAAAGACATGGAGAAGTTGTGGGAGGAAGAGCATGATGAGAAGGTTTTAGCAAAGGACAAGGTCCATGAGCTAAAACATGAGGCCTTTGAGCTTAGGCAGGAGCTAAAGGCTAAGAAGTAGAAGATCAGTAGGATGTCCTATGTACATAGGAGTTCTCACAAGGATTATCAGCAGAAAGTTGCTGAGTACCCTGTGGAGGCAGGGCAGACTCGGCATAGTCGAGATGTTGTAGCCAGTCTTGCCAATGCAGATTATGAGAATGCCATTAGGCAAATGTAATCTAGTTAGTAACTATAGTAGGATTAGACATGTAAATATGTTGTATATATATAGTGACGTAAAACCCTCTTTTGTATAATCGAAGGGTAGTCTTTTGTAAATCCCAATTTTTGGAAAGTAATTGTGGGAAAGAGATGTAATCTGCCAAGGCTGTGTAATGAAGAACTATGTAGTATTATACTACAAGGAAGAAGCATATCAATATAAGCCTTTTATTGAACATGTTGTGCAATAAGTTATTATTTAAAAATGAATAATAACTAATTAACAAAAAGAAAGTAATAATGAAGTGTTATTCATTTTTAATAGAAAGATGTCGCCAAGAAGAAGACAACGAAATCAAGAAGCTAACGTGAATCAACCGGAAAGGGGACCGGTTTACCCGATCCAGGAGTTTGTTAATTTACTAACAGATACCTTTAATCAAAATAGGGCTAATATACCTGTGAATCATGTGGTAGTACGTGCTACTACGTTTAAGGATTTTAAGAGTGTAGATCAGCCAGAGTTTAAAGGAACTACGAACCCTATAGAAGCCCAAATTTGGGTAAAAGAGATTGAGAAGGCATTTGTTATTGAAAATATTGAAGAGGAGCAGAAGGTTTCTTTTGTTACCTACATGATGAAGGGAGAGGCCAACTTTTGGTGGGAGGCGAACTAGGCTAGGGCTGGAGTGGAGAATATAACATAGACAGAGTTCAAGGAGATCTTTTTCGAGAACTATTTCCCCCACAAGTATGTAGGGTAGGATAGAGACGAGGTTTTTAGAACTGAAACAAGGGGACATGACTGTTCCCCAATATGCTGCAAAGTTCAATGAACTGGCGAGATTTGCTCCACATCAGGTGGATACGGAGGTAAGGAAGGCAAGGAGATTTGCGCAGGGCTTGAAACCCTGGCTCTACAGCTGAATATTAGTGTTTCAAAGTAACTCCTTTGGAACCATTCTGGAGAAGGCAATAATTGCCGAGGGTGGTAATGAGGCTTTAAGCCAATACCACAGAGAGAAGAAGAATAAGAATAAGGTAGATGGGGGAGTGAAACTCGAGGGAGCCAGCGGGAGTGGCAACGGGCAAAAGAGGAAGGCTTTTAACTCTGGGAATACCGAAGTAAAGCAAGGAGATCCTAAGAAGAGGATGGAGGCGTGCAAGAATTGTGGGAAGACTCACTTAGGAGTATGTCTCAGGGGTAAAGCGGTGTGCTACAACTGTGGACAGAAAGGGCACATTTCGCCTAACTGTCCAAATTCGAGAAGAATCATGGATGCTTCGTATGTGGTTCAGCTGATCACATGGCGAAGAATTGCCCGAAGAAGGGGATGGATGGGAATAAGGGCACTAATAGTGGTAAGTTAGCTATTAGTGGTCCAGCTCAGACGAGTAGGCCGATGGCCTACACCTTTAATATGACGATCCAGGATGCAGTTGTATCAGGAGATGTAGTTACAGGTATTATCCCAATCAATGATATAAATGCTTATGTATTGTTTAATTCGGGTGCTACTTGTTCTTCTATAGCATGTGCTTTTGCTAAACGATTAAGATTACTTCCCGAAAGATTGCCTATACCTTTGAATATTAAGGTAGCAAATGAAGAAATAATTCCTGTTGAAAATATTCATAGACATTGTTGTGTAGAAATACGAGGTTATAAATTATCGGTAGATTTGATACCGATAAAGTTGGAGAATTCGATGTAATTCTCGGGATGGATTGGTTGTTTAACCATGGTGCAATTATAGATTGTCAAAAGAAAGGTTGAGTGATATCAATGATAAACGAACATCCTAATACTCTCTTTGTTCTATAACAAACACACGATAGCAGCAACCAGATTAGATCTGATTTTTAAGTCGACTGACCGTAGGTACTACTAGCATTTAGGAAAAATGACGCCACTTGAAAAATCTAAATAAAGTTGAGGGCAATTTAATCATTTCTCTGGCCGCTAGTAAAATTTGTATTGGCCGCTAGAATGACTAGCGGCCAAGCCCAAGCCCATGCCCATACCATGAGATATGTTATTGAACGATTGGAGATCTAGTTGCTGAAATAGTGTCCATAACAAATGGTTGCAATAGATCATTTCTCATTTCTCATATATATATATATATATATATATATATATATATATATATATATATATATATATATATATATATAGAGATATATAGAGAGAGAAAGAAAGAAAGAAAGAAAGAGAGAGGATGGATCTAAAGCATACCTCTTATATAAGCATACCTCTCCTAAATAGCATACATTTATTAAAATTGCGCCATTTTGGAGGTTCTTTTAAAAAAACTAAATAATATTAAAATAGAGTGGTCCCACTTGCTTTTCTTTTATTTATAAAAATGTCACACGCGACCTCACTTATTTTTTAAAAGAATCTTCAAAACAATGTAATTTTAATAAATGTATGCTATTTAAGATAGGTATGCTATATATGAGGTATACTTTAGATCCATCCTCTGTGTGTGTGTGTGTGTGTGTGTGTGCGTGTATAAAATAAAATATAACCCATTTTAAATCTTTCATTTGACAAATTATAAAGACAGTTCAGATTTCATCTCAATTCTTCTAACTTAATTTAAAGGCTCACATTTCATCTCACATTAAAAATTTTCGCCCAAATCAAATTCACCCTAAAAATTTCCGCTCAAATCAAATAACAATAATAATAACAATAATTATAATAATATTTATAATAATTATAATAATAGTAATAATAAAAATAATAATAATATTAACAATAATACTTATAATAATTAAAATAGTATTAATAATAATAATAATATTTATAATATTAATAATAATTATTATTACAATAATTATAATTACTATAATAATAATAATTATTATTATTATTATTATTATTATTATTATAATTATTATTATTATTATTATTATTATTATTAATATTATTATTATTATTATTATTATTATTTATTATTATTATTATTAGTAATAATTGTAATAATAATAGTAATTATAATTATAATAATTAATAATAATAATAATAATAGTAATAATAATAGTAATAGTAATAGTAATAATATTTATAATTATAATAATAATTATTATTATTATTATAATATTATTAATAATAATTTGTATAATAAGTTTTTATAATTATAATATTAATATAATTATAATATTAATATTAATAATATAATTATAATAATAATATTAATAATTATAATAATAATTATAATAATAGTAATAATAATAATAACAATAATAATTATTATTATTAGTATTACTATTATTATAATGATAACAATAATATTAATTATAATAATAGTAATAATTATAATAATTATAATAATAGTAGTAATAATAATTATTATTAATAATAATTAAAATAATTAATAATAATTATAATAATTAATAATAATTATAATAATAGTAATTATAATAATAGTAATAGTAACACTAATCATTATTATTATTATTATTATTATTATTATTATTATTATTATTATTATTGTTATTATTATTATTATTATTGTTATTATTATTATAGTAATAATAATTATAATATTATTATAATCATAATATTATTATAATTATTATAGTAATATTAATTATAATAATAATAATAATAGTAATAATTATGATAATAGTAATAATAATAAAAACAATAATAACAATAATAATAACAAAAATAATAATAACAATATTAATAACAACAATTATAATTATTATAATTATAATAATTATAATTATTATCATTATCATTATTATAATTATAATTATAGTATTAATAAATATAATAATAATAATAATTATGACCATAATAGTAAAAATAATTATTATTATTATTATAGTTATTAATATAATTATAATTATAATTATAATTATGATAATAGTAATAATAATAGTAATAATAATAAAAACAATAATAATAACAATAATAATAACAACAATAATAATAATAATAATAACAATAATAATAACAACAATTATAATAATAATAAATTAATTATTATTATTATTATTGTGGTGGTGTGGTGAATTATGAAAATTGTTATTGATGATTTGTAAGTTTTGTAAACAGATTTAAATTTTTCTGGATATCTATTTTTAAAGAAAAAATAATTATTGTGGTGGTGTGAAGAATTATAATAATTGTTATGTGTGATTGTAAGGTATTTGAAGTTATTAAAATTCTTTAGGTAATATAGTATTTTTCGAATTGTAATCTAATTTTTCGTTACGTCGTACCTTACGACACAAACAATTACTAGTGTGTGTGTGTCTCTCTCTCTCTCTCTCTGTGTGTGTGTGTGTGTGTGTGTATATATATATATATATATATATATATATATATATATATATATATATATATATATATATATGGGGAATGATCCATAGCATCTATATGCTATGGGATAAAAAGTGACATATAGGCTCTAAACCGTCCGTTTTATTGATGAATGGATGTGATTTAGACTGGGTAATCACTGTCCGCTAGACTTATTAGCGGACGTTTAAATGATAAATTATTGACGGTTATGCCCCCTTATACACATCACTTAGCCAAGAGAAATTACAGAATATACAGAGTCCGCTAGTAAGTCTAGCGGACGAATTTTAACTAATACAATTGGGGGAAAGGTAACAAAGGTAAAACAATACAGAGGAATCGTGTGTGAAGAGTTAAGCGAATTGGGCGAAAATGGGAAAAAACCAAAGAACCCTAGAAGCAATCAATCCCCAAATCACCTACAAGTGAAATACAGAGGAATCGTGCGTGAAGAGTTCTGCAAATTGGGCAAAAAATCGTTGAAACCTAGAAGCAATCATTCCCCAAATTATTTTCAAGTTCTCGAATTTCGAGTCATCTATAAATTACCTGGAAGTTCTCGAAGTTCTCAGAATTAAAACAGATCATGAAGTGGTCTGCGAATTGGGCAAAAACCGACGAACCCTAGAAGCAATCATCTACAAATCACCTGCAAGTTCGTGAAGTGTTCTATATTTTTTCACGATTTTTGAGCTGCAATCTACTTCTGCCAGTTACATTTGATTATCTCTTCTTCCCTTGTTTTTTGCATTTAAACATGCCATTGGAATTTGAACATTAATTTGGTCTAAAAATTGCGTTTTTTGGTTCACATTTAGCTCTGTTATAGTCATGAGATACATATCGTTTGATTCTTAAAATTTTCAATAGAGGAAGAGAGCCCAAGAATTTTATCTTGTTTTGATTCTCGGTGTCAATATCAATTCCTTTTACTGTTGAATTTATGTTGATGTGCAACATTACTTGAGTCTTGAAATAGTTCCTTCTTTTTTATCTTGATCTCATTGTTCTAGATTGAAGAATTGAGTTATGTAATATGTTGTTTTCTTCTTTTTTTCAGTTCAGTTAGATGAGCTATTTATTTCCCCCATATTACAACCTGAATAAGTTTCTGCTGCGTAATAATCATTATTGACGATTTATAATAATATTTTTATGCTACATGATTAATGTATTAAAGAGGTTAAACCCTTCATTCCCTCCCCCCCCCCCTCCCAAAAAAAGAAAAGAAAAGAAAAAAAGAATGACATAAAGTGGTCATCCATATGCTGATTGATTTCAGTTTCCTTCTCTAAAACAGCTTGCTTTTCAATCTAAACTTTTTTGAAAAGGCTGCATTTCCTCCTATTATTGCATCACCAAATATCTTCTTTTTATTTGTAATTTGATTGTACTCTAAAATGATTGCATTCATATGTTGCATCTTGCAGTCCTTATAACTCTGGTGTGAGCCCTGATTATAGCCCGAGTTCCCCATAATACAGGTGAGTTAAATCTTTTTTATCTAGAGTCAAAATGTTCTAGATTCAAGACTTGATTTATATGGTGTTATGGAAATTGTAGGGATTCTGTAGACAGAAACTATCTGGCCAAGGGCTCGCATTCATAGTTGGTTGTGGATTTGGTATTGTATTCTAACTCACTTATAATTTCATGAAACACATGCATTTGAGGGATTTAATTTGGCATCCAAGAAAATAATTTTGGTTTGGGACTTGTTATTTAATGTATTTCTATGTCTTTAATGTATTTCTCTGGGCAGTGTCAAGTGATTCTACGAAGAGGAGATTGCAAAGAAGTTCACGTTGAGGGTAAAATTATGAGTTATTCATCTTATACTCTATGTTTGTTTTGATCCTAATGAGTTATACTCTATGCTTGTTTTGATCCCATTATCTCGTTATTGGAATTTTTATAAATTGTTTAATACTTGATATTGTGCTGAATTTGAAGGACAGATATGGATATCAATCTAGGACCTTTTGATCCTATTATCTTATGGGACCAAGAAAATCATGTATCTTCTGACTTATGGCAAAATATTGTAAGTTTATTGTTCCTATATATCATATTTCTCTTAAAATTTTGTAAAAAACTTTCATATTTTGACAATTTATGTATGTATCCTCTTTTTAACTTGTAGGATAGGGGTATGTTAGAAATTTGTCAGATGTCTGCAAAATTAATTGAATAGAACTTGACTAAACAACAAGAATATCTACTGGAACAGTTAGGTTTCGGTATATTTTGTCATCAAGATGTAGTGTCAAAGATTGATGCATCTCTTGTATCTGCTTTTGTTAAGCTATTTTATAAGGGTTTTTGGGCAACAAGTAGCAGTAGAGGATTGGGAACAATGCTATAAAAGGGGGGCATACGTTTGCCTTGGTTAAGACATAAATATGGACAATTACTTAAAGATGCTACTTCAGATGATGTGGTAAAACACACTAAGGCATACCTGTTGTATTTGTGTGGCGCTATTTTGTTTCCTATGAAGAGTAAAAATATTGTGCATCCTAGGTATTTATTAATATTGGAAAGATTGGAAGACATAATTACATATGCTTGGGGGAAGCAATTTTAGGGCATTTGTATAGGGGTTTGCATGAGGCTACTCGGAAAACAGCGAAAATAATTGTAGGATGTGCAACATTGCTTATGATGTGGGCTCACGAAAGGTTCAACATTGATCGTCCTACCCCTAGGACTAAGTCCCAAAAGTTGATACCTAGGGCATTATCCTGGGCATACTCTTCTTTTGATCCAAATTCCAAACAATATCAGCGCCGCAAAAATCCACATCATCATCTTGTGTTTTACCGAGGAGAGTTTGATGACATGTTAGAAACAGATTGGGTGTGGCGTCCATATCAAATATTTGACACACGTTTGGGTTGGGACTTTTTGAGGCAAGGTTAGGTGGAGCCTCTCGTATACCTTTGATTCATTACGACATTGTAGAGTTTCAAATGCCTGACAGATTTATGAGGCAATTTGGATATTTGCAGTCATATCCATCTAATGTTGAAAACATGGTGGAGTTGAGGACGGAACATAAATTGTTTGAGAGAATAAATTATGAAAATCATAGGGCCAGTTATATTCATTTGTGGGAGGCCTACATGGAGAGTTTAGAAGGGCAAGTGTTGGAGGGTTTGCAGCAGATATCTACCAAGGATTATATGACATGGTACAGAGAAATTACTCGGAGACGAATACACCATCCTCGACCCTTTAGGCGTCAAGGGAAAGATTACGAGCCACGGGTATTCATCGACCAATATGTGGCTGTAAACACTGTAAGTTTTTAAATTTATAATTTTTATACATGTTTATGTGTTATAATTTGATGTCCTTATTTTACTAATATATTTTTTGTTTTTGTTTTAATTCTAGATTGAGACTGCAAAAGCTATATTTATAAAGTTTATGTCAATTGATCTGCCAGTTGAGTTAAGAACCATGTATGAGTCATGGTTCAATACACTGTACCAGCCGTTCATGAATGATTACAAAGGGGTTCCAGCCGAACAAAATCCAACACAACCCCAAGTTGGACAAATGGATATTGACATGACGAAACCCCAACCTACGGTTCAAGAAACTCAGGGTAGCCTTGCTCCTTCTACTCAACACAGTAGGAAATTGCCGGTTAGAAGGAGAGAGGGAACAAAGCACACTCACCTTGTCAAGTATTTAAAGATTGAGAAAATCACTTGGTTAAATCACTATTGGTTTAGTCCAACTCACGACCCATCATACTTTCCTCATATCCATCTAGGCGGTCTATACAACTTAAAGTTTAAGGATGTGAACTGTCTGAGACCCAATGGTTGGTTATGGGTGCATGTATTGGATGCATATTTGTTGTTGTTGTTGAGAGACAGAGAAGCTAAGATGAGGAGTGAAGGAATCCAACGATGGGCTATGTTTTATTTCATGCTAACGTACTTTACGGGTTTGGGAATCCAATACATACCAAGTGTCGGAGTATGCAAAGCAACAACACTCAAATTTTTAACAAGTTACATCAACCCTCCAGTTAGTGCCCCAGTTCACGAGTGTGATTACATATTCGTTCCATTCATCAACGAAAGCAACAGTCATTTCTGCCTATTTGTTTGGAGTGTGAACAAGTGGAAAGTAATGCTATTTGATCCACTTAATGATGACAAACCCTTAATGCCATTGTCACAATTATATCAAAACTACTTTGCTGTTGTGGTGAGTTCAGTAATATATTAATTATTTTTCATGTCATCACACAAACTGTAACAACTCGATATTTTCTATATAAATAAATAAGAAATTTTGCGTATAAATTTTATTTTTTATTTTTTTAAGGATGAGGATTTGTACAAGATAAGGTGTATATATATTTATGTGATAAATAAAAAAATATTTATTACATGAATATTTACAAATTATTGATTATTATAAAGTATATTCTTATAATGGTAGCAGAAATGTTTTATCAATTATTTTCCATAAAAATATAATCATATATTATAATATATGGAGTGATTTTTTTTGAATAATTATAATAATTAGTTTATTATATGAATTTAGTACATATTATTAAGTTAATTATTAAGGTTAATTATGGAAGAATAAATCAGATATGGAATCCAAACCCTAATTTTGAATTTTTATCAAGGAATGAGAATAACAATGTAATATTAATTATATTTTAATTTTTCAGTGCTATAAATATGTACTGTATGTACGTATTGATGATGATTGGTCAATTATGGTGTTTAATTTTAAAACCTTTTATTAATTGATTAAACCCTAATTTTACTGGGGGGGAAACCCTAATTGGAAAATCAAATGTGAGTTTAAGACTGTTATATAACTATGTTATATGTTTTATATTGTGTATTAAGTGATTAATTAGGTAAATCCTGATTAAAATTCTAGAAACCCTAAATAATTTTTAGAAAACCCTAATTATTTAAAAACCCTAAATTTTAATTAGTAAGTTCTAATTAAAATTTTATTGAATTTTAAACTTAAAATTTAAACCCTAGAAATTATTTGGGAAACCTTAAGGTTTAAGATCTATTGATTTTAACCTAGATTCGAGTACCATGGACAAGAATACCCTTAAAATATTTTGTTAGTTTACTAAAATACCCTTTTGGATTTATTTTAATAGATTTCTTGTAAATCTTCCCATATCTTGCAAAGTCATGACCCTAGATTATCGCACATGCTCTATATATCATCCAAGTTTATCCTCTTTGACACCTTGCAAGTTAGATACATTGAATCTAAGAATTATAAATAGGTTAGGAGAGAGAAAAGTGCACATATTTGCTCATTTATGCTCTTACACTTCACCAAGACCATCTCTCTCTAAACCCACGAATTTTCATTGCTAGACCAGTCCCCAAATCAAGCCCCACGAAATCCACTAACAAAATCAAAGGCCAGAATCAGAAATTGGATCATAGAAGGTATAAAACCCTATTTCAAATCTGACCATTAATTATATGTTAAATGTTAGATTTTTGTGTTAAAATATGTTGTATGTAGTGTATAAAGATGATCTGGGTTGCTAGATGTTAGACCTATAACATCTAGAGGCTCGGATTTGAAGATTTATAAAATCTGAAAAAATAAAATTTTGTTGTCTGACAACGAATGTCAGGCCTTGTAGATCTTCTTCTGTGTTTAGTTTTTGTGTTTTTAAGCTTTGATCTTGTAGTATGCCATGAGATCTTTGATCTGAAACTGGAATCAGAGTCAGATCATAAGCTGATTGAGAGTTATTAGTGGTCAAACCACGTTGGCTGGCATTGACCGAACTTTTCTGGGTAACCCAGAACGTGCCCAGAAAATCTGACAGCATGTTCATGCGTTTAGATCTTGCTTATTTTTACGTGTTAGACTCTGTTATTGTGGTAATGTTGTTGGCTGAAGTGTAGGCTACATGACCATGCCTCTAGAATCTTTATATCCTTCTCTGAATCAAAATAATCAGTGGTCAAAGTGGTGTGGACGAAACTGCCGGATGAAGTTTCTGGGTAACCCAAAAACCTTCATAAGCAGTTTCTAACCACTACTTTGACAGGTCCAAATTGGGTTAATGTGTTGTTGTTATGTTGATGTTTTGTGATAAATCTATAGTACTACATGTGGTCTAGAACCTGAAAGCCTTAAATCACTTAAACATCAACAAGATGTCAAGTTGTGGAAGCCCAAAGATGCATACTCGAACTGTTCTTCATTTCTGGGTAACCCAGAAATGAAGAACCCAGAAATGAAGAACAGCCTCTGACAGCTACTTTAGGCTCTTAAATCTTCTATGTTATTCATGTTATGACTTTGGTTGTTGTTGGATTGAATAGTGTTGCACCTGTACTACAACCTCCAGTCAGTAGATTGCCCAGAAATGATAAGATTAGTGTTTAATACTTGGTCAAAGTAGGTCACCTTAAATTGCCTTATGAATGCTCAAGAACATGAACACCTATACCGATAGTTCTGTCACTATAGGTGGTCTTTAGCGATAGATTATTTATAAAAATAATATTTATATTAAATAATTATAGAAAATTAGTTTTTAATTATTAAAAATACAAAATAAATTATTAAAAAATATTTTAAAGTCTGAAAATTAGTTTTTAAATATTTTTAATATATTTCATAAATATTTAATATTTTTAAAATAGTAAAATTATTTAATTTATTTAATTAAATATATTAAATAAATTATTTAAAAATGATTTTAATATTTGAAAAATCATTTAAAATTATATTATGGCATAAGAAAATATTTTAAGTTATTTTTAATGACTTTTAATATTTTTTGATGAAATTCATTAATAAATTAATATTAATGATATTTAAGTTATTTACTAAATGAATTAATAAATTAATAAAAAATTATTTTATTATATTAAAAATTATTTTAAATAATAATAAGGTATTTAAAGATATTTTAAGTTATAAAATATAACTTTCAATATTTAAAGGTAAATTTATTAATTAATTATTATTAACGATATTAAGGTTATTTAATAATTATATTAAATAAATTAGTTTAAAAATGATTTTAATATTATAAAAATTATTTTAAATGTAAATAAAGTGTTTAAAGATATTTTAAGTTATAAAATATAACTTTTAATATTTAAAGAATAATTTCATTAATAATTTAATATTAATGATATTAATTTAAAACTAAATGATATTAAATTTATTTAATAATTATATTAAATAAATAGTTTAAAAATAATTTTATTAATTTAAAAATCATTTAAAAAGGATATAAATGAATTAAAAATATTTCAAGTTATGCTTAATGACTTTTAATATTTAGATAAATAAAACATTAATACTTTAATATTAATGGTAATTATTTAAGATTGATTTTAAATGTTTTAAAAATTATTTAAGGGTAATATTAATACTTTAAAAATATTCTAAGTTATTATAAATAACTTTAATATTTTGGAAATGATTTCATTAATAGTTTAATATTAATTAAATATTAATGATAATAGAATTGATTAATATTTAAATCATTTAATAATGATTCCGATGTTTGAAAATGCATGATAAATTGTAATAAATATTTTAAAATTTTATTAAGTTATTTAAAAATAATATGACTGATACTAAGTTATAGGACAGAGTCTTAGACTCGATAATTACCCGATAAAGCCGTCGGTACACCGATATATTTCAGAAATTGATCTGGACTTAGATAATTTGATTAGTTATGTGCTTATTTGTGATTCAATGGTTGTTAAACATGGGTAATATTGTGATTAGGTTATGTGCTGACTGCTAAATGCAGTACTAAGTGTTATAGTATATTGTTCTAATCGAACGAGTAATCTGATTAATGATAGGTCGTGATATAAACGATAAAACTAAGTTGTGAACTGTAAGCAGCGCATCAGGCAAGTATCTTACCTTTGCATTTTCTGTAAGCAATGGACAAGAGTAAGAATGTTTCTAAATTATATTATTATTGTACAAATTATTAACCTTATATTATATACGCTCATTGATTATCAACATGTTAGTATATTGTAATTCAGATATATGTTCTGTTCATTAATTTCTATAAATGGTTATACAAGTGTCCCCACTTGGATAATCATTGTATTTAATCACATGTTGATATACCTTTGTCAATTACCCATATATATATATATATATATATATATATATATATATGTGTGTTGAATTATAAATTATTGTTAAACAAGATAAAACCTTTGATTTGGAACCCAGACAAGTATGAACATCCCTTACCCGGGGAAAACTTTTTATGCACCCAAGGTGAACAGAGTGAACGATACCCTCGTTCTTGTAGGTAGTATTGATCAATTTAGGGTATAACGGGCTGATCACCCCCGTGCCCGTAAGTTATGACGGTTTACAGATGAAGTTCTGTTTAACCTTTTCGAAAATGAAAACAATGTTCATAGTATGTCAACTTAACCCTATTTATAGTCATTACGTAGTTTCAAAAATTTGAAAGAGGATTGTTATGTTATTATTATCGGTTCAGATTACTTCACAACTATTGACTTGTTGTAGAAGGGTAGTATAAAGAAAATATTTAATTTCTTTCAACTTATAAATATAATTGCTATTACTTGCTGGGCACTCAAATGCTCATCCATGCTTAATTTAAATGTTTTCAGCTAAGTGTGAAGAACCAGAAAGCTCATGCAGAAACAAAGGAAAAGAAAAGCTAACCAAATAAGATTTGTGGTAGTTTATGTAATATCTTGATATTATTATTAAGACAAGTATGATATATATTATCTATCATGGGTTGTAATAAATGTTTAAAGGTTACGTACTTGGGATTCATACTCTGTTGAATATGTAAATTAAGTTGATCTTTATATTATTGTTATTATTATTAGTATTATTCTGCTCATAAAAATGGTATCGTGAAGTACCGAGTTCGGGTTTTAAGTATCCGAATTTGGGGGCTTTACAGGTTGGTATCAGAGCTTAAGGTTAAAAACCATAGGTGGGATAGACCTTAGGCTATAACCTTAGAACAGAGAGAAACGTTGAAAATATAAATAACTCATATAGAGTTTAAAAAGGAGATGAATTGAATAAATTCATCGTCAAATAAAATAAAAGATAACTTATATAAAACTCTTAATTGTTGTATATATATACTATATGCTAATCAGGATAATTTATATGTGTAAATGTCTGATGGAAAAGGCTTGTTATATGCATATAGCATGAAGAAGGATCAAACCCATGCACCCGAGCTGATATCGAAGCCAATAGCTGAAATAGAGGCTCACAATGAAGACAACTCAGACGAGGTGCTGATTGTAGAAAATGTAATGCAAGATCCAGAGATGGTGGAGCTGACAGATAGCGATTCAGACACTAAAGTTGAAGCTGATCAAGCATCAACGGAGGTGCAGAATCTGAGGAACAAGGTTTCTTCTCTAGAAAGGCTGTGGGAGATAAAAAAGTTATTGAATAGTCAATTGCGTCAAGCGTTAATAGAAATAATGGAAGAACAAGATAAGCTTAAAATCTAAATTGATCAGATGGGAGCATCAAAAAACACATCGTGTGCAGCTTCGAGCAAGAAGGGAAAAAGAAAGATAGAAGATCATGACTTAGAAAAATCCGATAACAATCAAGAGGACACTAACAAAATAGAAAAGTGTACAAACTGTGACAAGAAACATGAAGGCGTATGCAGGAAAGGGAGAAACATATGTACATTTGCGGACATGAGAGACATACCTCTCATCATTGTCCCGACTTTAAGTTAGGAGCATGTTTTATCTGTGGGATGGAAGGTCATCGAGCGAACAGTTGTCCAAAGAAAAGACTTAGTAAATTGGTAGTATAAGTTCTGTTGTGTAGGCATGTTTAATGTAATATTTGTGCTTAGTATGTTTGTGTAATGTAATATTCTAAAACTTTTGTGCTGGTCAAGGTTGTACATCCCGACTTTTATAGTCACAAAGGGATGAATGATGTCAAAAGCAGTATGTGTTATGCTATGTAAAATATTCGTTAAATGAATATGAATCTATGTTTGAGTGATGAAACAAGTTTAAAATATTAAACTTACATGATAAGGTTTAGAATGTAAGTTAAATTTATGATTTTATTTAATCAGATAATGCCGCCAAGATGTCGAACTCGAAATCAAAGGGCAGAAGAATCTGTTAATAACGTTGAGGGACAACAACGAGCAGACCCGATGCAGAACTTTGCAAACATGATAGCTCAGGCTATGCAACAAGGAATTCCAGCCGTAAGGAACCAGCCAGACAACCGCTTGGCGAACTTTAAAGATTTCAAAGATGTAGGACCACCAGAATTCAAAGGTACAAATGACCCTGTAGAAGCCCAAACTTGGGTTAAGGAGATTGAAAAGGCGTTCGTAATAGCTAGGGTAGCTGAGGGGCAAAAGACCATTTTTTCCACCTATATGATGAAGGGTGAGGCAAACTTTTGGTGGGAAGTAAATCAGACAAGGGCAGGAGAAGGTGTAGTTACATGGGAGAGGTTCAAAACTTTGTTTTTCGAAAATTATTTTTCACCTAGTATGCAGGCGAGGATGGAGATTAAATTTTTAGAGTTGAAGCAAGAGAATATGACGGTGTCCGAATATGTCACCAAATTTAATGAATTAGATAGGTTTGCTCCGCATCAAGTTGATACGGAGGCTAGAAAATTGAGAAGGTTTGAGCTGGGATTAAAACCCTAGCTCTACAACAAGGTGGCAGTGTTGCAGATCCCTACATTTGCAGCACTCATGGAGAAAGAGATTATAGCCGAGGAGGGAAGTGAGGCCATGAGCCTTTACAACAAGGAGAGGAAGAATAAGGGTAAGACCGAACGAGCTGGGAAGGTAGGAATTAATAGGGGGAATAGGGGTGATAGTAGCAAGAGAAAGGTGAGCATTTTTGAAAGTGTGCAGGTGAAGCAAGAAGGTATGAAGAAACAGACTATGCCGTGTAAGACTTGTGGAAAGAACCACTCTAGAGAATGTTTGAAGGGGAAGTTCGTGTGCTATAAGTGCGGGCAGGAGGGTCATATCTCACCCAACTGCCCCAATCCTAGGATGAATAGTGGATGTTTTATGTGCGGATCGACAGAACACAGGGTGAAGGATTGTCCAAAGAGGAGGGTGGAGGTAGGTAGTGTGAACACGGGCGCTGGCAGCGAAACTTTAGCAAACACGAGACCTACGTCATCGAGCAAGCCAACAAAATCAACATCAAGGGTATATAACATGACAGTCCAGGATATGGCAGCAGCTGGTACTGGAACTCCAGGTATTATTCGTATAACTTTTATTTTCTTATATACACGATTTTCATATATATAGTAAATTATTTTATAAAGAAATTTTGAGGAAGAAATTTGAGTTCTTTTAGAAATCAAATTTTCGTTTAATCAGAAAGACAAGCTTTATGTGAATAGTTAAAGATCAGTTCGATCAAATTATGATCGAGATCTACTTACAATAATTGTGTATGCTATGTAACCGTGTATGTATGAGTTTTAAAACGGTGATTTCGGGGACGGAATCTTTATAAGGGAGGGTGATGTAACAGCCCGATATTTTCTATATAAATAAATAAGAAATTTTGCGTATAAATTTTTTTTTATTTTTTTAAGGATGAGGATTTGTACAAGATAAGGTGTATATGTATTTATGTGATAAATAAAAATATATTTATTACATGAATATTTACAAATTATTGATTATTATAAAGTATATTCTTATAATGGTAGCAAAAATATTTTATCAATTATTTTTCATGAAAATATAATCATATATCATAATATATGGAGTGATTTTTTTTTTGAATATTTATAATAATTAGTTTATTATATGAATTTAGTACATATTATTAAGTTAATAATTTTACCTTAATTATTAAGGTTAATTATGGAAGAATAAATCAGATATGAAATCCAAACTCTAATTTTGGATTTTTATCAAGGAATGAGAATAACAATTTAATATTAATTATATTTTAATTTTTCAGTGCTATAAATATGTACTGTATGTACGTATTGATGATGATTGGGCAATTATGGTGTTTAATTTTAAAACCCTTTTATTAATTGATTTAACCCTAATTTTACTGGGGGAAACCCTAATTAGAAAATCAAATGTGAGTTTAAGACTGTTATATAACTATGTTATATGTTTTATATTGTGTATTAAGTGATTAATTAGGTAAATCCTAATTAAAATTCTAGAAACCCTAAATAATTTTTAAAAAACCCTAATTATTCAAAAACCCTAAATTTTAATTAGTAAGTTCTAATTAAAATTTTATTGAATTTTAAACTTAAAATTTAAACCCTAGAAATTATTTGGGAAACCTTAAGGTTTAAGATCTATTGATTTTAACCTAGATTCAAGTACCATGGACAAGAATACCCTTAAAATATTTTGTTAGTTTACTAAAATACCCTTTTAGATTTATTTTAATAGATTTCTTGTAAATCTTCCCATATCTTGCAAAGTCATGACCCTAGATTATCGCACATGCTCTATATATCATCCAAGTTTATCCTCTTTGACACCTTGCAAGTTAGATACATTGAATCTAAGAATTATAAATAGGTTAGGAGAGAGAAAAGTGCACATATTTGCTCATTTATGCTCTTACACTTCACCAAGACCATCTCTCTCTAAACCCACGAATTTTCATTGCTAGACCAGTCCCCAAATCAAGCCCCACGAAATCCACTAACAAAATCAAAGGCCAGAATCAGAAATTGGATCATAGAAGGTATAAAACCCTATTTCAAATCTGACCATTAATTATATGTTAAATGTTAGATTTTTGTGTTAAAATATGTTGTATGTAGTGTATAAAGATGATCTGGGTTGCTAGATGTTAGACCTATAACATCTAGAGGCTCGGATTTGAAGATTTATAAAATCTAAAAAAATAAAATTTTGTTGTCTGACAACGAATGTCAGGCCTTGTAGATCTTCTTCTGTGTTTAGTTTTTGTGTTTTTAAGCTTTGATCTTGTAGTATGCCATGAGATCTTTGACCTGAAACTGGAATCAGAGTCAGATCATAAGCTGATTGAGAGTTATTAATGGTCAAACCACGTTGACCGGCATTGACCAAACGTTTCTGGGTAACCCAGAACGTGCCCAGAAAGTCTGACAGCATGTCCATGTGTTTAGATCTTGCTTATTTTTACGTGTTAGTCTCTGTTATTATGGTAATGTTGTTGTCTGAAGTGTAGGCTACATGACCATGCCTCTAGAATCTTTATATCCTTCTCTGAATCAAAGTAATCAGTGGTCAAAGTGGTGTGGACGAAACTGCCGGATGAAGTTTCTGGGTAACCCAGAAACCTTCATAAGCAGTTTCTGACCACTACTTTGATCAGTCCAAATTGGGTTGATGTGTTGTTGTTATGTTGATGTTTTGTGATAGATATATAGTACTACATGTGGTCTAGAACCTAAAAGCCTTAAATCACTTAAACATCAATAGGATATCAAGTTGTGGAAGCCCAAAGATGCATACTCGAACTGTTCTTCATTTCTGGGTAACCCAGAAACGAAGAACAGCCTCTGACAGCTACTTTAGGCTCTTATATCTTCTATGTTATGCATGTTATGACTTTGGTTGTTGTTGGATCAAATAGTGGTGCATGTGTACTACAACCTCAAGTCAGTAGATTGCCCAAAAACGATAAGATCAGTGTTTAATACCTGGTCAAAGTAGGTCACCTGAAACTGCCTTATGAATGCTCAAGAACATGAAGAACACCTATAGCGACAGTTGTAAGACCTCGAATTTTATGAAATAAAAGTATTTAGTTTTTCTTATAGTTACTATTCAGTAAATGGTTAAATTGATAAAAGTTAAAGTTAAGGGTGATATATGAAATTTTTTCAAACTACGCAAGTGGTTATAAAATATTCATTGTTATCGGGGAATATTCATTTAGTCGTGGAATATTCTTTCTGTCGAAAAATATGCGTACGACGGCGCAGCCATTTGTGGGCCTCATAACGAAAAATGATTGGATGAAGATAACGACAAAAATTGAGTTTTATAAATAACGGCGTAGTTATTACCGTTAACACTGTTGGAATACCCAGTGGTTAAAATACAGTAATACGCGTGGTTGCACAGTAGCACACGGATTGCACAGTATTTTTGAATTATTGATTCTTACGAAGGAAGGCACTACTCAATAATTGTTACAGTAGTTACTGTTCAATATTTTATTTTATTGATTCAATAATTGCTGAGTTGATATTTTATATTATTGTTGTTTCAATAATTGTTGCTGCACAGTATTTTCCATTATCAGATCAATAATTCATATTATTTAAATAATATTATTAGATAGCATTATTGGCAATGTATAGAAAGCTCTGTCTAAGGAGAGGTTTTGTCATCTAATTACGCGCTAGTAAGGAGAAATCCTTATTGGAAAGCCCCCTCTTTCCTAGGAACGGCCTGGTTGTCATAAATGTGATTCTGTAATATTATTTGTGAATAATTAATTATTGATTCATATGATAAGGAAATATTTATTTTATGTGGATATAAATGAGGGATATATTTTTGTGGTTAAAAATGAAGGAGTTAATGTTGAGGTGTTTTATCTGTATTTTTGTCGGAACGGAGGTATTGAAAATCAAATTAGGATTTTTGAGATATTTTGCGAGGGTTATAATTTTTAATCTGACCGTTAGATCGTGGTAATATTTGGATATGTTATACATATATAAGTTGAGTATATGTCCATAAATTTTGAATCGTTGAAAATGAACGTATGATTTTTTATGAATTTTACGAGATGACTGGTTTAGAAATTATTGAATTTTCGGAGTTAATCATTTTGGTGGAAAATTCTAGAATTGGTGGGCCCCACTTTTGGTTGGTGAGAAATGTGCTCAATTGAATTTCAAATGTGGTGGGTGGGAATAGTAGCAGGTAAAGCCATCAGGTTGCAGGTTAAGTCTGTTTCGGCGTGCTAACATTTTCTTATAAATAGAGGGCTAAGTTAGAATTGAAAATCACACCAGAAACAAGTTTTCTCTCTTTCTCTCTCTAGATTATTGAGTGTATTTTGTAAGTATTTAGATACTTGGTGAGTTGCTATTCATCAGTGCAAGTTTTCTTCAGCGTCATATCCGATATCCAGTCAGAAGTGCTGCTCTTTTGAGGTAAGGGATAGTAAGGGATATTAAGGGATGCTATATTCTTCATAATGATGTTATTCTTTCAATATCATTATACTGAAATAATCGGTATGGATTTTATTGTGGAATTTCTACCTTTTTGAGTCGGGATTACTATTCACGTATACGGCACTATTTACGTATACATCACTATTCATGTATATGGCACTATTTACATGACATTATTTACATATACGGTACCATGTACGAATACGGAGCACTATTCACGAGTTACTATTCATGAGTTACTATTCACGAGTTACTATTCACGGGTACTATTCACGACAAAAATTGGTTTCTTTTTCTGACCAAATTATCGTTGATTTATGATTGTTGCTCTTGAAAATAAATGCAGTTGTTGATCATATTATTTTTATTATCATATATAACATTTTTATAACCTAGTGTTGAATTTCTCTTTCACTTGAGTGTAAAGATTGGTAAATTAATTGTATGATCGTGACTGAGGAATATCTTTGGCCTGTAGTGCAAAGATAAATTGTTAACAGATATGATCATGACCATTGAATTTATAATTGAATATCTTTAGCTTAAGTGTAAAGATAAAGTGATTAACATGGTTATAATTATTATTTATATAAATTCTAAAATGATTATATATTTCTTTGAGATATAAATATATTTGGCCTGTAGTGCAAATATGAACTGTTGATGACTATCTTTGGCCTGTAACAAAGATGAATTATTGATGAATATCTTTGGCCCGTAGTGCAAATATGACATGTTGTTGAATATCTTTGGCCAGTAGTGCAAAGATGAACTGTTGACGAATATCGTTGTCCCGTAGTGCAAAGATAAAATTGTTAGTATGATTATAAATAGGAACTGTGATTTGGTATAACCATGATCTTTGATGTTTCAAGTAAAGACATGTGATGAAAATTATCTTCGTTCTGGATGTGAAGAGGAATTTAGAATCATAATTATGATTATGAGTTATTCATATAATTGTGGAAATGAACTGTTGATTGATGTTACAGGGATAAAACATTGTTGGTGGACTTTTAATATGGAGAAGATAATAGACTTTATGGTCTATTTAACTCTTCTAATGGATTGCTCGTTCCGCTGTAATTATGCTTGAAAAGTTTTATCATCTACCATATGTTCTAAATCTCTGATTTATTACTGATGAAGGCTATTGATAATTTAATTATCTTTAGTCATGATATTCTTTACTGAGCTAGTTGTGCTCACCATTTTGCTTCACAATTCCTTTCAGGTAATACGAGTGTAGCTGGGTCGAGCGGGGGATAACAGGGGAATAGAACGGTGGTATATAGCTGTTGAGGGTGAGGTGAACTCAACTTTGGAAGGGTATTTTTGCCACTATCATATAAGATGTCTAATGACATACAACCTCGTGTCATCATAAGACAGGGTTGTGCTCATCCACTTGCTGAGTATATTTACGAGCACTACCTATGTAATCTTGGTGTTTGTTTGAAGTATAATTCTCAATTAGAGACAGTGGAGATAATGATATGTCAAGAGAAGACTCCCCATTGGGAAGAATTTGATAGTAATCTTCTCGTTTTTCTTTGGGGTCTATTGGGTTAACCAAGGATAATTCTGTGGCCATATGATATCTATCATAACCTAGAAGCATGGCCTCTCATGTACAAAGGTTTCCTTAAGCACTTCCCAAATATTCTAATTTCTAAAACAGTTTTTGACTATACATTTATGTAAGGTGTCATTGTGAGGTGTTGTCCACGGTTGGGACATGAGTCACATTTGGTATATATTTGTATCCAAACTCACAGCATATGTGTTGCTGTATTTTGCACGACAATTATTGTAATAAAGTTGTAGTTATTTTCTGTACCATGTATTTGGCGACTCAGAATAGGTTGGATGGAATGGACCTATTTTGGGGTCGTTACAACAGTTCTGTCACTATAGGTGGTCTTTAGCGACAGATTATTTATAAAAATAATATTTATATTAAATAATTATAGAAAATTAGTTTTTAATTATTAAAAATACAAAATAAATTATTAAAAATTATTTTAAAGTCTGAAAATGAGTTTTTAATTATTTTTAATATATTTTATAAATATTTAGTATTTTTGAAATATTAAAAGTATATAATTTATTTAATTAATTATATTAAATAAATTATTTAAAAATAATTTTAATATTTGAAAAATCATTTAAAATTATATTATGGCATAAGAAAATATTTTAAGTTATTTTTAATGACTTTTAATATTTTGTGATGAAATTCATTAATAAATTAATATTAATAATATTTAAGTTATTTACTAAATGAATTAAATAAATTAATAAAAAAAAATTTATTATATTAAAAATTATTTTAAATAATAATAATAAGGTATTTAAAGCTATTTTAAGTTATAAAATATAACTTTTAATATTTAAAGGTAAATTTTATTAATTAATTATTGTTAATGATATTAAGGCTATTTAATAATTATATTAAATAAATTAGTTTAAAAACGATTTTAATATTATAAAAATTATTTTAAATGTAAATAAAGTGTTTAAAGATATTTTAAGTTATAAAATATAACTTTTAATATTTGAATAATAATTTCATTAATAATTTAATATTAATGATATTAATTTAATACTAAATGATATTAAATTTATTTAATAATTATATTAAATAAATAGTTTAAAAATGATTTTATTAATTTAAAAATCATTTAAAAAGGATATAAATGAATTAAAAATATTTCAAGTTATGCTTAATGACTTTTAATATTTGGATAAATAAAATATTAATACTTTAATATTAATGGTAATTATTTAAGATTGATTTTAAATGTTTTAAAAATCATTTAAGGGTAATATTAATACTTTAAAAATATTCTAAGTTATTATAAATAACTTTAATATTTTGAAAATAATTTCATTAATAGTTTAATATTAATTAAATATTAATGATAATAGAATTGATTAATATTTAAATTATTTAATAATGATTCCGATGTTTGAAAATTCATGATAAATTATAATAAATATTTTAAAATTATATTAAGTCATTTAAAAATAATATGACTGATACTAAGTTACAGGACAAAGTCTTAGACTCGATAATTATCCGATAAAGCCGTCGGTACACCGACATGTTTCAGAAATTGATCTGGACTTAGATAATTTGATTAGTTATGTGCTTATTTGTGATTCAATGGTTGTTAAACATGGGTAATAATGTGATTAGGTTATGTGTTGACTGCTAAATGTAGTACTAAGTGTTATAGTATATTGTTCTAATCGAACGAATGATCTGATTAATGATAGGTCATGATATAAACGATGAAACTAAGTTGTGAACTGTAAGCAGCGCATCAGGCAAGTATCTTACCTTTGTATTTTCTTTATGTAATGGACAAGAGTAAGAATATTTCTAAATTATATTATTATTGTACAGATTATTAACCTTATATTATATACGCTCTTTGATTATCAACATATTAGTATATTGTAATTCAAATATATGTTCTGTTCGTTAATTTCTATAAATGGTTATACAAGTTTCCCCACTTGGATATTCGTTTGGTCGTGGAATATTCTTGCTATCGGGGAATATTCGTACGACGGCGCAGCCTTGTGTGGGCCCCATAACAGAAAGCGATTGCATGAAAAAAATGACAAGTATAAGTTGTTTATAATTAACGGCGTAGTTGTTACCGTTAATACTGTTAGAATACCTGGTGGTTAAAATACAGTAGCACACGGTATTGCACCAATTATTGATTCTTACGAAGGAAGGCACTACTCAATAATTGTTACAGTAGTTACTGCTCAATATTTTATTTTATTGATTCAATAATTGCTACATTGATATTTTATATTATTTTTGTTTCAATAATTGTCACTGCACAGTATTTTCCATTATCAGATCAATAATTTATATTATTTGAATAATATTATTAGATAACATTATTGGCAATGTCTAGAAAGTTCTGTCTAAGGAGAGGTTTGGTCATCTAATTGCGCGCCAGTAAGGAGAAATTCTTATTGGAAAGCCCCCTCTTTCCTGGGAACGGCCTGGTTGTCATAAATGTGATTCTGTAATATTATTTGTGAATAATTAATTATTGATTCATATGATAAGGAAATATTTATTTTATGTGGATATAAATGAGGGATATATTTTTGTGGTTAAAAATGAAGGAGTTAATGTTGAGGTTTTTATCAGTATTTTTGTCGAAATAGAGGTATTAAAAATTAGGGTTTTCGAGATATTTTGCGGGGGTTATAATTTTTAATCCGACCGTTGGATCGTGGTAATTTTTGGATATGTTATACATATATAAGTTGAGTATATGTCTACAAATTTTGAACCGTTAAAAATGAACGCATGATTTATTATGAATTTTACGAGATGACTGGTTCAGAAATTGTTGAATTTTCGGAGTTTATCATTTTGGTAGAAAATTCTAGAATTGGTGGGCCCCACTCTTGGTTGGTGAAAAAATGTGCTGAGATTTTTTATTCAAATGTGGTAGGCTTGAATAGTAGCAGGTAAAGCCATCAGGTTGCAGGTTAAGTCTGCTTCGGCGTGCTAACATTTTCCTATAAATAGAGGGCTAAGTTAGAATTGAAAATCACACCAAAAATAAGTTTTATCTCTTTCTCTCTCTAGATTATTGAGTGTATTTGGTGAGTATTTAGATATTTTGATGAGTTGATATTTATCAGTGCAAGTTTCCTTCAGCGTTATATCCGATATCCAGTCAGAAGTGCTGCTCTTTTGAGGTAAGGGATAGTAAGGGATATTAAGGGATGCTATATTCTTCATAATGATGTTATTCTTTCAATATCATTATACTGAAATATTGGTATAGATTTTATTGTGGAATTTTTACCTTTTTTTGTCGGGGTTACTATTCACGTATACGTTACTATTCATGTATACGGCACTATTCACGAATACGACACTATTCACTGAAAAATAAAATTTTTCCTTTTTGTCCAAGCTATCTATTATGGTTACTATCTTTGATTGTATCCATGTTTTGATCTTTATTTTTGAATTCTGCTTCATAATTGATTATTATGAAGTATTATTAATCTTGGATAAACTGTTATACGAATTCCTACTATTTGTCCTCCTGTCTCACTGGATTCATTTTTTTTAAGATATTTTTCATCATCCTCAGTCCTAAAAGATGTATGATTACCTGATGAATATCTTTGGCCTGTAGTGCAAAGATGAACATGTGTTGAGATAAACATGACTGATTGGTGATACAAATGAATATCTTTGGCCTGTAGTGCAAAGATGAATATTTGGTTAAAGATGATTATTAATTGATGTTACAGGGATAAAATATTGATGATGGACTTTTAAATTTTAGAAGATAGTAGAATTCATTCTCTACTTGACTCTTCTAATGGTTTGCTGTTTCCGCTGCAGTTGTTGATCTAAAACTTGTTGTCGATTATATTCTATCAGATTTTTCCCTGTTGAATACTAATGATAATTTGTTGTATATTATCTTAGTCATAATATTCTTTACTGGGCTAGTTGAGCTCACCATTTTCCTTTTTGTTCCATTTTTCTTCTCAGGAGGTGAGAACATAGCAGGATCTAGTCGGGGTATGAAGTGATGGTTCTAGAAAGATGTTTTAGCAGTCCTCACAATTTCTGTAAAATAGTGTTTGAATAATTGTAATGAGGACTTATTTGAGTGTGGATATTGTCTAGAAGATAATATTTGTATTTAAACTCACAGTATGTGTTGTCGTATTTTGCACGACAATTGTATTATTGAAAGTTGTAGTTTGCTTTTTGTACCATGTATTTGGCGACTCAGAATGGGTGTTGTATACCTATTTTGGGGGCATCACAGTTGGTATCAGAGCTTAGGGATATGATCCCTGGCTGAGATGTGAGACAAGAACTAGGAGGGGAGAGACGGGGAATTCCTTCGCTAGTATGACATGACTAAGTTTATTTGGTGTTTATTTGGTCGGTCAGAGTATAGGGATAATATATGACATGACTATTAACCCTTGTTTTATGGCAGTATTTAAGAATGGCAGCTGAGAACGTTAATAATGGAGTAAATCAGACCGTGGAGACACCTTTGATCACCACCCAGGGGAACGTGCAACAGGAAGGTAATATTCCTCCTGTAAACAACGTTACCGAGCAAACTATGATTGATGGAATGTTTAGGAGCTTTTTGCAGTTCATGCAAAATCAGACGAGGGAGACTCGTGTGTAGAATACGGGTGGAAATGATAACAATGCGCTGTTTGTCACAGCCAAGTAGTTCAAAGAATTGGGACCACCATAATTTAAGGGAAAGTCGGATTAGATCATGGCGGAAATGTGGGTCAAGCAAATTACCAAGATATTCGATGTCTTGGGATGCACAGAGGAACAGAAGGTTCCATTCGCCACCTTTATGTTCCGCGGTGAGGCAGACTACTGGTGGAAGTCTGTGAAGCGTACCCAGCCTGACGCACTCAACATGTCCTGGGAAACATTTCAGAAACTGTTCAATGACAAGTACTTTCCTAAAAGTATTCGTCATATGAAGGAGGTGGAGTTTATCAGACTGGAACAAAACAACATGACGGTGTCCCAGTACGAGGCGAAGTTTGCAGAGTTATCCAGGTTTATACCTCATTTGGTCGAAAATGAGGAACGAATGACAAGGATGTTTCTAAGAGGTATAAAACCCGAGATTTGGCAATATCTTATCTCTCATAAATTTTCTTCATATTTAGATGTTGTAAACAGGGCTCAATTATTAGAGCGAGATAATGAGTATGTGCAACCGAGGGACCACAACCAGGGTCATACCGGTGACAGTAGTCATCAGAGGGATGATAACCAATGAGGAGGGAAAAATACGAACAAAGGCGGTAACCACTTGGGTGGTCATCGTGGCCATGATAATAGGAGAGGTGAGTAAAGTGAAAATTTCAGAAAGAGGAGATTCAACAATGACGGGAAGACATCAGCAGCTGCACCAGCACCAATAACAAATTCTAGGGGAGGAGAACGACCGCCAGTTAGATGTTACAAATGCGGGAAAGAGGGACATATCAGCCCAAACTGTCCACAACAATCCATGGTATGTTACAACTGTGGAAAGGAAGGCCACATAGTTCGGGATTGTTCTGTAGTAAAACCAAGTTCAACGGGGATGGTGACTCCAAGGGCTGTCCCGGATAAGTCGAAATCAGCGGTTCCTGGAAGAGCGTTTGTCGTGACTGGCCAAAACGTGAGGAACCCGAACAAGGTGATCACGGGTAAGCTAATCATAAACTCTTGCGAAGTTTATACCTTATTAGATACCGGTTCTACTCATTCTTTTATCTCTCCTGCTTGTGCTCAACGTTTAGACTTGACTCTGGAGAAATTGGACTTTGACTTATCTGTTGAAACTCCGTTGGGTGAAACCTTCGTTACATCTACAGTTTATAAATCTTGCATGATCCAAGTTGGCACTATCACATTACCTGTTGATCTTATCTCTTTAAAGATGCTTACTTTTGATGTGATTTTAGGAATTGATTGGTTAACCACTCATCATGCTAAAATTGATTATTTTCGTAAGGTTGTTAGTTTTCATATTTCTAACCAACCTGTCATACGAATTCAAACTACTAAACCATTAAAATCAGTCACTGTCATATCAAGCCACAAAGTTATTCATTTATCAAAAAATGGATGTCAAGCTTTCTTAGCCCATGTTATGGATTTGAACAAAGACAAATCAGATTTGAATAATATTTCTATTGTTAGAGAATTTCCCGATGTATTTCCTGAAGAACTTCCTGGTCTACCCCCAGCACGTGAAGTTGAATTCTTTATTGACCTTGAACCCGGTACAAAGCCCATTTCTAAAACCCCATATCGAATGGCTCCTATTGAACTTCAGGAGTTAAAAGTCCAATTACAGGAGTTATTAGACATCGGTTTTATTCGTCCTAGTACATCTCCTTGGGGTGCTCCTGTTTTATTCGTAAAGAAGAAAGACGGGAGTATGCGACTTTGTATCGACAATAGAGAATTGAACCATGTCACCATCAAGAATAGGTATCCGCTACCTCGCATTGATGGCCTGTTTGACCAGTTGCAAGGAGCAAAATTCTTTTCAAAGATCGATCTTCGTTCTGGATATTATCAGCTGAAGATTAAAACAAAGGATATTCCAAAGACTTCCTTCAGAACTCGGTACGGGCATTATGAATTCTTAGTCATGTCTTTTGGATTGACTAATGCTCCTGCTGCTTTCATGGATATGATGAACCGTGTATTCAAAGAATATTTAGATCAATTCGTTGTTGTCTTTATTGATGACATCCTCATCTATTCCAAAAGCCGTGAAGATCATGAGCGCTATTTGAAGCTGGTACTGCAAAGGCTTCATGAAAACAAGCTATATGCCAAATTAAAGAAATGCGAGTTATGGCTTGAGGAAGTAGCATTCCTTGGGCACGTGGTGTCAAAACATGGAGTATCTGTCGATCCGGCGAAGATTGAAGCCATACAAAGTTGGTAGCAACCCAAAATATTTGGTTAAAGATGATTATTAATTGATGTTATAGGGATAAAATATCGATGATGGACTTTTAAATCTTAGAAGATAGTAGAATTCATTCTCTACTTGACTCTTCTAATGGTTTGCTGTTTCCGCTGCAGTTGTTGATCTAAAACTTGCTGTCGATTATATTCTATCAGATTTTTCCCTGTTGAATACTAATAATAATTTGTTGTATACTATCTTAGTCATAATATTCTTTTACTGGGCTAGTTGAGCTCACCCTTTTCATTTTTGTTCCATTTTTCTTCTCAAGAGGTGAGAACATAGCAGGATCTTGTCGGGGTATGGAGTGATGGTTCTAGAAAGATGTTTTAGCAGTCCTCACTATTTCTGTAAAATAGTGTTTGAATAATTGTAATGAGGACTTATTTGAGTGTGGATATTGTCTAGAAGACAATATTTGTATTTAAACTCACAGTATGTGTTGTCGTATTTTGCACGACAATTGTATTATTGAAAGTTGTAGTTTGCTTTTTGTACCATGTATTTGGCGACTCAGAATGGGTGTTGTATACCTATTTTGGGGGCGTCACAGTAGTATCATTATATTCTTGTTTGCAATCCATTATGTTTGATTGTAGTACTCTTTGTGAATCTCATGAATCTGTTATGTACTTCCTTAGGCATGGAAAATGGTATGTTCAACTGTAATAACCCGATATTTTCTATACAAATAAATAAGAAATTTTGCATATAATTTTTTTTTATAAAGGTGGGAATATGTGCCAGGTAATGTGTATGTATATATGTGATAAATAAATTTTATTTATTACATGAATAATTTCAAATAATTTTATTTTAGAAATATTGATCATTATAAAGTATATTCTCATAATAATTAATTTTATAGTAGAAATGTCTTTATTATTTATTTTCTACGAAAATATGATTTTTATATTATTCAAATAATATATGAAATGATTATTGGGATTATTATAGTTACTATTTTGTCATATGAATTTTAGTTCAGATTATTAAGTTAATTATTTTTAACTTAATCAATAATGTTATATATACAAAATAAATCAGATATGTAATTCAAACCCTAATTTTAGATTTTGAACAATGAATGAGAATAATAATATTATATTAAATATAATATTATTTTTCATTATTGTAAATATATACTGTATATGTGTAGACTGATAATGGTTAGTCAATTATGGTGTATCACGACAAACCATAGTATTACTGTCATAAATAATAATTGGAAACTCAAAATTGGAGTTTAAGATCGGTCAGAAATTGTGTTATATGAATCATGTTGCATATTATAGAATTTCTGTTAATTAGGAAAACCCTAATTAATATTTGAAAACCTTAATTAAATATTAGAAACCCTAAATTGCCAATTAGGAACCCTAATTGCTAAAATTAAAAACCCTAATTATTTTTTTAGTAATTCGAATTGTTAATTTAGGAACCCTAATTATTTAAAGACCCTAATTTCTAATTAAAAACCCTAATTTTGATTAGTAAGCTCTAATTAAAATTTTATTAGACTTTAAACTTAATTTTTCAAACCCTAGAAATTATTTAGAAAACCTTATGGTTTAAAATCTATTGATTAAAACATAGATTAAAGTACCATAGACAAGAATACCATTAATATTGTTAGCGAAATGACCTAATTACCCTTTTTGTCCTATTATTGAAATTATTGCTAACCAAATCTTGTCAAATCTTGGCAATTCATCAACCTAGTCTAGCTAGGGGCTAATAAATTCTAGCTCTCAACCATTATTAACATCCAAATTCATTGCATCAAAGATTAGATAGATTTAAAGAGAGAGCAAATCAAACGAAAAGCTCCTTCATACACTTATACTCAATCTAGACCTTCTCTCTCTAAAACCCACGAAATCCAAAAATATTTCAGTCCCCAAATCAAGGCCAACTAACTCCCATAACAAATCAGTAGCCAAGGAATCAAAATTTGTTTAGAGTAAGGCATGAACCCTAAATCAAATATGATCTTGAACCCTATGTTAGATGTTAGATTTTTATGTTAAAACATGTAGTATGTAGCGTATATTGATGATCTGGGTTGGCACATAGGGGATCCAAAACATCTAAGTACTCAAAATTAAAGTTTTTGAAAATATGGAAAAAGCTTAAAAATATTGTCTAGCAACGAATGTCAGAGCCTCTAGATCTTTCTGTGTTAAGTGTTATGTGTGATTTATGTTATGGATCTGTTCTATGCCATGTGGTCTTCGTTCTAGAACTTGAATCATAGTCAGATCATATCTAGAACTCAAGTTATGGGTGGTCAAAGTGAGTTGACCGATCAAAAATTTTGAGTTTCTGGGCAACCCAGAATTTTTGACAGTCATTTTAGAAGCTTTTGATCTTGTTGTTGTTTTACAGTTTGGTCAAGTTATTGTTTTTATCTTGTAGACTAACATGAGAACTACACATTTATGCTTTCATATTACTCAGATCATGAACGGAATGAAAGTTAATCATGGTCAAACTAGGTTGACCGATCTGCCCGGATGAAGATTATAGAAAACCCAGAATCTTCAAGAACGCGTTTATGACAACAGTTTGACCGATCTATATCTCTTAGATCTGTTGTTGTTATGTTGTTTTTATGTAATAGATGTGACGCCCCCAAAATAGGTATACATCACCTATTCTGAGTCGCCAAATACATGGTACAGAAATAAATACAACTTCAGTAATACAATTGTTGTGCAGAATACGACGACGCTTATACTGTAAGTTTGAATACAAATATTGTATACTAGAGAGTAGACAAACTCAAAAGGAGTCCTCATTACAATTATTGATACACTATTTTACAAAATAGTGAGGACTACTAAAACAACTATCTTGAATCATCACTCCATACCCCGGCTAGTTCCTACTAAATTCTCTCCTCCTGAGAAGAACAATGGAACAAAAAGAAAAAGGGTGAGCTCAATTAGCCCAATAAAGAAAATTTTGACTAAGATAGTATACAACAATTTATCATTAGTCTTTAACAGGGAAAAATCTGATAAAATATAATAGACAACAAGTTTTAGATCAACAACTGCAACGGAAACAATAATCCATTAGAAGAGTCAAGTAAAGAAAGAATTCTACTATCTTCTAAGATTTAAAAGTCCATCATCAATATTTTATCCCTGTAACATCAATCAATAAACATCTTGAATCAAATATTCATCTTTGCACTATAGGCCAAAGATATTCATTTGTATCACCAGTTGGTCATGTTCATCTCAACACCTGTTCATCTTTGCACTACGGGCTAAAGATATTCATTAGGTAATCATTCATCTTTGCACTACAGGCCAAAGATATTCAGTTATATCATCATTTAGGACTGAGGATGATGAAAAATATCTTAAAGAAAACGAATCCAGTGAGATAAAAGAACAAATATTAGGGATTCGTATTACAGTTTATCCAACTTCAATAATACTCCATAATAACCAATTTTGAAGAAGAATTCAAAAATAAAGATCAAAACATGGATACAATCAAAGATAGTAACCATAATAGACAACTTGGACAAAAAGAAGAAAATTTCATTTTTCGGTGGATAGTGACGTATTCGTGAATAGTGCCGTATACGTGAATAGTAACCCCGACATAAAAAATTCCAAATTTGATAAAAAGTTTAAACCAATATTTCGGCATAATGATATTGAAGAAATAATATCATTTACGAAGAAAATAACATCCCTTACCTCGCAAAGATAGTACTTCTGACTGGAATATTGGATATAGTGCTGAAAAAACTTGCACCGTATAGCAACACTCAAAGTACTAAAATACTCACAAAATACGCTCGATATTATAGAGAGAGAAAGAGAGAAAACTTATGAATTCTGGTGTGATTTTCAATTCTAACTAAGCACCCTATTTATAGGAAAATGCTTAGAGTGCCATAGCAGACTAACCTGCTACCTGATGGCTTTACCTACTACTATTCAAGCCTACCACATTTGAATAAAAATCTCAGCACACTTTCACCAACCAAAAGTGGGGTCCACCCATGTTTTAATAAAAATCATTTTATTTTCCTAAATTTTAACAATTCATAATAAATAGCCCTTTTATCAGAAAAATTCAAATCTCATGTGCTTTTCATAAGAAATTTAATTATCTACAACTTTGTAGAAGAAAGTTTTTCTAAATTCCAATCAGAAAATACCTGAAATCCATAAATGGATGATTTTTAATACCTCTATTCCGATAAAATACTGATAAAATACCTCAGCATTAATTCCTTCAATTATATCAACAATAAAATAAATTTATCCATCATTTATTTCCACATAAAATAAATATTTTCTTATCATATAAATCAATAATTAATTATTCACAAATAATATTATAGAATCACAGTTATGACAACCAGGCCGTTCCCAGGAAAGAGGGGGCTTTCCGATAAGGATTTCTCCTTACTGGTGCGCAATTAGGTGACCAAACCTCTCCTTGACAGAACTTTCTAAACATTGTTAATAATGCTATCTCATAATATTATTCAAATAATATGAATTATTGATCTGATAATGAAAAATACTGTGCAGTGATAATTATTGAAACAACAATAATATAAAATATCAACGCAACAATTATTGAATCAATAAAATAAAATATTAAATAGTAATTACTGTAACAATTATTGAGTAGTGTCTTCTTACATAAGAATCAATAATTCAACAATACTGTGCAAAATCGTGCCCTACTGTGCAACCACGCGTATTACTGTATTTTAACCACCGGGTATTCTAACAGTGTTAACGGTAACTACGCCGTTATTTGTAAAAACTCAAATTTGTCATTTTCTTCATCTGACCGTTATCCGTTATGGGCCCACAAATGGTTGCGCCGTCGTACGAATATATTCTCCGACAGAAATAATATTCCACGACCAAACGAATATTCCCCGACAACAATGAATATTTTATAACCACTTGTTTATTTTGTAAAATTTTCATATTTCACCCATAACCAAAGTATTATATCAAATTAATACCTTATTATTCACAATAATAAATAGAGGAAATTCGATTTTATTTATAATAAGTTGGGGTCTTACAACCTCCCCTCCTTATGAAATTTCGTCCTCGAAATTGACGTACGTACCTAGTGTTTAGAAAAGGTGAGGATACCTCGCTTTCATTTCTGATTCCAACTCCCAGGTCATTTCTTCAATAGCATGGTTTCTCCACAAAACCTTAAATTGTGGTATAACCTTCGTGCGTAGGACATGCTCTTTCCTATCCAAGATCTTAACAGGTACCTCCTCGTACGTTAAATCTTCAGCTGTCTCATCTGGTTCTAACTCAATAATGTGGTTCGGGTCTTTAACATATTTACGAAGCATAGATATGTGAAAAACATTATGAACACGAGACATACTTGGAGGTAATGCGAGTCTATAGGTCACATTTCCTATTCGGTCAAGAATCTCAAATGGACCAACAAATCGTGGATTGAGCTTTCCTCTTTTCTTAAATCTTGTAACTCCCTTCCATGGTGCAACACGTAACAATACATGATCCCAAATGTTAAATTCCACATCTTTTCGATGAAGATCCGCATAACTCTTTTGTCAATCATGTGTCGTTTGTATACATTGTCGAATCGTTTGGATCTTTTCTATAGTCATGCGTACCAATTCTGGTCCCAACAATGTTGCTTCTCCCACCTCAGCCCAACATACTGGAGAGCGACACTTTCGTCCATACAATGCTTCAAATGGAGCCATGCCTATACTTACTTGATAACTATTATTGTAGGAGAATTCCACCAATGGTAGGTACTTATCCCAACTCCCTTTGAAATACAGGACACAAAGTCTTAATAGATCTTCAAGAGTTTGAATAGTCCTCTCTGATTGCCTATCCGTTTGAGGATGGTATGCCAAATTGAATCTTAAATCTGTGCCCATAGCTTTCTGCAAGCTAACCCAAAATCGTGAAGTGAATCTTGGGTCACGATCTGAAACTATGGATACTGGCATGCCATGCAATCTCACAATCTCATTTACGTACATACTAGCAAGACTTTCAAGGGAATAAGTCTCACGTATAGGCAAGAAATGGGCAGACTTGGTTAATCTATCAACAATAACCCAAATCGCATATATGCCTTGAGAAACCTTGGGATGACCCGTAACGAAATCCATAGTAATGTGTTCCCACTTCTATTTCGGAATCTCAAGTGGTTGTAATGGACCCTTTGGCATTTGATGCTCTGCCTTTACACGTTGACAAGTTAAACACCTCGAGATAAATTTCGCGATATCTCTTTTCGTATTGCTACACCAAAATGTATGTGAAAGATCATGATACATTTTGGTACTCCCAGGAAGAATTGCAAATGGTGTGTTGTGTGCCTCCATCATGATTCTATGCTTCAAGTCAGAATTGTTAGGAACACAAAGTCTGGAGTTGACTCGAAGTATTCCTTCTTCATCGATTCTTACTTCTGGAATAGCACCTTCTTGCACTTTCTTCATACGCATCAGCTCCAAGTCCGTAGCTTGAACAGCTTTAACTTTATCGATTAAAGTCGGTTCTACTCGTATGTTTGATATCAGCATGTGAGTACTTGGAGCCTTTAACTCTATCTCCATCATTTGCAAGTCATACAAAATAGACTTTTGTGTTAACAACATTGCACTCGTACCCGCATATGATCTTCTACTCAATGTGTCAGCTACCACGTTTGCTTTTTTAGGATGATATTGGATGGTATGATCGTAATCTTTCAACAGCTCGAGCCAACGTCGTTCTCGCATATTAAGTTCCTTTTGGGTGAAGAAATATTTGAGGCTTTTATGATCTATTTAGATCTCAACTTTCTCCCCGTACAGGTAATGTCTCCAGATTTTCAATGCGAAAACGACTGCTGTCAACTCGAGATCATGAGTATGATAATTCCTCTCACATTCTTTGAGTTTCCGTGAGGCATAGGCTATGACTTTCCCATGTTGCATGAGAACACATCCTAACCCTTTGCCTGAAGCATCGCTGTAGATTACAAATCCATCCGAACCAGATGGTATTGTCAGAACAGGTGCCGAAATGAGTCTTCTCTTGAGTTTTTGAAAACTCTTCTCACAATCCTCGCTCCAATCTAATTTTATATCTTTACAAGTCAACTGAGTTAACGGAGTAGCGATTCGAGAAAATCCTTCCACGAATCTCTGATAGTAACCAGCTAACCCAGAAAGCTACGTACTTCGGTCACCAACTTTGGTTGCTCCCAACTTTGTATAGCTTCAATCTTTACCGGGTCGACAGATACTCCATGTTTTGAAACCACGTGCCCAAGGAATGCTACCTCCTCAAGCCAGAACTCGCATTCCTTCAGCTTAGCATACAACTTGTTATCACAAAGCCTTTGCAGTACCAGCTTCAAATGGTGCTCATGATCTTCACGACTTTTAGAATAGATGAGGATGTCATCAATAAAGACAACAATGAACTGATCTAAATATTCTTTGCACACACGGTTCATCATATCCATGAAAGTACCAGGAGCATTTGTCAATCCAAAAGATATGACTAAGAATTCATAATGCCCGTACCGAGTTCTGAAGGTTGTCTTCGGAATATCCTCAGTTTTAATCTTCAGCTGATGATATCCAGAACGAAGATCGATCTTTGAAAAGAATTGTGCTCCTTACAATTGGTCAAACGGGTCATCAATACGAGGTAGCGGATACCTATTCTTGATAGTGACATGATTCAATTCTCGGTAATCGATACAAAGTCGCATACTCTCGTCTTTCTTCTTTACGAATAACACAGGTGCACCCCAAGGAGATGTACTAGGACGAATAAAACCGATGTCCAACAACTCTTGTAGTTGGACCTTTAACTCCTGAAGTTCAATAGGAGCCATTCGATATGGGGTTTTAGAAATGGGTTTTATACCAGGTTCAAGGTCAATAAAGAATTCAACTTCACGTTCTGGGGGTAGACCGGGAAGTTCTTCAGGAAATACGTCAGGAAATTCACTAACAACGGAAATAGTATTCAAATCTGACGTGTTTTTGTCCAAGTCTGTGACATGGGCTAAGAAAGCTTGACATCCATTTTTTAATAAACAAATAGCTTTATGGCTTGATATGACAGTGATTGACTTTAATGGTTTGGTTGTTTGAATTTGTATAATAGGTTGGTTAGGAATATGAAAACTAACAACCTTACGAAAATAATCAATTTTAGCATGATGCGTGGTTAACCAATCAATCCCTAAAATCACATCAAATGCAAGAATTTTTAACGAAATAAGGTCGGCAGGTAATGTGATGGTACCAACTTAAATCAAACCAGATTTATAGACAATAGATGTAATGAAAGTTTCTCCTAACGGAGTCTCAACAGATAAGTCAAGGTCTAATTTCTTCGGAGTCAAGTTTAAATGTTGAGCACAAGCAAGAGAGATAAAAGAATGGGTAGAACCGGTATCTAATAAGGTATAAACTTCACAAGAGTTTATGATTAGCTTACCCGTGATCACCTCGTTTGGGTTCCTCACATTTTGTGCAGTCACGACAAACGCCCTTCCAGGAACCACCGACTTTGACTTGTTCGGGACAGCCTTTAGAGTCACCATCCCCGTTGAACTTGGTTTCGCAACTAGGCAATCTCTATCTATATGACCTTCCTTTCCACAGTTATAACACACCTTGGATTGATGTGGACAGTTTGGGCTGATGTGTCCCTCCTTTCCGCATTTGTAACTAACGACAGTTGCTCTTTCTCCTCCCCTAAAAATAGTTAATGTTTGTGCTGATGTCTTCATGTTATCATTATTGTACTTTCTCTTCTTAAAATCTCATCCCGACTCGCTCCTTCTATTATCACGTCCGCGATTACCACCTGAGTGGTTACTGCTTTTGTCCGAATGTTTTCCTCCCTGCTGGTTTTTATTGCTCCGATGGCTGCCGCCACCGGTATAACCCTGATTGTGGTCCCTCGGTTGCACATAATCGTTATCTCGCTCTAATAATTGAGCCTTGTTTACAACATCTGAATATAAAGAAAATTTATGAGATATAAGATATTGCTGAATCTCGGGCTTTAGACGAATCTCGGGCTTTAGACCTCTCAGAAACATCCTCGTCATTCGTTCCTCATTTTCGACCAAATGAGGTGCAAACCTGGATAACTCTGCAAACTTCGCCTCGTATTGGGACACCGTCATGTTATTTTGTTCCAGTCTGATAAACTCCACCTCTTTCATATGACGAATACTTTTAGGAAAGTACTTGTTATTAAATAGTTTCTGAAATGTTTCCCAAGACATGCTGAGTGCAGCCAGCTGGGTATGCTTCACAGACTCCCACCAGTAGTCTGCCTCACCGCGGAACATAAAGGTGGCGAATGGAACTTTTTCTTCCTCTGTGCATCCCAAGACATCGAATATCTTGGTAATTTGCTTGGCCCACATTTCCGCCTTGATCGGATCCGGCTTTCCAATAAATTCTTGTGGTCCCAACTCCTTGAACTGCTTGGCTGTGACAAGCCGCGCATTGCTATTATTTCCACCCGTATTTTGGGCACGAGTCTCCCTCGTCTGATTTTGCATGAACTGCATAAAGCTTCTAAACATCCCATCATTCATCATTTGTTCAGTAGTGTTGTTTACAGGAGGAATATTATCTTTCTTGGTCGGAAAACCGATCACTAAACTCGCACAAGTATACACGGTCTAACAAGTAATACAGTGATAAGAAGTGTGTCGTACCCATGAGGAACTATGACTAATATTTACCAAGTACCGATTGTATATCGCTAAAGTCTTATTCAAACAGCAGTAAATGGAAGGGCGATTAATCTAATTATACTACTTAACAAAGCAAGTAAATGGATAACGAATGGAAATCTAAGGAATTACAAGCTAAGGTCAACTCTTCACCCCCACACAGGCATTCTGTCGAACACCTGGCGTGTTATGTTTCATCAAACTAGCTACCCTTTCTCTCTTTGGTCTTAATGGTCACGACAATTTGTCGACCGAGAATGCACATGTGCTAATGCACCTCTGTCGAGGTATGCACAAACATATCCTCTCCAAATCCACCCTAAAGGGAATAGAACTGAAAAGAACGTCCAAGCTAGATGCAATCCTACATATGTCTATGCGAATCAATCATAACAAGGATTTAAGCATAAGTTCTCATTGAGGTCGCACGTGGCGCATAGAGATATGTCTATTCTACGCACAACATATGCAATCCAAACCCACAATCACATGTCAATATATTTAGGTGTAAATCTACAATTCTTCTGTCGATATCATGTAGATTACCAAAATCATCACTAATGTCTTAGCAAGAATCATTAAGCACAAATATATCAATCCAAATCATATGGTGCCAACCAAAGAGATAAAGACAGTCAATTCAAATAACAAAGGGATCCATTATAACCTTAGAGCAAATATTCAGTTCATAGCTATTAAACCAAATACAAGTAGCAAATAAGACAACATTTATGGATTACAATAATAGAGGAAATAAATGGATAAGAAGGAACTCTGTCAAAGCCCTTCAGTCACCAAGTAATCCGCTCCTTTCAAGCTTTCCAATCCGTGTCGCTCGTTGCTCTTGTGCTCCAAAGAAATCTCTGACCTCTCCCTAATCTACCTAATCTATATTTACAAACATGAGAAAGGAACTAGAGAGAGAAATACAGAGAAAACTAACCTAAGCTAAACTATTCTATTCTAAGTTCTATGTTCTTTGATATCTAAGGCAGGCAGCTTCTCCTCGCTTATATACTGCTCCCCTCTTCTTTTAGGTTATTAAAAAGCTCTTTACTATTTGGGCACCGGAGATCACGCTGCGGCACGAGCATAGGCTTAACAATCGGCGATGGGGCGCGAGTAGTGGCGCTAGGGCGCCGTTAATGGTGCTGGGGCGCGAGTCTGGCGCCGGCCTTGGTGTTGGGGCGCCACATGTAGCTCAAGCGAGGCGCCAAAAGTGTGTATCTTTGCCTAGCATTGGCGCTGGGGCGCGAGCTAGGGCGTTGGGGCGCCGGATGTGGCACTAGGGCGCGAGCTCTAAGAGCAACCTTGGCGCTGCAGCGCCAGCAAGGTGAAAATGACCTGAAATGCAACAAACCACCTCCAAAGCGTTGTATAATAGAACTTAGACATGATAACAATGAAAATATAAATAGAAGCTAACTAAGAGACTGAAAACAGGCAATAACTTAAGCCACAAAGGAACTGATTCGTAGGTATACATCCCACTCATCAAATACCCCCAAACTTAAGCTTTTGCTTGTCCTCAAGCAAACTATCTAACACAACACTACCAATAGAAAAACACACGCAAAAGAAAAATAAAACAGTAAAGTAGTATCATGGCTTCAAAGCTCAATCATAGCTACTCCCAAAGAACAAGGCAAACACAGATATGAATAAGGGTTCATTCAATTTCAAGCATAAGACTGTATTCGATCCATTCTATGTGTGTATGTGGAGACCAACCGTCCTAACTAATCATAGCTCAAATAAGCTCATACAGTTGATTGCTAATACCAATAATGCACACTCTACAACTTAAACATTCAACAAGCATTAAGAATAAGATGCAAATACAGGAGAAGATCAAAAGACTCTAGCATGGCGACAGTAAAATCTGACTCGGACAATCCTTAATTACCTTAGGCTATTCAGAACTACCCATGAATAAGCTTTTGATCAGTGACTCCCAAGCCAGACGACTTTAGGGCACTAGGTGTAGAACACCCCTATGAATCTAATAACTCGAGCAATAAAGGCCACGTAATCAACATAAGCCAACTAAGATTTTACAACACAAACTAAGATTATTGAGCGAGTGCATTTTATGCTCCATCTCGATATCGGACCTGCGTTTATGGGCGAGTACGTTTTACGCTCCATCTCGACCCACCGCAAAACTTTCGATATAAACTCTTCTTTTCTATTTTTATTCTCATTTCATTCATTTTTCTTCTTTTTTTTTATATGTCAACATGCTAGAATCCAAGATCTAAAACTGTATAAACGTCTAAGCCTTTTATTACCTTGTATAAATGAAAGTTTATAAGAGTGAACAAATTTTCAAAGCAATAAACACGCGAACTAAATTCAAAAAATAAATAGTTAACACAGTTGGTCGGTGCTTGCTAAAAAGGACGGATCAATAACAGTCTAAACTTATCAATTGAACAACCCCTAGCTCATACATGCTTGACACGACTCTAAGAGATAGGCATAGATACTTGACGCTTCTCATCAGCCACAATCAAAAATTACTGAAAACTATAACACCCTTGCTAAATAGCAGCTCAAAATAGGGTAAAAAGGCCATTCAAATGGCACAAGCATCTAATCAATAAAAGCCCCAAAAAGATGGCTATAAACAACAAATATGTTGATAATAATCAAAGCATTAAAAATAAAAACCAAAAACAGTTCATGGCATAAAAAGTTCAAGCATAAACCCACAGTTCAAAACGACTGCACCACAATCCTGATAATAAAACATAATAAAGTCTAAAGTATACAATCCTAACATGGCAGTACAGAAATAGATAAGCTAAAAGCACCCCCAAACTTGAGGTGAGCAATGCCCTCATTGCAAAACATAAAGCAATCGATACAAGAGGGCTTCCCTGAAGTGGCTCACTCAACAGTAGTCTCGTCCTCATCAGCCTCGACGGGCGGTGATGGGGGAGGGTAAGGTGGGAACAGGCAGCTCTGGAAACTGGTATGGCGTGAACTCAGTGCCATGTTAGAAATTCAATTGGTTTGGCAAAATTCAGTCCCTAAACAGTGACGCGCTCTGTAGAAACTACCCTTGAAGCAATGCACAACAAATCCCCAAGTCAAGCCCAGTGATTCTAAACAAAAATAGTCCCTCCTTTCTCTTAGGCAATTTATCGAACACCTAGAGTGCACTCCTCAAAACCAATATGGACAACCTTTTTTAGAAAATGCTCTAGCCCGATTTTTGTCAGTAGAAATCTCCCAAATCACAGAGAAAAATTTGCACAAACAATCCACAATTAAATCAAAAAGAATTCTACTTGAATGAAATCCGACCAAATTACCTTAAGTTGCAAAATCTAAGTAAGAAACCCAAAGTGAGAAGTGTGGGCTCAAACTCTGAGAGTAGATTTGATGGAGTTTTCGGTTTGTGATGTTGGATTGAGATGAGAAATCAAGGTCAGCTACAATTTTATGTGAGGGGCAAAGGATTTTTGGCTTTGGTAAGGTCTATGAGGCGTAAGGTTATGGTTGGCGCTTGTGCTATCAAATTGTGTCATGAAAAGAGAGAGATGTGACCAACTGCTGGCTCCAAAACTGTATTTAAAATCCAAAATCTTGCTGCCGGCGTCGCGGCACGAGTTGTCCTTTTGTTACTCGGCGCTGCGGCGCGAGTTAGCAGTAACTGGCTCCCTCATGGCGCTGGGGCGCGACTGCAGGCGCTGGGGCATGAAGTTGCTGGTGCTACAGTGCGAATCCTAGCGCTGGGGCGCGAAGATGGCACCGTGGCGCGAAACCCAGTGTATGTAGTGGCGCCGCGACGCGAGATGCCAATTTCTATAAATTTTTTCTACTGTTATCTGCACATGCCAAGATAATAACAAAAACTATACAGAGCAAATATGTATTGTTAAAAACAAAATAAACACTATTATAATATGCAGTATATCATACTAAACATGATGCTTGTAAATGATAGACACAAAACATTAATGCACAATCCGGTAGCCATGTTAACAACTAAATCGAACAAACACAAGGTAAACTAAGACATAAGTAAAGAAAACAGATAAAATTTATACCGAGATGGGGGTGCCTCCCCACCAAACGCTTGTTTTAAAGTCGTCGGCTTGACTATACCGATGTCGTTCAATCCGGCTCATAGACGAAAATAACCTTTTCATGTCGCCTATTTGTCAATTCCTTTGGATTCTTGGCAGACATGGATGATTGGTCATCCTCGTTCTCCTCATCCATCCAGTCATCATTTGGCACAAAGAATCGCTCGCCACTGGAATTATCCACCAATTCGCCTATTTTATTAAGTTGAAAACGTTCTTTGTGCGCTATTGGGCCCTCATGGATGTCCACAGTTGGGAGCGTGGTTTCAGATTGAAGATCAATATGGACTATATAACCACTGTTTATCCTTGTGTCTCCAACTTCAGACTCCACCGGTTGCCTAGATTTCACAACGATGTCTCCCTCAACAATTGTGTGAGACTCACTGCATTTTCCTTGCGTATCCACCATGCAATGCTCTACTGCTTCATCGTCGAGATCAATTACGACCGGGAGATTACCTTGCTGTGGATTTGTAATGGCATTGACGAGTTGCCCCAATTGCTTCTCAAGGCCGTGCAATGCGGCTTCTTGGCTTTCCATCCGAACCTCATTTCTCTGAATAAAGTCGGAGAGAAGCTCCTCAAGCCGGTTCTCTTCTTCTCGTGTTGAGGTCACATAAAAGCTCTCATTGGGTTGAGACGTCAACTCATAATGCGGCGGAGACTGATAGTCAAGCTGAGAGACATGATTCAGCTCGTAATATTGCTCTTGACTATAGTCCCATGAGTTTGGATAACCCTGGCAGTTTGGATGATAGGAGATCGGTTCAAAGTCAGCTCGTTCCTGACAGTAGGCGTTCTGAGTGGACTGACACTCAAGATTATCAGAAAACCTCAAGGCATTAGCAATTTGAAGTTGTAATCTCTCGAGTCCTTCTTCCGAGCTTGGTTGCGTCGTTCCCTCATAAGGCCATTGATAACATTGATAGTCCATGATCTGTAAACTTAAAACAAAAAGAAAGGAAGATCAAACAAATAAAAGAAATAAATATATACAAGTTCAAAGTAAGACTAAATTGATTTAAATCAATATTAGACAATATTAGAATAATAGTTCACCGGCAACGGCGCCAAAAACTTGTTGGTCGGAAAACCGATCACTAAACACGCGCAAGTATACGCGGTCTAACAAGTAATACAGTGATAAGAAGTGTGTCGTACCCATGAGAAACTATGACTAATATTTACCAAGTACCGATTGTGTATCGCTAAAGTCTTATTCGACCAGCAGTAAATGGAAGGGTGATTAATCTAATTATACTACTTAACAAAGCAAGTAAATGGATAACGCATGGAAATCTAAGTAATTACAAGCTAAGGTCAACTCTTCACCCCCACACAGGCATTCTGTCGAACACCTGGCGTGTTATGTTTCATCAAACTAGCTACCCTTTCTCTCTTTGGTCTTAATGGTCACGACAATTCGTCGACCGAGAACGCACATTTGCTAATGCACCTCTGTCGAGCTATGCACAAACATATCCTCTCCAGATCCACCCTAAAGGGAATAGAACAGAAAAGAACGTCCAAGCTTGATGCAATCCTACATATGTCTATGCGAATCAATCATAACAAGGATTTAAGCATAAGTTCTCATTGAGGTCGCACGTGGCGCATAGAGATATGTCTATTCTACGCACAACTTATGCAGTCAAAACCCACAATCACATGTCAATATATTTAGGTGTAAATCTACAATTCTTCTATCGATATCATGTAGATTACCAAAATCATCACTAATGTCTTAGCAAGAATCATTAAGCACAAATATATCAATCCAAATCATATGGTGTCAACCAAAGAGATAAAGACAGTCAATTCAAATAACAAAGGGATCCATTATAACCTTAGAGCAAATACTCAGTTCATAGCTATTAAACCAAATACAAGTAGCAAATAAGACAACATTTATGGATTACAATAATAGAGGAAATAAATGGATAAGAAGGAACTCTGTCAAAGCCCTTCAGACACCAAGTAATCCGCTCCTTTCAAGCTTTCCAATCCGTGTCGCTCGTTGGTCTTGTGCTCCAAAGAAATCTCAGACCTCTCCCTAATCTACCTAATCTATATTTATAAACATGAGAAAGGAACTAGAGAGAGAAATACATAGAAAACTAACCTAAGCTAAACAATTCTATTCTAAGTTCTATGTTCTCTGATATCTAAGGCAGGCAGCTTCTCCTCGCTTATATACTGCTCTCCTCTTCTTTTAGGTCATTAAAAAGCTCTTTACTATTTGGGCACCAGAGATCACGCTGCGGCGCGAGCATAGGCTTAACAATCGACGCTGGGGCGCGAGTGGTGGTGCTGGGGAGCCGTTAATGGCGCTGGGGTGCGAGTCTGGCACCGACCTTGGCCCTGGGGCGCCACACGTAGCTCAAACGAGGCGCCAAAAGTCAGTATCTTTGCCTAGCATTGGCGCTAGAGCGCCGGATGTGGCGCTGGGGCATGAGCTCTAAGAGCAACCTTGGCGCTGCAGCGCCAGCAAGGTGAAAATGACCTGAAATGCCACAAACCACCTCCAAAGCGCTGTACAATAGAACTTAGACATAATAACAATGAAAATATAAATAGAAGCTAACTAAGAGATAGAAAACAGGCAATAACTTAAGCCACAAATGAACTAATTCGTAGGTATACATCACACTCATCAGCCTTCCTGTTGCACGTTCCCCTGGGTGGTGATTAAAGGTGTCTCCACTGTCTCATTCACTCCATTATTAACGTTCTCAGCTGCCATTCTTAAATAATGCCATAAAACAAGGGTTAATTAACAAACTAACATTTCATATATTAACCATATGCTTTGACTGACCAAACAAATAACAAATAAACTTAGTCAAGTCATTCTAGCGAAGGAATTCCCCGACTCTCCCCTCCTAGTTCTTGTCTCACATCTCAGCCAGGGATCATATCCCTAAGCTTTGATACCAACTGTGACGCCCCCAAAATAGGTATACATCACCCATTCTGAGTCGCCAAATATATGGTACAGAAATAAATACAACTTCAGTAATACAATTGTCGTGTAGAATACGACAACGCCTATACTGTAAGTTTGAATATAAATATTATATACTAGATAGTATACAAACTCAAAAGGAGTCCTCATTACAATTATTGATACACTATTTTACAAAATAGTGCGGACTACTAAAACAACTATCTTGAATCATCACTCTATACCCCGGCTAGTTCCTGCTAAATTCTCTCCTCCTGAGAAGAACAATGGAATAAAAAGGAAAAGGGTGAGCTCAACTAACCCAGTAAAGAATATTATGACTAAGATAATATACAACAATTTATCATTAGTCTTCAACAGGGAAAAATCTGATAAAATATAATAGACAACAAGTTTTAGATCAACAACTGCAGCGAAAACAGCAATCCATTAGAAGAGTCAAGTAGAGAAAGAATTCTACTATCTTCTAAGATTTAAAAGTCCATCATCAATATTTTTTTCCTGTAACATCAATCAATATACATCTTGAATCAAATATTCATCTTTGCACTACAAGCTAAAGATATTCATTTGTATCACCAGTTGGTCATGTTCATCTCAGCACCTGTTCATCTTTGCACTACAGGCCAAAGATATTCATTAGGTAATCATTCATCTTTGCACTACAGACCAAAGATATTCAGTTATATCATCATTTAGGACTGAGGATGCTGAAAAATATCTTAAAGAAAACGAATCAAGTGAGATAAAAGAACAAATATTAGGGAATCGTATTATAGTTTATCCAAGTTCAATAATACTCCATAATAACCAATTTTGAAGAAGAATTCAAAAATAAAGATCAAAACATGGATACAATCAAAGATAGTAACCATAATAGACAACTTGGACAAAAAGAAGAAAATTTCATTTTTCTATGAATAGTGTCGTATTTGTGAATAGTGCCGTATACGTAAATAGTAATCCCGATACAAAAAGTTTCAAATTTGATAAAAAGTTCAAACCAATATTTCGGCATAATGATATTGAAGAAATAATATCATTTACGAAGAAAATAACATCCCTTACCTCGTAAAGACAGTACTTCTGACTGGAATACTGGATATAGTGCTGAAGAAACTTGCACCGTATAGCAACACTCAAAGTACTAAAATACTCACAAAATACGCTCGATATTATAGAGAGAGAAAGAGAGAAAACTTATGAATTCTAGTGTGATTTTCAATTCTAACTAAGCACCATATTTATAGGAAAATGCTTAGAACGCCATAGTAGACTAACCTATTACCTGATGGCTTTACCTGCTACTATTCAAGCCTACCACATTTGAATAAAAATCTCAGCACATTTTTACCAACCAAAAGTGGGGTCCACCCATGTTTTAATAAAACTCATTTTATTTTTCAAAACTTCAACAATTCATAATAAATAGCCCTTTTATCAGAAAAATTCAAATCTCTTGTACTTTCTATAGGAAATTTAATTCTCTACAACTTTGTAGAAGAAAGTTTTTCTAAATTCCAATCAGAAAATACCCGAAATCCACAAACGGATGATTTTTAATACCTCTATTCCGACAAAATACTGATAAAATACCGCAGCATTAATTTCTTCAATTATAACCACAATAAAATAAATATATCCATCATTTATATTCATATAAAATAAATATTTCCTTATCATATAAATCAATAATTAATTATTCACAAATAATATTACAGAATCACAATTATGACAACCAGGCCGTTCCCAAGAAAGAGGAGGCTTTCCGATAAGGATTTCTCCTTACTGGCGGGAAATTAGGTGACCAAACCTCTCCTTGACAGAACTTTCTAGACATTGCCAATAATGCTATCTCATAATATTATTCAAATAATATGAATTATTGATCTGATAATGAAAAATACTGTGCAGTGACAATTATTGAAACAACAATAATATAAAATATCAACGCAGCAATTATTGAATCAATAAAATAAAATATTGAACAGTAATTACTGTAACAATTATTGAGTAGTGCCTTCTTACGTAAGAATCAATAATTCAACAATACTGTGCAAAACCGTGTGCTACTGTGCAACCACGCGTATTACTGTACTTTAACCACTGGGTATTTCAACAGTGTTTACGGTAACAACTACGCCGTTATTTGAAAAATCTCAAATTTATCCATTATGGGAAACACAAATGGCTGCGCCGCCGTACGAATATTCTCCGACAGAAAGAATATTCCACGACCAAACGAATATTCCCCGACAACAATGAATATTTTATAACCACTTGCTTATTTTGCAAAATTTTCATATTTTACCCATAACCAAAGTATTATATCAAATTAATACCTTATTATTCACAAAATAAATAGAGGAAATTCGATTTTATTTATAAAAAGTTAGGGTCTTACAACATCCCCTCCATATGAAATTTTGTCCTCGAAATTAACGTACGTACCTGGTGTTTTGAAAAGGTGAGGATACCTCGCTTTCATATTTAATTCCAACTCCCAGGTCATTTCTTCAATAGCATGGTTTCTCCATAAAATCTTAACTTGTGGTATAACCTTCATGCATAGGACATGCTCTTTCCTATCCAAGATCTTAACAGGTACCTCCTCGTACGTTAAATCTTCAGCTATCTCATCTGGTTCTAACTCAATAATGTGGTTCGGGTCTTTAACATATTTACAAAGCATAGATATGTGAAAAATATTATGAACACGAGACATACTTGGAGGTAATGCGAGTCTATAGGCCACATTTCCTATTCGGTCAAGAATCTCAAATGGACCAACAAATCGTAGATTGAGCTTTCCTCTTTTTCCAAATCTTGTAACTCCCCTCCATGGTGCAATACGTAACAATACATGATGTAATAACTGTGAATTTTAAGTCACTATATATGTATGTACATTATTAATATTTAAAACTTTGTGTTATACAGTGATTTAATATGTGACAACATATGTGAAATGGTGCATAGGTCAATTAACATGTATGCTGTGACGCCCCCAAAATTAGGTATACATCACCCATCTTGGGTCGTCAGATACATAGTACAGAATACAAATACAACTTACTAATACAACTGTCGTGTACAATACGACAAAACATAAACTGTGAGTTTGAATACAAATATTATCTTCTAGAGAGTATTCATACTCAAAAGGAGTCCTTATTACATTTATTAACACACCATTACATAGAATAGTGAGGACTACTAACTAATACTATCATTCGGACCATCACTCCATTCCCCGACTTGCCCCAGCTACGTTCTCATTTCCTGAAGAGAACAGTGAAAGAAAGGGTGAGCTCAACTAGCCCAGTAAGAAATATTATGACTAAGATAATGCAGAATAAATTATCATTAGCCTTCAACAATGTTAAACTGATAAAATATAATAGACATCAAGTTTAACTGCAGCGGAACAAGCAATCCATTAAAAGAGTCAAGTAGAAAATAAATTCTACTATCTTTTATGATTTAAAAGATTTTCCAACACTGTGATCGCTGAGACTCAGCTTAATAAAATAATCCACATCATCGAATCATCCCTGCATTACGGTCAAGGATATTCGTATATTCATTAATGGTCATGATCATGCCAATAACTGTCCATCAATGCACTACGAGCCAATGAGGACTTTTACCACATCATTTATAACATTACGGTCATGATTATACCGAATAATCCCTGGTCATAATCATACTAAGTCCATCTATGCACTACAGGCCACAGATGACTTTCAACATTTTATAAACATGAGGATGATGACAATGATATAAGAATTCAATAAAACAAGTTCAAGAATTAATTTATCCAAGAATTAACAACGTCCAAATTGTCAACATGATACTGCTTTGTGGAGTAAAATTCAAGAATAATTAGAAGAATATTTTCATGAAAAGATACTAGATGAACCGCAATTATCAAGGATATTTCACTAATTTCATGGAGTATAGAAGTCAAAACTTAACCAATTGAGTATAATAAAGAATGGAATAACAAAAGAAATCACCATGCATGCGATAGACCGCACAGACAGGTTATTCCAACAGAATAATAAATAATGGAACCAGGTCCGGCGTAAACGCACAGACAGGATATTCCGACAGAATAATAAATAATAGAACCAGGTCCGGTGTAAAACATACAGACGGGATGTTCCAACAGAATAATAGAAGAATGTCACCAAGTATAGGGTAGACCGCGTATACAGGTTATTCCAACAGAATAATAAGAAATGGAATAACAACAGTTCTCTTCATGAATAAGAAAGAATAACACCCCTTACCCTTTTATAAACGAGCTGAAATAAGGAAGTAGTTAAGTAGCAGAATACTCTTCTTCTCTCTCTCTATAGTTTCTCTCTCTAGAGTTCAGTGAATTCGTAAGAAAATAATGAAGGAATGAGCTTCTATTTATAGGAAAATAGAATGCATAGTAACTAATCCATGAACGGTCCAGATTGATTTACTTTAATCTGACGGTCCATATTTAAAGAAAAATCTTTTAAATAAAATATAATATATTCTATTTATAGAATAACTTTAATAAAGTATTCTGTTTTATATAAAAAGATTTTACTATGCAAAACACTATGCACAATAGAGTATAATATATTCTATTTATAGAGTAACTTTAATAAAGTATTCTGTTTTATATAAAAAGATGTTTCTGTTTTATTACGTTAATAATACGAATAAAACAAAACTTCATTATCGCTAAATAATTCATATTATTAATTGACAATAATTGAATCAAACTGAGTGACTTTTCACATAAGCATCAATACCGTGTGCTACTATGCAACCACACGTATTACTGTACTTTTACTACCGAGTAATTCAACAGTATCAACGGTAAAACTTCCGCCGTTATTTTTAATAAAATATTTTTGTCGTTTTCTCAATCTGACAATAATTCCGTTGTGGAGTCCACCAATGATTGTACCGTCGTACGAATATTCCCCGTAAATAGTAACTCGTGAATAGTACTTCGACACAAAAAGTGTCCCAAATACTCGAGTGAACAATACTAGAGTGAATAGTAATTTGGGTGAATAGTAACCCGTGAATAGTAACTCGTGAATAGTAACTCCTGAATAGTAACTCCGACACAAAAAGTGTCTCAAACACTCGAGTGAATAATACTAGAGTGAATAGTAATTTAGATGAATAGTAATTTAGATGAATAGTAACTCGTGAATAGTAACTCATGAATAGTAACTCCGACACAAAAAGTGTCCTAAATACTCGAGTGAACAATACTAGAGTGAATAGTAATTTGGGTGAATAGTAACTTGTGAATAGTAATTCGTGAATAGTAACTCATAAATAGTACTCTGACACAAAAAGTGTCCCAAATACTCGAGTGAACGATACTAGAGTGAATAGTAATTTGGGTAAATAGTAACCCGTGAATAGTAACTCGTGAATAGTGACCATGTATTTTATGACAACTTGTTTACTTTAAAAAAAATTCACATATCACCCTTAACTTTAACCTTTTATCAATTTAACCATTTACCAAAATAGAAAAATTGAATATTTTTATTTCATAAAATTCGGGGTCTCACAATCTCCCCTCCTTATGGAATTTCGCCCTCGAAATTAACGTACGTACCTGATATTCGAAGAGATGAGAATACCTTACTTTCTTTTCGGATTGTACCTTTCCGGATAACTCCGCTCTATCATGATTTTTCCATTTCTCATCTCCTGTATTTCGAATATCATTCTAGAATATACCTTCAAAACAAAGGTTAATCGACATACCACAATTTATCCAGTTATTAAGTAAACAATTTCAGCTTAGGTAAGTAACACCCTAGCTAAGTATATTACTCGTCTTCTAGACTAATATCTCCGTCAGTGACCATATCCCTGTAACATCAATCAATAATTTCTGTCCACAATCATATGAATAACTCATAATCATAATTGTGATTCTGAATTACTTTTCGCACCCAGGAAGAAGAAAATTTACATCACCTATCTTCACCTGAAACATCAAAAATCATGGTTATACCAAATCACAATTCCTGCTCATAATCATACTAATAAATTCATCGTTGCACTACGGCTAAAGATTTACAACTGTATAACCAATAATCAACAGTTAATCTTCGCACTACAGGCCAAGGATATACAACTGTAAAATCAATAATGCTGAGACTTAGCTTAATAGTATCACGACCACGAATTATCCATACACTACGTGCCAAAGATAATCGTGTTTTCAATTACGGTCATGATTATACCAAACAATCCCTGGTCATAATCATGCCAAGTCCATCTATGCACATAAGCCACAAATGACTTTTACCACATCTATGAATTAATATTTCATTGTTGAGACTCAGCTCAATAATTAATCCACATCATCGAATCACCCTTGCACTCCGGCTAAGGATATTCTTTAGTATCACGACCACGAATTATGCATGCACTACGGCTAAAGATAATCGTGTTTTCATCAACGGTCCTGATCATGCCATAAAACAATTAGTATTTGCACTACGGCCAAAGAGAATCCATAGCCATAATCATACCAAAAATTGTCCATCAATGCATTACGGGCCAATGAGGACTTTTTCCACATCATTTGTAACATTACGGTCATGATTATACCGAATAATTCCTGGTCATAATCATACCAAGTCTATCTGTGCACTACAGGCCACAGATGACTTTCAACAAAATATAAACATGAGAATGAGGTATTGACGTATATAGGGTTTCAAACCTCTTAGAAACTTTCGCGTCATTCGCTCCTTATTATCGACCAAATGGGATGCAAACCGGGATAACTCCGCAAACTTAACCTCATACTGCGATATGGTCATATTATTTTGCTCCAATTCTTATCTCAACATTGTTAGATGCCATTTTCAAACACTGCCACAAAACAAGGGTTAATTAACATATCACATATTATCCCTATACTCTGACCGACCAATTAAATACCAAATAAACTTAGGTAGGTCATGCTAGCGAAGGAATTCCCCGTCTCTCCCCTCCTAGTTCTTATCTTACATCTCAGCCAGGGATCATATCCCTAAGCTTTGATACCAACTGTGACACCCCCAAAATTAGGTATACATCACCCATCTTGGGTCGTCAGATACATAGTACAGAATACAAATACAACTTACTAATACAACTGTCGTGTACAATACGACAAAACATAAACTGTGAGTTTGAATACAAATATTATCTTCTAAAGAGTATTCATACTCAAAAGGAGTCCTCATTACATTTATTAACACACCATTACATAGAATAGTAAGGACTACTAACTAATACTATCATTCGGACCATCACTCCGTTCCCCGACTTGCCTCAGCTACGTTCTCATTTCCTGAAGAGAACAGTGAAAGAAAGGGTGAGCTCAACTAGCCCAGTAAGAAATATTATGACTAAGATAATGCAGAATAAATTATCATTTAGCCTTCAACAATGTTAAACTGATAAAATATAATAGACATCAAGTTTAACTGCAGCGGAACAAGCAATCCATTAAAAGAGTCAAGTAGAAAATAAACTCTACTATCTTTTATGATTTAAAAGATTTTCCAACACTGTGATCGCTGAGACTCAGCTTAATAAAATAATCCACATCATCGAATCACCCCTGCATTACGGCCAAGGATATTCGTATATTCATTAATGGTCATGATCATGTCAATAACTGTCCATCAATGCACTACGGGCCAATGAGGACTTTTACCACATCATTTGTAACATTACGGTCATGATTATACCGAATAATCCCTGGTCATAATCATACCAAGTCCATCTATGCACTACAGGCCACAGATGACTTTCAACATTTTATAAACATGAGGATGATGACAATGATATAAGAATTCAATAAAACAAGTTCAAGAATTAATTTATCCAAGAATTAACAACGTCCAAATTGTCAACATGATACTGCTTTGTGGAGTAAAATTCAAGAATAATTAGAAGAATATTTTCATGAAAAGATACTAGATGAACCGCAATTATCAAGGATATTTCACTAATTTCATGGAGTATAGAAGTCAAAACTTAACCAATTGAGTATAATAAAGAATGGAATAACAAAAGAAATCACCATGCATGCGATAGACCGCACAGACAGGTTATTCCAACAGAATAATAAATAATGGAACCAGGTCCGGCGTAAACGCACAGACAGGATATTCCGACAGAATAATAAATAATAGAACCAGGTCCGGTGTAAAACATACAGACGGGATGTTCCAACAGAATAATAGAAGAATGTCACCATGTATAGGGTAGACCGCGTATACAGGTTATTCCAACAGAATAATAAGAAATGGAATAACAACAGTTCTCTTCATGAATAAGAAAGAATAACACCCCTTACCCTTTTATAAACGAGCTGAAATAAGGAAGTAGTTAAGTAGCAGAATACTCTTCTTCTCTCTCTCTATAGTTTCTCTCTCTAGAGTTCAGTGAATTCGTAAGAAAATAATGAAGGAATGAGCTTCTATTTATAGGAAAATAGAATGCATAGTAACTAATCCATGAACGGTCCAGATTGATTTACTTTAATCTGACGGTCCATATTTAAAGAAAAATCTTTTAAATAAAATATAATATATTCTATTTATAGAATAACTTTAATAAAGTATTCTGTTTTATATAAAAAGATTTTACTATGCAAAACACTATGCACAATAGAGTATAATATATTCTATTTATAGAGTAACTTTAATAAAGTATTCTGTTTTATATAAAAAGATGTTTCTGTTTTATTACGTTAATAATATGAATAAAACAAAACTTCATTATCGCTAAATAATTCATATTATTAATTGACAATAATTGAATCAAACTGAGTGACTTTTCACATAAGCATCAATACCGTGTGCTACTATGCAACCACACGTATTACTGTACTTTTACTACCGAGTAATTCAACAGTATCAACGGTAAAACTTCTGTCGTTATTTTTAATAAAATATTTGTCGTTTTCTCAATCTGACAATAATTCCGTTGTGGAGTCCACCAATGATTGTACCGTCGTACGAATATTTCCCGTAAATAGTAACTCGTGAATAGTACTTCGACACAAAAAGTGTCCCAAATACTCGAGTGAACAATACTAGAGTGAATAGTAACTCGTGAATAGTAACTCGTGAATAGTAACTCCTGAATAGTAACTCCGACACAAAAAATGTCTCAAACACTCGAGTGAATAATACTAGAGTGAATAGTAATTTAGATGAATAGTAACTCGTGAATAGTAACTCATAAATAGTAACTCCGACACAAAAAGTGTCCTAAATACTCGAGTGAACAATACTAGAGTGAATAGTAATTTGGGTGAATAGTAACCTGTGAATAGTAATTCGTGAATAGTAACTCATAAATAGTACTCCGACATAAAAAGTGTCCCAAATACTCGAGTGAACGATACTAGAGTGAATAGTAATTTGGGTGAATAGTAACCCGTGAATAGTAACTCGTGAATAGTGACCATGTATTTTATGACAACTTGTTTACTTTAAAAAAAATTCACATATCACCCTTAACTTTAACCTTTTACCAATTTAACCATTTACCAAAATAGAAAAATTGAATACTTTTATTTCATAAAATTCGGGGTCTCACATATGCTATAGTTATGGATATATACATTTATAGGTTTCATTAAAAATGAAAGCCTCGTAACCTAATTATAAATTAGGTGAGACAATTAAATAATCTAAGGGTTATGGTAATAAAGAGAGGTTAGTATTTAATATGTATACTAACTTAAGTGGATAATCTTATTATTTCAATTGACTAATAATTTTAAACCTAATTCTTGTGAACCTAATTATGTTATGAGCTAAAGTCACATGTATAGGTAATTAAATTTCATAAGATTAGGAATGGAAACCCTAAATAATTAAATTGGGTAACATATATTAAAATTGTTAGACTATGTTTATTACATAGCCCTAAACAATTAAAGGAGAAACCCAAAAGAAATAAAATGCAAGCCCAAACTTAGCCCACTTGATTAAGGGTATTTTAAACATTTGATTTATCTAATTTATGCATTAAAATAAAAGCTAAATGAAGGAGTTAGTGGGCATAAATATGGCTGGCCACATTAGCCTTTTAAGGCAACTAATTAAGCTAAGCAAGGTCCATTTGTAGTAACTCTTACACAAAAGGACATGGTTGTCAAGCTCCCATTGGTTGCCACTTTATTAAGCATCCTTAATCATGATTAGACTAATTAAAGTGATAAGGCAAAGCTTCTATCCATGGGTTAAATAAAGTATGGGGGATAATAGCTAGATACACTAAGTGTATCTATATTTTTTGTAAGTATCCTTTTACTTCATCTTTTCATTTCATTTCATTTCTTCTCTCATTCTTCCTCTTATAATTTCTCCCAAGCTAGCCACTTCTAGAGAGAGAAAGGAGAGAGAGGTTTGGCCATATATAGAGAGAGAGAGGAGTGCTAGTTTGTTAATGCATCCAAAGTTCATCACTTACTTTGGTAAATCAAGGAAGGTTGCCATTAAATCAAGGTATAACCTAACCTTCATCTTCTTCTTCTACTTTGTTTTTTATTCTTTAGCTTGAGTTTTGTTGGAGTTATGAACAAATACTCAAGATACCCTAGTCCTACATATTATAATGTATAGAACTAAGTATCTTGAGTGTTAGATCAAAGGCTTAGAGGAAGAATATGAGCATATGTTCTCCAAGGGTGAAAACTCTTGTTTTCTTCCACTAAATCTTGTGTAACTCAAGTTTTCCAACTTAGATTTGTGATCCGTCGAAGGGGGGTGCTAGATACATGAGTTATCTAGTAAACCCAAGTTATAGAACACAAATATAACAAGTTTTGAATCCTTTGGAGCTGATTTCCCCAAAACAGCCCACTTAGAATGTTAAGGGTTCAAAAACCCTAAAATAGTTTCTATCCTATTTTTCTTGGGTATGTTTCGGACAGTTTCATGTCCCTTAAAAATCTGGGAAAATTCACAGAGGTACCTTGAGAAGTTATCTAAGTGTAGGAAAAAGAATGGACACGTTTCGAGTTATTAGAATATGATATTGATAAGTAAATAAAAATATTAAGATTAAAATTTCTTTAAAATATTATTAAATGGTTAATAATATTTGATTTAAGCATTGATAAATGATTAAAGTATTATTAAATAATTAATAATATTAGTAATAGAATAAGATATTATTAAATAATTAATAATATTAGTAAATGAATAAAATATTATTAAATGATTAATAATACTAAATGATTAATGATACTAAGCATAAGTAAGATATTATTAAAGTAATAATATTAATTAAAATATTATTAAGAGGATTAATAATATTAGTAAGGTATTAAAATATTATTAAGATGTTTATAAGAACTAAATGTAATGTATAATATTTATGTGATTACATAATCTAATGTTATACTATGACTAATTGAAAGATTAACTATAGGTCTCTCAAAGGAAGATAATTTAACTGCATAGTGGATATAAATTAATTGTGTAGCTGTAATCTACAGACGAGGCAAGTGTCCTAACTCAAACTCGAGTTATTATTTTCAAAGTATGTTGGTGAATAATTATTGATGATTATTCACATCAATATTGATTATTGAAATTCGCACTTTGTGCAATTGAATTCATGTTCTATTATTATTGAACTGTGAATTAAATTAAAGTTTTTTCATTTATGAACTGTTTATGAGATAGATCTATGCTAATTGTATCAGCTAGACCAAGCATGTTTAAATTTGTTAAATCAAATGTATTTTAAAAAGCTGTTCTTATTAAATTGATATGATAAGAACTCTTGACTGAGAAAATGACGAATTTGATTAAGGCATGATATCGATGCCGGAATATTAAGTGTTTATGCATAAATCACGGGGAATGAAAGGATGATCCCCTTGAATACTAAAACTTATTAAGAGGTCCAGTTTAAATTACTGAGAACCTTGGAAAATGTTCATGGTTATCTCAAAACCACTCAGTTCATTTTATTCAATTATTCGTATATTCAATTGTTGATTATTAATTCGTGTTCCTTCACAACCTTATATTATTGTTGAACATTGAAAGCAAAACTTCTTTCTTGTCATGATATATCTCCCTTGTATATAAACTTGCTAAGCAAATTAGTTGCTTACCCTTGCTATATCATGACATTTATTTCAGCTAAGCCTGAAGGATCCAATACGAAGGACAAGGGCAAGGGCAAGATTCAGGAATAGTTTGGAATGAATATTAATTATTATTATCTAATGGAAGTTCTTATGTAAATCTTTTGTAATATGAATGGTGTGTTTAAGTTAAGGTTAAGAAGACCTTGGGACCATGCTATGGAAACTTTATTATAATGAACAATGTATGTTTATTATTTTGTAATAGTTATAGAATGCTTATGATGATGATAGATCGTGAGCACCGAATCTGAGGTTAGAGAACCTGGATTTGGGGGCGTCACAGGTTGGTATCAAAGCTGTAGGTTATAAACATTAAGAATGCGAAACCTAGGTTATAACCTTTGTAGAAAACTCTTATAGAGTATGTTAGGAGATGGATTGTGGAAATTTATCGAGTTTGTGTTGTACTTAATAAAATATTATTTCATTTTATCAATGAATATATTTTATTGTGGTACTGATGTTGGTTTTATTTATGGTGATTGTAGGATGTCTAACGAGCGCCAGGATAGTCACTCAGTAGATCAGGAGCTCATTGAGCGTGAGGTTACGGAAGAAGCCCCTCAGGGTCCTCTTATAGGGGATTTGTTAAGGAAAATCAATCAATTGGAAGGCAGGGTGGCAGAACTGGAGGTTGAAAACCACACACTTCAGTTCACAAAAGGTCAATACAAGGAGGCGGCTTATCAAGCCCATATAGAGGTAGTCGAGCAGAAGGTAAAGTTGGATGAGTCCCAGTTGCAAGTTGCGATGCTGAGGGTACAGCTAGAGCATGAAAAGGCAAAGTTCGGAGAGTTGAGTATAGAGCATCTGGCGATGCGGGGCGAGTTTGACATGGAGATTGCAGACAAGATTCGCGTGGAGGAGGCATTTTATGAGTCAGCCCAGCGGGTGGACCAATTGGAATTAGCACTGCAGGCCATGAAGGTCAGGGCCGAGACTTTAGGATAGGCGCTAGACGCAGCGTATGAGGGCCAGCGCAGTGGGACTAAGAGGGCACAGTTCGAGATAGGAGAGTCGAGTCGATCCGTTCGACGTAGAGCTATGGAGGGGTGGTTTCCCCCGGAGCCTGTTCAGGTGACCCAGCAGGGCCACCAGTGAGGATTATGTTATGGACTAGTTGTAGATAGAGGCATTAGTACCCCTTTTGTGTAATAGGGTTTTATGTTGATGTAAACCTCAACAGGTGTGAGGTAGTAGGTAGTTAGGTAGTATCCCTATTTGTGTTTGTAGGGAAGTATCATTTTGAGTTAATCCCATCTTTTGTGTTTAAAATGGGATAGTAGTATTTATAAGAATATACCTGTATTAATCATGTGAGACACTGAAGATTGGTATATGAATATAAATGCATTATTATTATGATATGTGTTTGAAAATTTTAAATAGTAAATTGTCTATTTAATGTTATGTGGGTCTAGTAGACTGATTTGGAAAATTTTCTTTAAAAACAAACTTAACCCACTAATCAGGGAGAAAGACTTCCAAAATATTGGTAATTTAAAACTCTCCCATAATGATCATATGATTGTTGAATACAGTAGCGTGTTACATGCTAAGTACTTATTTGATAATAAAACCCGAGTAACGTGTTAGAATTTTGTTCCACTAGATAATGCCGTCCAGACGTGTACTAAGGAACCAAGAGATCGAAGAGTCAGTTAATAATGCAACGGGAGCTCAACCAAACCCAATGCAAGACTTTATCAACATGATGACTGAAGCTATGAGGAATCAAGCTCAACCTGCAGGAAATCAGGCGGGAAACCAATTAGCCAACTTTAAGGACTTCAAGGCAGTAGGACCGCCGGAGTTTATAGGAACAGCAGACCCGTTAGAGGCCCAAACGTGGATGAAGGAGATTGAGAAGGCCTTCATTATTGCTAGAGTAGCAGAAAAATAGAAAACAATTTTTGCTACCTACTTAATGAAGGGTGAGGCTAACTATTGGTGGGAGGCCAACCAGAACAAAGTCGGGACTGGAATCGTGACTTGGGAAGCGTTCAAGAAGTTGTTCTTTGAGAACTACTTCCCTAAGAGTACACAAGCGAGAATGGAGATCAAATTTTTGGAATTGAAGCAGGAGAATATGTCAGTGTCAGAGTACGCCGTAAAGTTTAATGAATTGGCCAGATTCGCTCCACATCAGGTAGACACGGAGGTGAGGAAAGCAAGAAGGTTCGAAAATGGACTAAAGCCGTGGATTTACAGTAAGGTAGCGGTTCTACAAATCACGTCATTCTCAACTCTGTTGGAGAAAGCTCTCATAGCAGAAGGTGGAAGCGAAGCAGTCTCAAAGTACAATCGGGAGAAGAACAAGAAGAAAGTAGAAGGTGGGAATCAGAATGTTAGCGGTGGCGGTAGCAACAACAAGAAGCGGAAATGGAGCAGTGGGGGTAGTAATTTGGAGATTCAGCAAGGAAGTGTCCAACAAAAGAAGTCAGTGTGTGGAAACTGTGGAAAGGGTCACTCGGGAGAGTGCTTGAAAGGAAAAACGGTATGTTATACCTGTGGACATGAAGGGCATACCTCACCCAATTGTTCTAAGGTGAAGAAGGGAGGTTGTTTTAACTGTGCTAAATTGGGACATCGGATCAAGGATTGCCCAAAGAAGAAAAGCACGGATGGCGAAAACGGCAATAGGGGCAATAACACTAAGACAACCAGTGGAAGACCAACCCAGCCAAACAAGCCGACAACGAGAACATTCAATATGACAGTGCAAGATACCGTGGCATCCAGGGAGGTGGTGTCAGGTATAATTCCGATCAACGATATAAATGCCTATGTGTTATTCGATTCGGGAGCTTCATGTTCTTTTGTATCTGATGAATTTGCTCAAAGATTAAGTTTACCTCGTGAACTATTAGAACACCCAATGAATGTAGAAGTAGCAAACAAAAAAATTATTCTTGTAGACTACATACATAGGAACTGTTGTGCTGATGTACGAGGGTTTAAGCTTAACGTGGATTTGATACCGATTCGTCTTGGAGAGTTTGATGTAATCCTCGGGATGGATTGGTTATCAAGTCACAGAGCGGTCATTGACTGTAAGAAAAAGTGCGTACACCTAAAGACTCCGAATAAGTTAAAAGTGGTATTTCATGGCAGTAAATCGCCGAGACAATCTTGTTATCTGACGATGATGCAAGCAAAGAAGTTGCTTAGGAAAGGTTGTATAGGTTATTTGGCTCACGTTGTGGATACCCGCAGAGTCGAGGGTGAACTGGGTCAGATACCTATTGTAAGGGAATTCGTTGACGTCTTCCCAGATGAGATTCTGGGATTGCCACCAGATAGAGAGATAGAGTTTGTTATCGATTTGGCACCAAGGACATCGCTAGTATACAAAGTGTCGTATCGTATGGCTCCGATAGAAATGAAGGAACTGATGATTCAACTACAAGAATTGTTAGATAAGGGATACATTCGACCGAGCGTATCACCGTGGGGAGCACCAGTCTTATTCGTAAAGAAGAAGGATGGGTCATTAAGGCTTTGTATCGACTACCGGGAGTTAAACAAGGTCACCATTAAGAACAAGTACCCGTTGCCCAGGATCGACGATTTGTTTGATCAGTTGAAGGGGGCAAATAATTTTTCAAAAATTGACTTGAGGACCGGTTATCACCAACTGAATGTGAGGCAGGAGGATGTTCCAAAGACGGTATTCAAAACTCGGTATGGACACTTTGAGTTTCTGGTAATGTCTTTTGGGTTGACGAATGCACCAGCAGCATTCATGGACTTGATGAACAGAGTGTTTAAATAGTATTTGGATAAGTTTGTTGTCGTGTTCATCGATGACATTCTGGTATATTCAGAGACAGAGGAAGAGCACGCTTAACATCTAAGGATAGTGTTGGAGACGTTAAGGAGGGAGAAGTTGTATGCAAAGTTCTCTAAGTGTGAGTTTTGGTTGCAGAGAGTGCAGTTTTTGGGTCACGTTATCGACACGGATGGTGTTTCGGTGGATCCAGCAAAGGTAGAAGCGGTTATCAACTGGGAACAGCCAAAGACGCCAACAGAAATTAGGAGTTTCTTGGGATTAGCAAGATACTATCGGAGATTCATCCAAGATTTTTCAAAGATAGCATCACCGTTGACCAACCTTACTAGAAAGACAGTGAAGTTCATTTGGACGGAGAAATGTGAAGAGAGTTTCATGGAATTGAAGAAGAGGCTCAGTCAGGCACCTGTGTTGACTTTACCATACAACACGGGAGGATTTGTAGTGTATAGTGATGCGTCACACAAGGGTCTTGGTTGTGTACTGATGCGGCATGGCAAGGTCATTGCGTACGCTTCACGTCAGCTGAAGGACTATGAGAAGGGTTATCCGACTCATGACCTGGAATTAGCAGCAGTAGTTTTTACCTTGAAGATTTGGAGGGACTATTTGTATGGCGAGAAGTGTGAGATATATACAGATCACAAGAGTCTGAAGTATATCTTCACGCAGAAAAAGCTAAATATGAGGCAGCGCCGATGGCTAGAATTGATCAAGGATTATGATTGTGAGATTCTGTACCATCCAGGAAAAGCAAATGTAGTGGCAGATGCCCTGAGCAGAAAAGGCAGAGACAAGTTACTGAAGTTGACCATTCAAGAGGAATTAGTGAAAGATTTCGAACGACTTGACTTAGAAGTTAAGTATCCGATGGAGACCAACGAGAAATTATTTACAGTAGCAGCGAGCCCGACTTTATTAGATAAGGTTAAAGAGGCTCAAGAGAAGGACGAAGATTGCGACAACATCAAGAAGCGGTTAGCTGAAGGGGATGAATTGAAATACAAGATTGATGGCACCGGACTGCTGAGATTCGAAGGGCGAATTTGGGTACCGCTAGTACCAAAACTAAGAGAAGAGATTTTGCAAGAAGTGCACAGTACGAGGTACTCGATACACCCAGGAAGCACAAAAATATATCAAGACTTGCGTCAACACTTTTGGTGGCCAAACATGAAGAGAGAGGTTGCAGAATGCGTCAGCAGATGTCTAACTTATCAGAGAGTCAAGGCATAGCATCAACGACCGAGTGGATTACTACAACCTTTAGAGATTCCAGAGTGAAAGTGGGAGCACATCACGATGGATTTTGTTGTGGGACTTCCAGCAACGCAAAAAGGACACGACGCCATATGGGTGATTATAGATCGTCTTACGAAGTCAGCTCACTTTTTGCCGATCAAGATCAGGTATAATTTAGACCAGCTAGCCAAATTGTATATCAAAGAAATTATCTCGAAGCATGGCGTACCGGTATCTATTGTGTCGGATAGAGATCCGCGATTCACGTCAAACTTCTGGAAGAGCATTCAGGAAAGAATGGGGACGCAACTACGGATGAGCACCGCGTATCATCCGCAGACCGATGGGCAAAGCGAGAGAAAAATTCAAACACTTGAAGACATGCTCAGAGCTTGTGTGATGGACTTCAAGGGTAGCTGGGAGGATCATCTTCCATTAGTAGAGTTCGCATACAATAATAGTTATCACGCCAGCATCGGAATGCCACCGTACGAAGCACTGTATGGAAGGAAATGTAGAACGCCCTTATGATGGGATGAAGTGGGTGAACGTCGACTGTTGGGACCAGAACTGGTACAGCATACTATAGAGATCATCAAGGTGATAAGAGCCCGATTAGTAGCAGCTCAAGATCGCCAGAAGAAGTATGCAGACTTACATCGCCAGAAGAGAGATTTTGAGGTGGGAAGCCATGCATTTTTGAAAGTATCTCCCTGGAAAAGGAAGATACGGTTTGGAAAGAAAGGTAAACTGAGTCCGAGATTTATTGGACCTTTCGAGATCTTAAGAAAGATAGGCGAAGTGGCGTATGAGGTAGCTCTACCTCCTGAACTGGAACATATTCATAATGTGTTTCATGTGTCAGTGCTACGACATACAAGCCTGATTACAAGCACGTGATATCGTACGAGCCAATTCAGGTCGAAAAGGATTTGTCGTACGAGGAAATTCCAGTTGAAATTTTAGATAGAAAAGAACAGAAATTACGAAATAAGGTTATACATTCTGTAAAGGTTCTTTGGAGGAACCACAAGCTACGTGGGAACTCGAAAAAAGGATGAGGGAAAGTTATCCACATATTTTTGAGTAAACCTGTAAGTAATTCCGGGGACGGAATTCTTATAAGGGGGGGGATGTAATAACCATGAATTTTAAGTCACTATATATGTATGTACATTATTAATATTTAAAACTTTGTGTTATACAGTGATTTAATATGCGACAACATGTGTGAAATGGTGCATGGGTCAATTAACATGTATGCTATAGTTATGGATATATACATTTATAGGTTTCATTGAAAATGAAAGCCTCGTAACCTAATTATAAATTAGGTGAGACAATTAAATAATCTAAGGGTTATGGTAATAAGGAGAGGTTAGTATTTAATATGTATACTAACTTAAGTGGATAATCTTATTATTTCAAGTGACTAATAATTTTAAACCTAATTCTTGTGAACCTAATTAGGTTATGAGCTAAAGTCACATGTATAGGTAATTAAATTTCATAAGATTAGGAATGGAAATCCTAAATAATTAAATTGGGTAACATATATTAAAATTGTTAGACTATGTTTATTACATAGCCCTAAACAATTAAAGGAGAAACCCAAAAGAAATAAAATGCAAGCCCAAACTTAGCCCACTTGATTAAGGGTATTTTAGACATTTGATTAATCTAATTTATGCATTCAAATAAAAGCTAAATGAAAGAGTTAGTGGACATAAATATGGCTGGCCACATTAGCCTTTTAAGGCAACTAATTAAGCTAAGCAAGGTCCATTTGTAGTAACTCTTACACAAAAGGACATGGTTGTCAAGCTCCCATTGGTTGCCACTTTATTAAGCATCCTTAATCATGATTAGACTAATTAAAGTGATAAGGCAAAGCTTTTATCCATGGGTTAAATAAAGTATGGGGGATAATAGCTAGATACACTAAGTGTATCTATATTTTTTGTAAGTATCCTTTTACTTCATCTTTTCATTTCATTTCATTTCTTCTCTCATTCTTCCTCTTATAATTTCTCCCAAGCTAGCCACTTCTAGAGAGAGAAAGGAGAGAGAGGTTTGGCCATATATATAGAGAGAGAAGAGTGCTAGTTTGTTAATGCATCCAAAGTTCATCACTTACTTTGGTAAATCAAGGAAGGTTGCCATTAAATCAAGGTATAACCTAACCTTCATCTTCTTCTTCTACTTTGTTTTTTTTTCTTTAGCTTGAGTTTTGTTGGAGTTATGAACAAATACTCAAGATACCCTAGTCCTACATATTATAATGTATAGAACTAAGTATCTTGAGTGTTAGATCAAAGGCTTAGAGGAAGAATATGAGCATATGTTCTCCAAGGGTGAAAACTCTTGTTTTCTTCCACTAAATCTTGTGTAACTCAAGTTTTCCAACTTAGATTTGTGATCCGTCGAAGGGGGGTGCTAGATACATGAGTTATCTAGTAAACCCAAGTGATAGAACACAAATCTAACAAGTTTTGAATCCTTTGGAGCTGATTTCCCCAAAATAGTTTATGTCCTATTTTTCTTGGGTCTGTTTCGGACAGTTTCATGTCCCTTAAAAATCTGGGAAAATTCCCAGAGGTACCTTGAGAAGTTATCTAAGTGTAGGAAAAAGAACGGACACGTTTCGAGTTATAGATTGTGCGTAATGACTATTTCCGTAAAGGACTCCTAAAACTTTACCGTCGAATATCTCACTGTGTGTACACTGGAAAATTCCGAAATTTTTACAGTAGGTTCATATATGTTAGGAGAGCATACCCTGAAAATTTCAGATTTTTCTGAGCAAAACTCAATTTATTAAAAAGGAAGCAAGATTCGAGTGTTTTGGAAACTTTAAAAATACTAGATCATTTTCTAAAATTCCAGAAAATTTTGGGGATCCTTGTAGGTTCATATTCTGTCAAAGTACAGAAGCTAAGAATTTTTGGAGTAAGTTTACTATTTTTCCTAAAAATGGTTAAGTTATGAATAAAAGGAAATAAATAGTTAAATGATGTCTTTAATAAGAAAAAGGTGATTTTTATGCTTGAATACTCATAATATATCATATCATGACTATCTTAGAGCACTTTAGTAATTTATGATAATAAATATTATTTATGACTTTTTATGGATATTAAATAAGAGGTTTAATAAAGGATGAACAATTAGAATAAATTATTTATTAATCCAATAAATTATTAAAATATTATTATGATATTAGAATATGATATTGATAAGTAAATAAAAATATTAAGATTAAAATTTCTTTAAAATATTATTAAATGGTTAATAATATTTGATTTAAGCATTGATAAATGATTAAAGTATTATTAAATAATTAATAATATTAGTAATAGAATAAGATATTATTAAATGATTAATAATATTAGTAAATGAATAAAATATTATTTAATGATTAATAATATTAAATGATTAATGATACTAAGCATAAGTAAGATATTATTAAAGTAATAATATTAATTAAAATATTATTAAGAGGATTAATAATATTAGTAAGGTATTAAAATATTATTAAGATGTTAATAATATTAGTAAGCAAATGAAAGTATTATTAGGGAACTAATAATACTAAGAGGTGAATTAAATATTATCAAGATTAATAATATTATGTGGTTATAGTAACATTATCAAGACATAATAATGTTTATAAGAACTAAATGTAATGCATAATATTTATGTGATTACATAATCTAATGTTATACTATGACTAATTGGAAGATTAACTATAGGTGTCTCAAAGGAAGATAATTTAACTGCATAGTGGATATAAATTAATTGCATAGTCGTAATCTACAGACGAGGCAAGTGTCCTAACTCAAACTCGAGTTATTATTTTCAAAGCATGTTGGTGAATAATTATTGATGATTATTCACATCTATATTGATTATTAAAATTCGCACTTTGTGCAATTGAATTCATGTTCTATTATTATTGAACTGTGAATTAAATTAAAGTTCTTTCATTTATGAACTGTTTATGAGATAGATCTATGCTAATTGTATCAGCTAGATCAAGCATGTTTAAATTTGTTAAATCAAATGTATTTTAAAAAGTTGTTCTTATTAAATTGATATGATAAGAACTCTTGACTGAGAAAATGACGAATTTGATTAAGGCATGATTTCGATGCCAGAATATTAAGTGTTTATGCATAAATCACGGGGTATGAAAGGCTGATCCCCTTGAATACTAAAACTTATTAAGAGGTCCAGTTTAAATTACTGAGAACCTTGGCAAATGTTCATGGTTATCACAAAACCACTCAGTTCATGTTATTCAATTATTCGAATATTCAATTGTTGATTATTAATTCATGTTCCTTCACAACCTTATATTATTGTTGAACATTGAAAGCAAAACTTCTTTCTAGTCATGATATATCTCCCTTGTATATAAACTTGATAAGCAAATTAGTTGCTTACCCTTGCTATATCATGACATTTATTTCAGCTAAGCCTGAAGGATCCAATACGAAGGACAAGGGCAAGGGCAAGATCCAGAAATAGTTTGGAATGAATATTAATTATTATTATCTAATGAAAGTTCTTATGTAAATCTTTTGTAATATGAATGGTGTGTTTAAGTTAAGGTTAAGAAGACCTTGGGACCATGCTATGGAAACTTTATTATAATGAACAATGTATGTTTATTATTTCGTAATAGTTATAGAATGCTTATGATGATGATAGATCGTGAGCACCGAATCTGAGGTTAGAGAACCTGGATTTGGGGGCGTCACACATGATCCCCAATACTAAATTCCACGTCTATTCGATGGAGATCCGCATAACTCTTTTATCGATCCTGTACCATTTGTATACGTTGTCGAATCATTTGGATCTTTTTTGTAGTCATGCGTACCAATTCTGGTCCCAACAACGTTGCTTCTCCCACCTCATCCCAACATACTGGAGAGCGACACTTTCGTCCATACAATGCTTCAAATGGAGCCATGCCTATACTTACTTGATAACTATTGTTGTAGGAGAATTTCACCACTGGTAGGTACTTATCCCAACTCCCTTTGAAATACAGGACACAGAGTCTTAATAGATCTTCAAGAGTTTGAATAGTCCTCTCTGATTGCTCATCCGTTTGAGGATGGTATGCCGAACTGAATCGTAAATCCGTGCCCATAGCTTTCTGCAAGCTAACCCAAAATCGTGAAGTAAATCTTGGGTCACGATCCGAAACTATGGATACTGGCATGCCATGCAATCTCACAATATCATTTACGTACATACGTTTAAGGGAATAAGTCTCACGTATAGGCAAGAAATGGGCAGACTTGGTTAATCAATCAACAATAACCCAAATCGCAACTATGCCTTGAGAAACCTTGGGAAGACCCGTAACGAAATCCATAGTAATGTATTCCCACTTCCATTTCGGAATCTCAAGTGGTTGTAATGGACCCTTTGGCATTTGATGCTCTGCCTTTACACGTTGACAAGTTAAACACCTCGAGATAAATTCCGCGATATCTCTTTTCATATTGCTCCACCAAAATGTATGTGAAAGATCATGATACATTTTGGTACTCCCAAGATGAATTGCAAACGGTGTGTTGTGTGCCTCCATCATAATTTTATGCTTCAAGTCAGAATCGTCAGGAACACAAAGTCTGGAGTTGACTCGAAGTATTCCTTCTTCATCGATTCTTCCTTTTGGAACAGCACCTTCTTGCACTTTCTTCTTCATACGCATCAGCTTCATGTCTGTAGCTTAAGCAACTTTAACTTTATCGATTAAAGTCGGTTCTACTCGTATGTTTGATATCATCACGTGGGTACTTGAAGCCTTTACCTCTATCTCCATCCTTTGCAAGTCATACAAAATAGACTTTTGTGTTAACAACATTGCACTCGTACCCGCATATGATCTTCTACTCAATGCGTCAGCTACCACGTTTACTTTTCCAGGATGATATTGGATGGTATGATCATAATCTTTCAATAGCTCGAGCCAACGTCGTTAATACATATTGAGTTCCTTTTGGGTGAAAAAATATTTGAGGCTTTTATGATCTGTATAGATCTCCACTTTCTCCCCATACAGGTAATGTCTCCAGATTTTCAACGCGAAAATGACTGCTACCAACTCAAGATCATGAGTAGGATAATTCCTCTCATATTCTTTAAGTTTCCATGAGGCATAGGCTATGACTTTTTCATGTTACATGAGAACACATCCTAACCCTTTGCCTAAAGCATCGTTGTACATAAAAAATCCATCCGAACCAGATGGTATTGTCAGAACAGGTGCCGAAACGAGTCTTTTCTTGAGTTCTTGAAAACTCTTCTCACAATCCTCGCTCCAATCGAATTTTATATCTTTACGAGTCAGCTGAGTTAACGAAGTAGCGATTCGAGAAAATCCTTCCACGAATCTCCGATAGTAACCAGCTAAGCCCAGAAAGCTACGTACTTCGGTCGCCAACTTTGGTTACTCCCAACTTTGTATAACTTCAATCTTTGCCGGGTCGACAAATACTCCATGTTTTGACACCGCATGCCTAAGGAATGCTACCTCCTCAAGCCAGAACTCGCATTTCTTCAGCTTGGCATACAACTTGTTATCACGAAGCCTTTGCAGTACCAGCTTCAAATGGTGCTCATGATCTTCACGGCTTTTGGAATAGATGAGGATGTCATCAATAAAGACAACAACGAACTGATCCAAATATTCTTTGCACACACGGTTCATCATATCCATGAAAGCACCAGGAGCATTAGTCAATCCAAAAGAAATGACTAAGAATTCATAATGCCCGTACCGAGTTCTGAAGGTTGTCTTCGGAATATCCTCATTTTTAATCTTCAGCTGATGATATCTAGAACGAAGATCGATCTTTGAAAAGAATTGTGCTCCTTACAATTGGTCAAACAGGTCATCAATGCGAGGTAGCGAATACCTATTCTTGATAGTGACATGATTCAATTCTCTGTAGTCGATACAAAGTCGCATACTCCCGTCTTTCTTCTTTACGAATAACACAGGAGCACCCCACAGAGATGTACTAGGATGAATAAAATCGATGTCCAATAACTCTTGTAGTTGGACCTTTAACTCCTGAAGTTCAATAGGAGCCATTCGATATGGGGTTTTAGAAATGGGTTTTATACTAGGTTCAAGGTCAATAAAGAATTCAACTTCACGTTCTGGGGGTAGACCGGGAAGTTCTTCAGGAAATACGTCAGGAAATTCACTAACAACGGAAATAGTATTCAAATCTGACGTGTTTTTGTTCAAGTCTGTGACATGGGCTAAGAAAGCTTGACATCCATTTTTCAATAAACGAATAGCTTTATGGCTTGATATGACAGTGATTGACTTTAATGGTTTGGTTGTTTGAATTCGCATAATAGGTTGGTTAGGAATATGAAAACTAACAACCTTACGAAAATAATCAATTTTAGCATGATGCGTGGTTAACCAATCAATTCCTAAAATCACATCAAATGCAAGAATTTTTAACGAAATAAGGTCGGCAGGTAATGTGATGGTACCGACTTGAATCAAACAAGATTTATAGACAATAGATGTAATGAAAGTTTCTCCTAAAGGAGTCTCAACAGATAAGTCAAGGTCTAATTTCTTCGGAGTCAAGTTTAAACGTTGAGCACAAGCAAGAGAGATAAAAGAATGGGTAGAACCGGTATCTAATAAGGTATAAACTTTGCAAGAGTTTATGATTAGCTTACCCGTGATCACCTCGTTTGGGTTCCTCGCGTTTTGTGCAGTCACGACAAACGCCCTTCCAGGAACCACCGACTTTGACTTGTCCGGGACAGCCTTTGGAGTCACCATCCCCGTTGAACTTGGTTTCGCAACTAGACAATCTCTAGCTATATGTCATTTCTTTCCACAGTTATAACACACCTTGGATTGTTGTGGTCAGTTTGGGCTGATGTATCCCTCCTTCCCGCATTTGTAACAAACGACCGTTGCTCGTTCTCCTCCCCTAAAAACAGTTGATGTTTGTGCTGACGTCTTCATGTTATCATTGTTGTACCTTCTCTTCTTGAAATCTCCTCCCGACTCGCTCCTTCTATTATCACGGCCACAATTACCACCAGAGTGGTTACTGCTTTTTTTCGAATGTTTTCCTCCCTGCTGGTTTTCATTGCTCCGATGGCTGCCGCCACCGGTATGACCCTGATTGTGGTCCCTCGGTTGCACATACTCATTATCTCGCTCTAATAATTGAGTCCTGTTTACAACATCTGAATATAAAAGAAATTATGAGATATAAGATATTGTAGAATCTCGGGCTTTAGACCTCTCAGAAACATCCTCGTCATTCATTCCTCATTTTTGACCAAATAAGGTGCAAACCTGGATAACTCTGCAAACTTCGCCTCGTACTAGGACACCGTCATGTTGTTTTGTTCTAGTCTAATAAACTCCACCTCTTTCATATGACGAATACTTTCAGGAAAGGACTTGTCATTAAATAGTTTCAAAAATATTTCCCAAGACATGCTGAGTGCAGCCGGCTGGGTACGTTTCACAGACTCCCACCAGTAGTCTGCCTCACCACGGAATATAAAGGTGGCGAATAGAACCTTCTGTTCCTCCATGCATCCCAAGACAGCGAATATCTTGATAATTTTCTTGACCCACGTTTTCGCCTTGATCGGATCCGGCTTTCCAATAAATTCTGGTGGTCCCAACTTCTTGAACTGCTTGGTTGTGGCAAGCCGCACATTGCTATCATTTCCACCCATATTTTGTGCACGAGTCTACCTCGTCTAATTTTGTATGAACTGCAAAAAGCTTCTAAACATCCCACAAATTCATCATTTGTTCGGTAGTGTTGTTTACAGGAGGAATATTGTCTTCCTGTTGCATGTTCCCCTCGATGGTGATTAAAGGTGTCTTCACTGTCTCATTCACTCCATTATTAACGTTCTCAGCTGCCATTCTTAAATACTGCCATAAAACAACGGTTAATTAACAAATTAACATATCACATATTAACCATATGCTTTGACTGACTAACCAAATAACAAATAAACTTAGTCAAGTCATACTAGCGAAGGAATTTCCCGACTCTCCCCTCCTAGTTCTTGTCTCACATCTCAGTCAGGGATCATATCCCTAAGCTTTGATATCAACTGTGACGCCCTCAAAATAGGTATACATCACCGATTCTGAGTCGCCAAATACATGGTACATAAATAAATACAACTTCAATAATACAATTGTCGTGTAGAATACGACAACGCCTATACTGTAAGTTTGAATACAAATATTGTATACTAGAGAGTATACAAACTCAAAAGGAGTCCTCATTACAATTATTGATACACTATTTTACAAAATAGTGAGGACTACTAAAACAACTATCTTGAATCATCACTCCATACCCCGGCTAGTTCCTGCTAAATTCTCTTCTCCTGAGAAGAACAATGGAACAAAAAGGAAAAGGGTGAGCTCAACTAGCCCAGTAAAGAATATTATAACTAAGATAATATACAATAATCTATCATTAGTCTTCAACAGGGAAAAATCTGATAAAATATAATAGACAACAAGTTTTAGATCAACAACTGCAGAGTAAACAGCAATCCATTAGAAGAGTCAAGTAGAGAAAGAATTCTACTATCTTCTAAGATTTAAAAGTCCATCATCAATATTATATCCCTGTAACATCAATCAATATACATCTTGAATCAAATATTCATCTTTGCACTACAGGCCAAAGATATTCATTTGTATCACCAGTTGGTAATGTTCATCTCAACACCTGTTCATCTTTGCACTACGGGCCAAAGATATTTATTAAGTAATCATTCATCTTTGCACTACAGGCCAAAGATATTCAGTTATATCATCATTTAGGACTGAGGATGATGAAAAATATCTTAAAGAAAACAAATCAAGTGAGATAAAAGAACAAATATTAGGGATTCGTATTACAGTTTATCCAAGTTCAATAATACTCCATAATAAACAATTTTGAAAAAGAATTCAAAAATAAAGATCAAAACATGGATACAATCAAAGATAGTAACCACAATAGATAACTTGAACAAAAAGAAGAAAATTTTATTTTTCGGTGAATAGTGTCGTATTCGTGAATAGTGCCGTATACGTGAATAGTAACCCCGACACAAAAAGTTCCAAATTTGATAAAAAGTTCAAACCAATATTTCGGCATAATGATATTGAAGAAATAATATCATTTACGAAGAAAATAACATCCCTTACCTCGCAAAGACAGTACTTCTGACTAGAATACTGGATATAGTGCTGAAAAAACTTACACCGTATAGCAACACTCAAAGTACTAAAATACTCACAAAATACGCTCGATATTATAGAGAGAGAAATAGAGAAAACTTGTGAATTCTGGTGTCATTTTCAATTCTAACTAAGCACCATATTTATAGGAAAATGCTTAGAACGCCATAGCAGACTAACCTGCTACCTGATGGCTTTACCTGCTACTATTCAAGCCTACCACATTTAAATAAAAATCTCAGCACATTTTTACCAACCAAAAGTGGGGCCCACCCATGTTTTAATAAAAATCATTTTATTTTCCGAAACTTCAACAATTCATAATAAATAGCCCTTTTATCAGAAAAATTCAAATCTCATGCGCTTTCCATAGGAAATTTAATTCTCTACAACTTTATAGAAGAAAGTTTTCCCAAATTCCAATCAGAAAATACCCAAAATCCACAAACGGATGATTTTTAATACCTCTATTCCGACAAAATACTAATAAAACATCTCAGCATTAATTCCTTCAATTATAACCACAATAAAATAAATATATCCATCATTTATATTCACATAAAATAAATATTTCCTTATCATATAAATCAATAATTAATTATTCACAAATAATATTACAGAATCACAATTATGACAACTAGGCCGTTCCCAAGAAAGAGGGGGCTTTCCAATAAGAATTTCTCCTTACTGGCGCGCAATTAGGTGACCAAACCTCTCCTTGACAGAACTTTCTAGACATTGCCAATAATGTTATCTCATAATATTATTCAAATAATATGAATTATTGATCTGGTAATGGGAAATATTGTGCAGTGACAATTATTGAAACAACAATAATATAAAATATCAACGCTGCAATTATTGAATCAATAAAATAAAATATTGAACAGTAATTACTGTAACAATTATTGAGTAGTGTCTTCTTACGTAAGAATCAATAATGCAACAATACTGTGCAAAATTGTGTGCTAATGTGCAACCACGCGTATTACTGTATTTTAACCACCTGATATTCCAACAGTGTTAACGGTAACAACTACGCCGTTATTTGTAAAAACTCAAATTTATCGTTTTCTTCATCCGACCGTTATCCGTATGGGGCCTACAAATGGTTGCGCCGTCGTACGAATATTTCTCGACAGAAAGAATATTCCACGACCAAACGAATATTCCCCGATAACAATTAATATTTTATAACCACTTGCTTATTTTGCAAAATTTTCATATTTCACCCATAACCAAAATATAATATCAAATTAATACCTTATTATTCACAATAATAAATAGAGGAAATTCGATTTTATTTATAATAAGTTGGGGTCTTACAATAGATATGTTGTCTTGCATGCTAGCTACAATCTAGAACTCTTAGATCACAAAAACATCACACGAACAGCAAGTAGTGGAAGCCCAAACATGTCTACTCAAACTGTTCTTCATTTCTAAGTAACCCAAAAAATGAAGAACAACCACTGACAGGAATTTTTGTAGCTTAGATCTTTCTTGTTGAAGATGTTTAGACTTGACCATTGATTAAAACATGTACCCTGTACGTTTGTCTACATAGCCCGACGTCTAGAACACATTTAACATGAACCGATTGACTGGAATAAGGTCGTTGACCGGCCATGACCATATTTTCTGGGCAGCCCAAAAACTTGATGAGCAACTCTGACAGCATGTTGTGATGCTTAGATCTTGCTCATGTTTTATGATTTGGTCCAGAAATTGTTATGAACTTGTCTCTTACTTATATACTACAACATGTAATCAATATCTAGTCCAGAAACATTTTATACACTGAATTACACATGGTCAAAGTAGGCTACTCGAACACTGACTTTGAATGTTCTTGAGCCTCAAGAACACCTAAGGCGACACTTTCTATCGCCAAAGGGCTTTAACGACAGACTTATTAAAATTAATTAATTTAATTTCTAAAAATTATTTAAAAATAGAAAATAATTTCTAAAAATTACAAAAATTATTTTAAGTTATAGAAATTAACTTTTAATAATTTGACATATTTTTCATAAATATTTGTATTTATTTGAATATTATTTATATTTAATTTATTTAATAAATGTATTTAATAAATTAATTAAAAATTATTTTATTATATTAAAAATTATTTTAAATGATAATGTATTTAATAACATTTTAAGTTATAAAACATAACTTTTAATATTTTAAGATAAGTTTCATTAATTATTAAATATTAATGATATTAGATTTATTTGGTAATTATATTAACTAAATTAATTAAAAATGATTTTAATATTAGAAAAATTATTTTAAATGAAAATAAATAGTTTAAAAATATTTTAACTTATAAAATATAACTTTTAATATTTAAAGGTAAATTTTATTAATAATTTAATGTTAAATGAAGTTAGAGTTATTTAATAATTATATTAAATAAAAAAATTAAAAATAATTTTATTGATTTAAAAATCATTTAAAAAGAAAATAAATAAATTAATATTTCAAGTTATAATTAATGACTTTTAATATTTTGATAAATAATACATGAATTCTTAAATATTAATGATAAATTATTTAAAATAATTTTTATTAATTTAAAATTCATTTAAGGGTAATAAAAATGTTTTAAAAATATTTTGAGTTATTATAAATAACTTTAATATTTTTGTAATGGTTTCATTAGTAATTTAATATTAATTAAATATTAATGATAATAGAATTAGTTAATATTTAAATCATTTAATAATGATTCCAGTGTTTAAAAAATTATGATAAATTATAATAATTATTTTAAAATTATTATAAGTCATTTAAAAATAATATGATTGATATTTACAGTTATTGAATTACTGAATAGAATTTTAGACTCGATAATTACCCGGTATAACCGTCGGTACACCGAAATATTTCAGAAATTGATCCGGACTTAGATAATTGGACTAGATAAGTATTTGTTTGTGACCCAATGGTTGTTAAACTATGTGACAATGTGATTAGGTTATGTGCTGACTGCAAATAGCAGTACTATGTGATATGATATATTGTTCTAATCGAACGAATGATCTTATTAATGATAGGTTTCGGTATAAAAGATAAAACTAAGTTACGTTATTGTAAGCAGCAGCTCAGGCAAGTATCATACCTTTGAATTTACTTTATGCAATTAGAATCTTATTATTGTGCTAGATTATTAACTCTATTGTTATTGATTATGTATCCAATTATTCATATTCATACAAGTTCTTAAATTATCCGATCATTATTTATCAGCACAGTATTAGTGTATAATCCAGATATTTATTATGTTCGTTAGTTTTTAAATATGGTTATACAAGTGTCCCAACTTGGATAATCATTGTATTTAATCACATGTTGATACATACTTATTGATTTCGAGTATGTATACGTTGACTTAAAAGTCGTCTAAGCTATTTGATTTGGCTAGACATAAACTTAAAAATATTATTGAGCAAGATAGAATTTTATTGTATCCAACCAGATTGTTTTGGTTCGGATTCCTGACTAAGTATGAAAATTTTCCCGAACATGGGAAAATTTTTGTGCACCTAAGGTGGATAAGATAAACGATAATATCGCTCTTGCATGTAGTATTGATCAATACAGAGAATAACGGGCTAATCACCCCCCGTGCCTGTAAGTTATGATGGTCTGCAAATGAATTTCTGTATACCTTTTTAAAAATAAAAAACAATGTTCATAGTTTGTTGACTAATCTCCAGTTATAGTCAGTACGTAGTTTTAAAATTTTGATATAGAATTGATATGTTATTATTATTGGTTCAACTTACTTCACAACTGTTGATTCGTTGTAGAAGTGGCATTCAAAGAAAATATTTAATTCTTTCAGCTAATATCTATTGTTGTTATTACTTGTTGGGCAATCAAATGCTCATTCTTGCTTTAAATTTAAATGTTTTCAGCTAAGTATGATCAACTAGAAGGTTCAGGAAAGAACAAGAGAAAAGGAAAGCTGTTCGAATGAGTTTTATAATATTCTATGTAATAGTTAAAGTTTATTAAGACAATGATATTTATTATCTGTGATGTAATGAATGTTTAAAGGTCACGTACCTGGGATTTAGACTTTGATATATGTAAATTAAATTTGATATTTATATTATTATTAGTATTAGTATTAGTGTTATTTCGCTCATACAAATGGTATCGTGAAGCACCACCGAGTTCGGGTTTCAAGTACCTGAATTTGGGGGCGTCACAGGTCCATTATTCAGACTTCCAATTTATTCTGGATTGTGACAACCCCAAAATAGGTCCATTCCATCCAACCTATTCTGAGTCGCCAAATACATGGTACAGAAAATAACTACAACTTTATTATAACAATTGTCGTATAAAATACAACAACACATATGTTGTGAGTTTGGATACAAATATATACCAAATGTGACTCATGTTCCAACCGTGGACATCACCTCACAATGACACCTTACATAAAGGTATAGTCAAAAACTGTTTTAGAAATTAAAATTTTTGGGAAGTGCTCAAGGAAACCTTCGTACATGGGAGGCCATGCGTCTAGGTTATGATAGATATCATATGGCCACAGAATTATCCTTGGTTGACCCAATAGACCCCAAAGAAATACGAGAAGATTACTATCATATTCTTCCCAATGGTGAGCCTTCTCTTGACATATCATTATCTCTACTGTCTCTAATTAAGAATTATACTTTAAACAAACACCAAGATTATATAGGTAGTGCTCGTATATATACTCAGCAAGTGGATGAGCACATCTCTGTCTTATGATAACACGAGGTTGTATGTCGTTAGACATCTTGTATGATAGTGGCAAACCACCCTTCCAACGTTGGGTACACCATACCCTATTGGATTCACCAAATAAAACTACTAAATGAACTTTTCTATACTGCTTCGGGAGAACATCCACGGCTAGAGACCACCGTTCTATTTTCCCGTTACCCTCGCTCGACCCAGCTACACTCTTATTACCTGAAAGGAATTGTGAAGCAAAAGGGTGAGCACAACTAGCTCAGTAAAGAATATCATGACTAAAGATAATTAAATTATCAATAGCCTTCATCAATAATAAATCAGAGATTTAGAACATATGGTAAATGATAAAAATTTCAACCATAGTTGCAGCGAAACAAGCAATCCATTAGAAGAGTCAAATAGACTATAAAGTCTATTATCTTCTCCATGTTAAAAATCTACCAACAATATTTTATTCCTGTAACATCAATCAACAATTCTGGTCCATAATCATATGAATGACTCATAATCATAACTGTAGTTCTAAATTTCTCTTCTCATCCAGGACGAAGATAATTTTCATCACCTGAAACATCAAAGATCATGGTTACACCAAATCACATTTCCTATTCGTAATCATACTAATAACTTCATCTTTGCACTACGGCCAAAGATATTCATTTGTATCACCAGTTGGTCATGTTTATCTCAACATCTGTTCATCTTTGCACTACTGGCTAAAGATATTCAACAACATGTCATCTTTGCACTACGGGCCAAAGATATTCATCAACAATTCATCTTTGCACTACAGGCCAAAGATATTCCTCAACAGTTCATATTTGCACTACGGCCAAATATATTCATCAACAGTTCATATTTGCACTACAGGCCAAATATATTAATATCTCAAAGAAATATATAATCATTTATATAAACAATAATTATAACCATGTTGATCATTTCACCTTTGCACTTAAGCTGAAGATATTCAATTATAAATTCAATGGTCATGATCATACTAGTCAATAATTCAACTTTGCACTACTGGCCAAAGAGAACCCAAAGTCATGATCATACCAATAATCTACCCATCTTTACTCTTAAGTGAAAGAGAATTTCAACATTAGGGTTATAAAAATGTTATATATGATAATAAAAATAATATGATCAACATATAGATTTAATCTCAAGAGTAATATTCATAAATCAACTATAATTTGGTTAGAAAAAGGAAACTAATTTTATCGTGAATAGTAACTCGTGAATAGTAACTCGTGAATAGTAACTCGTGAATAGTAACCCCGACATAAAAAGGTAGAAATTCCACAATAAAATACATACCAATATTTCGGTATAATGATATTGAAAGAATAATATTTCTTAAGCTTATAAACAATTTATTTTAATTGTTTACACTTTACTAAATAATGTATTTAATCATTCTAAAATGCCAAACTCATAAGATTTTATCACCAATAACCAAAACCCTCATCAAAAATCTGCATATACCTCATATAGGATTCTCAAGTCATAAAATCCTATTTTCCAATTTTCTTACTATACTCATAACTAGACCATTTTTATGAAAAATACCAAATCAGTTCTAAAAATATTTCTTTTCTGGGATTTAGCAGAATATAGTCCCATATTGAACATATATTTTTCTCAGAATTTTTAAAATTCATTTACTATTTTTCATATGGCCAAAACAGCCGAATATTTAGACATTTATCAAAAATTGTACTTTTATCTAAAAATCCTGAAATTCACAGAGTATACTCCTATCATATTCATGTACTCCCAATAAAACTTTTATCAATTTTGGGGTTAACCACAAGGAGTTATAAGCGGTTACTTTTAAAATAGTCGTTTCTCATAAAATTCATAACTCTTAATCTATACATCCAAAAATCATCATTTTTGGACACAATCAAGAAAACTCATCAAAATATCATTTCAAATTTTTCTAGAATTTTTGAAGGTCAGAAAAATTACGAAACTGAAAAACATAACAACCCTTAAAATCCCTTACTATCTCTTACCTCAAAAGAGCAGTACTTCTGATCGGTATGCAAATCCGAAGGAAACTTGCACTGAAAAGCAACTCTCAAAGTATCTAAATACTCACAAAATATGCTTCATAATATAGAGAGAGAAAGAGAGAAAGCTTATGTTTCTGGTGTGATTTTCAATTCTAACTTAGCCCTCTATTTATAGGAAAATGTTAGCACACCGAAGTAGACTTAACCTGCAACCTGATGGCTTTACCTGCTACTATTCCCACCCACCACATTTGAATAAAAATCTCAGCACATTTCTTCACCAACCAAGAGTGGGGCCCACCAATTCTAGAATTTTCCACCAAAATGATTAACTCCGAAAATTCAACAATTTCTGAACCAGTCATCTCGTAAAATTCATAACAAATTATACGTTCATTTTTAACGGTTCAAAATTTGTGGACATATACTAAACTTATATATGTATAACATATCCAAAAATTACCACGATCCAACGGTCGGATTAAAAATTATAACCCTCGCAAAATATCTCAAAAATCCTAATTTGATTTTCAATAAATCCGTTCCGACAAAAATACATATAAAACACCTCAACATTAACTCCTTCATTTTTAACCACAAAAATATATCCCTCATTTATATCCACATAAAATAAATATTTCCTTATCATATGAATCAATAATTAATTATTCACAAATAATATTACAGAATCTCATTTATGGAAACCAGGCCGTTCCCAAGAAAGAGGGGGCTTTTCAATAAGGATTTCTCCTTACTGGCGCGCAATTAGATGACCAAACCTCTCCTTAGACAGAACTTTCTAGACATTGCCAATAATGTTATCTAATAATATTATTCAAATAATATGAATTATTGATCTGATAAAGGAAAATACTGTGCAGCAACAATTATTGAAACAACAATAATATAAAATATCAACGCAACAATTATTGAATCAATAAAATAAAATATTGAACAATAACTACTATAACAATTATTGAGTAGTGTCTTTATACGTAAGAATCAATAATTGGTGCAATACCGTGTGCTACTGTACAATAACGCGTATTACTGTATTTTAACCACCGGGTATTTCAACAGTATTAACAGTAACAACTACGCCGTTATTTGTAAAAACTCAAATTTGTCGTTTTCTTCATCTGACAGTTATTCGTTATGGGACCCACAAATAGCTGCGCCGTCGTACGAATATTCCCCGACAGAAAAAATATTCCACGACCAAACGAATATTCCCCGACAACAATGATTATTTTATAACCACTTGTTTATTTTGAAAAAATTTCACATTTCACCCATAACTTTAACTTTTTATCAATTTAACCATTTACTGAATTGTAATTATAAGAAAAATTGAATACTTTTATTTAATAAAATTCGGGGTCTTACAATCTCCCCTCCTTATGAAATTTCGTCCCTGAAATTTACGTACCTGGTATTTCGAAGAGTTGAGAATACCTTGCTTTCATTTCATATTTCATCTTCCCTGTCCTCATGATTTCTCCATTGCTCATCTCCTGTATTTCAGATATCATTCTAGAATACAGCTTCAAAACAAAGGTTAATTGAACAAATTAACATATCACATAATATTCTGATATTATGACTGACCAACAAATAAGCGTAGGTAGGGCACACTAGCGAAGGATTTACTCATCTCTCCCCTCCTAGTTCTATTCCTCGATCTCCGCCAGAGATCATATCCCTAAGCTCTGATACCAATTGTAACTTTGGACACCAACCTATGTCAGCACCTTACATTGATACCTATCAGTTTGCCACCGCAGAACAGCGTCCCCTACGGAGAGTCTGGCTTCGATGCATCCCCCATCAATAGGAAGTCACCAGCGAGAGGCTCGGGGCTCTTTACTTATGGCTGTGATACCAAATGTGACAACCCTAAAATAGGTCCATTCCATTCAACCTATTCTGAGTCGCCAAATACATGGTACAGAAAACAACTACAACTTTATTACAACAATTGTCGTATAAAATACAACAACACATATGTTGTGAGTTTGGATACAAATATATACCAAATGTGACTCATGTTCCAACCGTGGACATCACCTCACAATGACACCTTACATAAAGGTATAGTCAAAAACTGTTTTAGAAATTAGAATTTTTGGGAAGTGCTCAAGGAAACCTTCGTACATGGGAGGCCATGCGTCTAGGTTATGATAGATATCATATGGCCACAGAATTATCCTTGGTTGACCCAATAGACCCCAAAGAAATACAAGAAGATTACTATCATGTTCTTCCCAATGGTGAGTCTTCTCTTGACATATCATTATCTCTACTGTCTCTAATTAAGAATTATACTTCAAACAAACACCAAGATGATATAGGTAGTGCTCGTATATATACTCAGCAAGTGGATGAGCACATCCCTGTCTTATGATGACACGAGGTTGTATGTCGTTAGACATCTTGTATGATAGTGGCAAACCACCCTTCCAACGTTGGGTACACCATACCCTATTGGATTCACCAAATAAAACTACTAAATGAACTTTTCTATACTGCTTCGGGAGAACATCCACGGCTAGAGACCACCGTTCTATTTTCCCGTTACCCTCGCTCGACCCAGCTACACTCTTATTACCTGAAAGGAATTGTGAAGCAAAAGGGTGAGCACAACTAGCTCAGTAAAGAATATCATGACTAAAGATAATTAAATTATCAATAGCCTTCATCAATAATAAATCAGAGATTTAGAACATATGGTAAATGATAAAAATTTCAACCATAGTTGCAGCGGAACGAGCAATCCATTAGAAGAGTCAAATAGACTATAAAGTCTATTATCTTCTCCATGTTAAAAATCCACCAACAATGTTTTATTCCTGTAACATCAATCAACAATTCTGGTCCATAATCATATGAATAACTCATAATTATAACTGTAGTTCTAAATTCCTCTTCTCATCCAGGACGAAGATAATTTTCATCACCTGAAACATCAAAGATCATGGTTACACCAAATCACATTTTCTGTTCGTAATCATACTAATAACTTCATCTTTGCACTACGGCCAAAGATATTCATTTGTATCACTAGTTGGTCATGTTTATCTCAACATCTGTTCATCTTTGCACTACTGGCCAAAGATATTCAACAACATGCCATCTTTGTACTACGGGCCAAAGATATTCATCAACAATTCATCTTTGCACTACAGGCCAAAGATATTCATCAATATTTCATCTTTGCACTACAGGCCAAAGATATTCCTCAACAGTTCATATTTGCACTACGGCCAAATAAATTTATCAACAGTTCATATTTGCACTACAGGCCAAATATATTAATATCTCAAAGAAATATATAATCATTTATATAAACAATAATTATAACCATGTTGATCATTTCACCTTTGCACTTAAGCTGAAGATATTCAATTATAAATTCAATGGTCATGATCATACTAGTCAATAATTCAACTTTGCATTACTGGCCAAAGAGAACCCAAAGTCATGATCATACCAATAATCTACCCATCTTTACACTCAAGTGAAAGAGAATTTCAACATTAGGGTTATAAAAATGTTTTATATGATAATAAAAATAATATGATCAACATATAGATTTAATCTCAAGAGTCATATTCATAAATCAACTATAATTTGGTTAGAAAAAGGAAACCAATTTTATTTTGAATAGTAACTCGTGAATAGTAACTCATGAATAGTAACTCGTTAATAGTAACTCGTGAATAGTAACTCATGAATAGTAACTCGTGAATAGTAACTCATGAATAGTAACCCTGACACAAAAAGGTAAAAATTCCACAATAAAATACATACCAATATTTCGGTATAATGATATTGAAAGAATAATATTTCTTAAGCTTATAAATAATTTATTTTAATTGTTTACACTTTACTAAATAATGCATTTAATCATTCTAAAATACCAAACTCATAAAATTTTATCACCAATAACCAAAACCCTCATCAAAAATCTGCATATACCTCATATAGGATTCTCAAGTCATAAAATCCTATTTTCCAATTTTTTTACTTCACAAAACATATTTAATTCATTTACTCATAACTAGACCATTTTTATAAAAAATACCAAATCAGTTCTAAAAATATTTCTTTTCTGGGATTTAGCAGAATATAGTCCCATATTGAACATATATTTTTTTCAAAATTTTTAAAATTCATTTACTATTTTTCATATGGCCAAAACAGCCGAATATTTAGACATTTATCAAAAATTGTACTTTTATCTAAAAATTCTGAAATTCACAGAGTATACTCCTATCATATTCATGTACTCCCAATAAAAATTTCATCAATTTTGGGGTTAACCACAAGGATTTATAAGCGGTTACTTTTAAAATAGTTGTTTCTCATAAAATTCATAACTCTTAATCTATACATCCAAAAATCACCATTTTTGGACACAATCAAGAAAACTCATCAAAATATCATTTCAAATTTTTCCAGAATTTTTGAAGGTCAGAAAAATTATAAAACTAAAAAACATAACAACCCTTAAAATCCCTTACTATCCCTTACCTCAAAAGAGCAGTACTTCTGATCGGTATGCAAAGCCGAAGGAAACTTGCACTGAATAGCAACTCTCAAAGTATCTAAATACTCGCAAAATATGCTTCATAATATAGAGAGAGAAAGAGAGAAAGCTTATGTTTCTGATGTGATTTTCAATTCTAACTTAGCCCTCTATTTATAGGAAAATGTTAGCACGCTGAAGTAGACTTAACCTGTAACCTGATGGCTTTACCTGCTACTATTCCCACCCACCACATTTGAATAAAAATCTCAGCACATTTCTTCACCAACCAAGAGTGGGGCCCACCAATTCTAGATTTTTTTACCAAAATGATTAACTCCGAAAATTCAACAATTTCTGAACCAGTCATCTCGTAAAATTCATAACAAATTATACGTTCATTTTTAACGGTTCAAAATTTATGGACATATACTAAACTTATATATGTATAACATATCCAAATATTACCACGATCCAACGGTCGGATTAAAAATTATAACCCTCGCAAAATATCTCAAAAATCCTAATTTGATTTTTAATACCTCCGTTCTAACAAAAATACAGATAAAACACCTCAACATTAACTCCTTCATTTTTAACCACAAAAATATATCCCTCATTTATATCCACATAAAATAAATATTTCCTTATCATATGAATCAATAATTAATTATTCACAAATAATATTACAGAATCTCATTTATGGCAACCAGGCCGTTCCTAGGATTTCTCCTTACTGGCGCGCAATTAGATGACCAAACCTCTCCTTAGACAGAACTTTCTAGACATTGCCAATAATGTTATCTAATAATATTATTCAAATAATATGAATTATTGATCTGATAAAGGAAAATACTGTGCAGCAATAATTATTGAAACAACAATAATATAAAATATCAACGCAGCAATTATTGAATCAATAAAATAAAATATTGAACAATAACTACTGTAACAATTATTGAGTAGTGTCTTCTTACGTAAGAATCAATAATTGATGCAATACCGTGTGCTACTGTACAATAACGCGTATTACTGTATTTTAACCACCGGATATTTCAACAGTATTAACGGTAATAACTACGCCGTTATTTGTAAAAACTCAAATTTGTCGTTTTCTTCATCTGACAGTTATTCGTTATGGGGCCCACAAATAGCTGCGCCGTCGTACGAATATTCCCCGACAGAAAGAATATTCCACGACCAAACGAATATTTCCCGACAACAATGATTATTTTATAACCACTTGTTTATTTTGAAAAAATTTCACATTTCACCCATAACTTTAACTTTTTATCAATTTAACCATTTACTGAATTGTAATTATAAAAAAAATTGAATACTTTTATTTCATAAAATTCGGGGTCTTACATGGATGGTATAAGATGGTGTTGTATTAGTTCAACAATGACAGTTTGTGTAATTTTAGAGTAGTTGGAATGTAACTATTACTACAACCCATATAGTGATTTTGATAGAGATGTCTTCATTGAGATTAGGTAATTCATTCTGCAATAGCATAACCACAGGAACCATAAGATTTTTAGTAGGCTAAAGTTGATGGCAGATAAAGCAAGCTTATTAACTGATTCTGCAAGTAAAAGTTATGTGGACTATACAGCAAGCTTTTTTACATCTACTTATATTTATAGGTTATACAAAGTCATCTTTAAGTGATATCCTTTTTTGTTATTTCTTGTTTCTACTGATGTAGCCAAATCGAGAAGATGAATATGCGAGGATTGAAGCAGCTGGAGGGAAGGTGATACAATGGAAAGGGTATCGTGTATAGGTAAAATTAGTCAATTAGCCTTTTTCTGTATATTGATGTTACACTCAATTTCTTCAATTATTAGTAGTAGTATGTTTACAGTTAACTGATTAACATATTAGTTGATGTTAAACCCCGTGATATTTGATAGAACTGAAAGACTAGTTTGTATCGTTATTCTTTTAGGAGTGCAAGTCTTGCACATGACATGTTTGATAAAATGTCTTAATGAGATTTGTTTGATTCCTTAAAATTAGCTAATGTTCAGGGCAATGTTAATTGTTCCAGAAATAAGTTTTCGAGTCTTTAAAGTGGCCTGGTATTATCACTCTCATTTTAGTTTTCTTCTCATCATCATTGAAGTGGGATGTTGACAGGGCAAAGAAAATAGCTATATGTAGTGCAGAATAGACCCTGCCATGTTCAACCACATTTGTGGAAGTTCACCATCATGTAGTTAGACCAAGATATCTCTGTTTTGTTGCATGCATGGATGGTAAATATTGAAGCCTCTACCTAATTATTGCCAAAAATTTTGGTTGCAAGTACTTAATTATTCTTGCATGTGCTCAACTTTCAGAACTTACTTTCTTATATTAGGGGAAAACTAATGAAGGGACCATGAGAGGAAACTTAAAAAAAAGATGCATTAATAGAGAAACAGAGGATAGAACAATGAATACTTCACATTTACCCAATAAATCTGTCTTTCAAATAGTCAATTAAATATTTAAGAAAACCAAAATTTTATAGTCATACAAGCAAATATAAAGATAACTTCAAACACCCGGCTTGTCTTGGCCCAAAACTTTGTAGTGGTTCCGCTTATCATGATTGGTCATCATATTACATATTACACATTTTCTCAATTGTTTACGACTTCTAGCCTCTTCGATCCCACTCTTTATTCTTATAGCTTTTTTGCGCCCCTTTGTTTGGGAACAAATAGGATCCAATAACGGCTCATCTTGAATGGACTCATCATCATCTACTCGAATTTTTGGCACGCCATTTACATTAATTTTATCAGGGTCAAACTTCTCAACGATTGGTTGATTGTCAATGCACAACTGTTCCACGTGCTTAAAACCATTAATTGAACATGATCCCGTAGAAGCTAATCGCAGGAGCAGTGTCACCAAATAATTGTACCGCGTCGTCTGAGATTCCTCGTAGTTGGACATCTCAGTCAAAATCTTTGGTAGTTCAGCATTCACTTTGTTACCATCTCTACACCAGCGGCTTAAAATGTATTTATTCGATATCTGTGTAGTACTTTTTGCAATTATATGCCTTATAATGTGTCTACAAAGCATACCAGAATGTTCAAATTTTTGACAATTACATTGTATATCTCCAGTTTGAACATTACTGACAACAGTATCCGATGTTGTTAGATGTTGAAGTTTCTTCATTATGTACTTGTGGGATTTTACAATCTCAATCTAAAAGCGTCTAAACAACTCCTTTGTATAAACATCAGCTCCATGTGTTTCCAACGGTGATTCAAGAGTCATAGTTCTAGTTTGATGACAGGTTGTGTAATCAGCTTGTCTCTCTCTCATTACTGCTTCTCAATGGCTTTTTCTGAGTTTACGATGAATTCCTTTATACTCGTTGTCGCATGACATACTCATCGAATAAATTGTTCATCCCCTCACTCCTGGATGTAGTCGTCATTCCCGCTGCAAAAAAATTCTTTGTGTACTCTATGATCCATTTGTGCTTAACCTCATAGAGTGATTGTAGCCAATCATGGTCATGCAGTTTGTAATCTGTCATCAACTTTTCCCATCGCTCCTCAAATTCCACAGCAGTCAATGATTTCTACACACACCAGTTAAAATTATGTTTAAATATTGGGTACGCGTCATACAATGTATGCAATTTCTCTAGAAATTTGTTACTAATATGCCATGTGCAAAGTGCATGGTGTGTTTCAGGAAGAACCCTAGCAATCGCATTGGTCATGACTTTGTCCTGATCAGTTATAATAGTAGCAGGTGCCTTATTGTTCATTGCATGAAGCCAAGTCTCAAAGACCCATACAAAAGTATCCTCTGTTTCATCCTGTATCAGTGCAAAACCAAACAAGACGGAATGGTAATGGTGATTTACCCCAGTGAACGGAACAAAAGGCATGGAATATTTGTTCGTCCAATAAGTTGTATCAAATGTCACTACATCCCTAAAATTTTTGTAAGCTATCATTGATCGGTAATCTATCCACAAAATGCATGCAATACGATGATCTTCATCTCGTTTGATATCGTAAAAAAATAGAGGATTTTCCGCTAAAGTTTTTGAGATATTGCAGTGCTGCTTGGGCATCGTTAGAATCTAGTGTCACGTCTTAAATCTCGCACAACATTCTGAATATCCTTATCACTAAAACCAACATTTTCCCTCCCTCCTCCTATTTCACTAAAAACATTCATCATTTTACTTGGCCTAACTCCAGTGATGTTTAAAGTTTCGATTAAAGTTCGAGCAATAGGAGTTATATTTTTTCGTATGTGAATGAAAATTTTCTTGCTCGGAGTAACCAAATCATGATTGTGAGTCAAGTCAATTTTTGAAACTTTCCATGTATCTTCTTTTTGTAGATGAACAACAGACATTCTAGTGTTGCACATCGTGCGACCTATTGAATCCCTTTTTCTTTTGACCTTACTACCCTCAGCTTCATCAACGTCATGTATCTTTCTTTCAATTGGTTTTCTTGCTTTGGAGCGGGCATGTTTATGACTTGCTCCAATTTTTATTTCAAATCCACTACTTCGTGCATAGTTTCTATAAAATTCTTCCGCCTCATGGATAGTAGAAAAAATCTGACCCTCGTATGGACTTTTTGAATCGTTAATATGTGATTGGTTCATGTTATGAGCACCAATATTATCCATGTCAATATTATCATGAGAAGAATTTGAAGAACTGGAATTAAACATATCTTCCGCCATAATTCTAAACTTACCACGACGATTTAAGGTGCCAAGACTTGCTTGATTAATTGTGTGATTTGCTTCCTTGATGTCAGTTGAAGGCGGCTATAATATTTTGTTTACCTTGGTAGGGCAAAAAATGTATTAACTATGACACCCCATCTATCTCCTAATATAGTAGGTTTGTATAATATAATTTTGTTATGTACTTGAATAAATTTTATTATGTTTATTTGGAATATGAAGTGTTGTATTTGATTTGGAATTGAATTTATTTGATTTGGAAATATTTGAAAATTTTGATGTATTTGAAATATATTGTTGATGTACAGGAATTTCTCAAATTTTGGAATACTTTGGAATTTTGTCTTGTTATGATTCTGGGTGTTGTAATCAATTCAAATTGTGTTGTAATTGAATTGTGAACAATATGCTAGTTGTGTTACATTTGATTTGGATTGTATCAGTTAATACAGAGGAGTTCTTGTTGACGGGAATTGCAACTGTTTGTATTTGCAGTGAATTAAAACTGTTATTACAAAGGAGTTCTTGTTGTAGTGAATTTGAAAGTGTGTAGTTGCAGGCTCTAACTGTGTTGTAATTGCAGTGATAATTGTGTTGTAATTGCAGTGAATTGTAGTTATCAGTTAATAGGAGAAGTGAACTCTCTTACCGTCCGCTAGTATGTCTAGCGGACATCATACTTACTAATCTTTCTATATTTGGTTTATTGGATTAGGGGGCATAAGCGTCAGGAATTTTGATTAGACACGTCCGCTAGACTTACTAGCGGGCGGTGATTGCCCAGTCTAAATCGCATCCATTCATCAATAAAACAGACGGTTTAAAGTCTATATGCCACTTTTTATCCCATAGCATATAAATGCTATGGATCATTCTCATATATATATATATATATATATATATATATATATATATATATATATATATATATATATATATATATATAGCATGGATGTTTTGTTTCCTATTAAACAAAAATAATTAAAATGAGTGTTCTCATCGTCACGACACGTGTACGAGTATGTCCCAAACCGCTAGTCCAACATCATTTGCTTACAGTGACGGTTTAAAAAGAAATGGATAAGGACAAATTTCACACCAACTTATAAAGATAAGTCAATTAATCGAATTTTCTTTTGTATTGATGTTTATTAATTTTTTTAATTGGCTTTTAGTCATTTATTTGTTATGTCATTGATTTACTATCCAGTTAAGATGCAAGATGACTTAAGGTAAATTAGTCAATGTAAAATTTAGTTGATTTACGTAGCTAGTCATATTTTTGAAAACAATTTTTTTGTCACTTGAATTATCCTTTTGAAATAGAATGAATAATAATTTAGAGAGAGAGTTAATAAAAATTTTGAAGCAGAAAGTGAATAGGATAAAATAATTAAAGAGAGAACATAAAGTGAAGTTTAGAGAAAAATGAGAGTAGAAATTATTTTTGAGTGATAAAGTAATTAAAAAAGTTATTTAGAAATAGAGGGTGTGTATAAAATTTTTGAGAAAGAAAATACTAAGGTCATGTTTGTTTACAAAAATTATAATTCATATGATTATAATCTTAAGACTATTAATTTTAGGATTAAATAAGCTTTTGTTTTTTATGGGATTATTCATATGATAACTTAAAATAATCTCATGTTATGTTTGTTTTTTTCAGGATTAATTAAAAGATTAGATTAAAAAATATAGTTTGGACTATTATACCCTAACCAATAATAACATATTTTAAACTATAATTTAAACTTATTTATACATCAAAAAATGAACTATTAATCAAAAACTTTTAAATAAATGATTATATTATTCAATCAAATACTCAGTGATATTTAGCAACAACAAAAAAACTCAGTGGTACTAATTATATAATTTAACTTTAAATAAAATTAACATATATCTAATAACAATATTTTAATAAAAGTAAACTAGAACAATCTAATTGCGTTAAATATCATCAGTCTAATTCCTCATAAAATATCGTTAAAGTTAAATTAAATAATTTCATCAGTCTAATTCCCCATAAAATATCGTTTAGATATATGTTAAATATCAAAATATGTTATATTTAATTATAACATATTTTGATATCATTTAGATATATGTTAAATATCAAAATATGTAATATTTAATTATAACATATTTTTATATCGTTTAGATATATGTTAATTTTATTTAAAGTTAACTATATTTTAATAGTCAGATTGCTCTAGTTCATCAGTGAAATTCCTTATAACAAGATTGCTCTAGTTCATCAGTCTAATTCCTCATAACAATATAGTAAGTAGACCTAGCAATATAGTTGGTTAATTGTCGAGGTCAAACCATATTAACTAAAACCAAATGGGTTGGTTAACTATTTTTATTTATTTGGGTTGGTTAAAGTTTGGAACCATATTTTTAAAAATAAATATAGTTCCAACCCGGTTAACCATTTTTCGACCCATATTTTATTCCAAATCCAAATCAAAAGTTCTTTCCATCCATATTTACATATTCAAGAAGCTCAAACACCCACCCTACCCTACGCCACGCACCCCACCCACCCCCACCCCCATCCCACTAAAAAAAATATTATGTGATTATGTATACACTCCTTACCCCCCACCCCACCCCCACCCCACATCCCACCCCTACTCCACACCTACCCCAGCCCCACCCCTACCCCCACCAAAAAAAATATATTATGTGATTATGTATACACCGCCCACCCCACCCCTACCCCCCTCACCCCGCCCCCCCACCCACACCCACAACAAAAAAAATAATATTATATGATTATGTATACACCCCTTACCCCCACCCCACCCCCCACCAACACTCACACCCACACCCACACCCACACCCACACCCAAAAAAATAATATTATGTGATTATGTATACACCCACCCCACTCCTCACTCCACCCCCACCCCAAAAAAAAATTTTGTATACACCACCCATCCCACCCCCACCACTCCCTCCCAAAAAAAATTAATATTAAGCGATTATGTATACACCACCCATCCTTTACCCCTACCCACCCCACCTCCACCCCTACCCCACCCCACCCCCACCACTCCCTCCCAAAAAAAATTATATTAAGCGATAATTTTTTTTTTCATACAAACATATCTTATAGCATTACTTAAGGAGCCTAAATTCTACATTTATATTCGTCTCTCTATCTATAGTATATATTAATTTCATTTTTTAAAAATTTTGTTTAAAAGTCAAAACATCTTAAAATGGTTAATATGGTTTTTAACCGTAACCATATGGTTTCAACCCACATAACCCATATTAAAAATGGTTAGTATGGTTTTAGTTCTTAAATGGAACCATAACCATATTTTAAAAACCAAAACCAACCCATAACCATATTTTACCAGGTCTAATAGTAAGGTTAATTTTGTCAAAAAAACTTTAGTTCTAAATGAAAGATTATAATACCAAGTATAATATGGTATTAAATAATCTCTCATCTTAAGTTATTTTATAATCTCATGACTAATAGTCCCAAGTTCAAATTTAAAAATAAATAAGACACTTGAGCTATGTTTGTTTGTAAGGATTACACTTGGGATAAGACTATTAATTCCAAGTATCTTGTTTGTTTTTAAATTTGAGCTTGAAACTATTAGTCCTGAAATTATAAAATAACTTAAGATGTGGAATTATTTAATACCATGTTCTACCTGGTATCATAATATCTACTATTTGGGATTAAAAATTGCAAGACAAAATTAACTTCAATCTTTTTCTAAAATGATCATAATATCTTATTCTATCTGTTTATCCTGCAACCTCCGTTATTATTAGTGGATGACGCAAACAAAAATTTAAAAGATTTCTGTTATTGTTGTAAAAGATTTTAAAATTTATACTTGCGTTATATATATATATATATATATATATATATATATATATATATATATATATAATTTAAAATGGATCATGTTACAGTATACTTAATAACGATAACTTAAAATCTCCGAAAACATCTTTTGTATATAACTAAAATGCTTAGCTAAAGTACAGGAAAAAATATATAACTTTAGTTTTCAAATTTTAAATTATATCGATAACTTAAAATTTAGAGTTGTAAATTTTAGCATATCATGTATTTTGTACTATTTATAAAAAAAAATATTCTAATTTTAGTTTTGGTGTTTTCTAATGAAATTTTAATATTTTACATATCATGTATTTTGTACTATGGGTTAAATGTTTATTTAGTCACTGTACTATAGGTCAACTTACAATTTGGTCACTAAACCGATTTTTCTTACAGTCAACTCACTATACCTTACTTTTCTAACAAAACGTTATAAAATTCGTCAAGTCCTTTGACTTTAGACGGAAATGAACAAATAAGCAAGTGACGTGTAAAAAATGTATGATGTGGTAGGACCCACTCCATGTGGCCTTCATTATGTGGATATGGAGGGAAAATATCCCACCTAAATACCGGACCCACATCTATTACAATCTATTAGAAGACACCAGAAGCAACTGAATCGTCATTTTGTTCAAACTTCAATCGATAAACCAAACTCAGCCCTAAGCGAGCCTTTCCAAAGTGATCGATCAATGTAAAAGTTCAGAAAAGAGCCACTTCTTGTTCGATTGTAACTCTATTTCGAGATAAAATCGATTATTTGGTGTGATTTCGACACAAAATTGACTTGTTGGTTAAACTCGTTTAATGCTCGATAAGTACCGGTCGACAGGTATGTCCCATTTGATGGTCCCCTTATTTGACTTTGCTGATTTTTTTGTGTTACTTATTATCGTGGTGCCCTTTTGTGTTTAAACCCTAATTAAAATCTGATTGTTCTTTTGTCTTTTTTTTACTACTTCTTGTGTGGGAGATTTATAAAATCTTTCTTGACTAAATTTTGGTTCCCTTTTGTCCCCACGTGAATGCTCTGTATTTATTTTCATTCCTTCAACTTATGCTCTGTTTTGCATGTGGTTTATTACAGATGGATACTTTTGTGCAACTGAATGTACACCATGGTGGGAAGTTCATCTACGTTCCTTTATGTGACTATGTGGGAGGTAATGTTTATCATATTCCACGATTGGATGTTGATTATATTTGTATGGGTGCTATTAAGGACTTAGCTACTGAACTCAATTAGCATCCTAAATCAAGTGTTTATTTTAAAATTAATGGAGTAGATATTAAAAATGGGGCTAGACTTGTTCATGATGATGCTAGTATAAGAGATATGGTCAATATTTGCTTGCCACATGGTGTACTTAATGTCTATGTAGACCATGTATTAGCATATAATACTGATCAAACCTCCATATTGGATGAGCATATTAGTATTAATGTGACTGATAACGTGCTTGAAAATGTTGATGAAATTGTGGCTGATAATGTGATTTAAAATGTTGAAATTGTGGATGATAATGTTACTGGTAATGTGAATGAAATTGTGGATGAAAATGTAATTGGTGAGGGTGATGATGTGTGGTTGGGGAGAAGTTGAGTGATAGTAGGAAGTCCAAAATGGGTAAACAAAGAATAGTTGAGCAATGTTCTGATATAGATACCTCTGATGGTGATTTTGATGAAGACTGTAGTGATGAAGATTTAATAGAAGCTATAAGGATGGCTAAGGAGTATAAGAGGGAGATGAACAAGAACACAGAGTTGGAGGATGAGAGACATGAGACAGACAAAGAGAGAGAGGAAGGATAAACTCAGGTAGATGAAGGAGATGAAGAATGTGAGGGTGAGGATGAGGATGAGCCTGAAAATGTGGAAGAACATATGGCAGGACATGACCCAAAATTGAAACATAGAGAGGGAAAACAAATTGAGAAAGATATTCAGGGTAGTGAATATGAGACTAGTGATTCAGATGATCCATCGTGGTACAGTGAATATGAGAATAGTGATTTACTGAGGTCTCTTTCTGAGAGCAGTGAAGAAGATGAGGATGTTTGCTATGTATAGCATCCCCCTAGTAAAGAAAAAAGAAAGTCAGTTGAGGTTTACAACAAGAAGATAAAAAAAAGTTGATAAAATTTAAGGAGTACATGACATTTTCTAGCATTAGGGAGTTTAAAGATGCCATACGAGACTACTCCATTGCAAATGGGAGGAAATTATGGTATCCAGTCAATGATTTGAAGAGATGTCAAGTCAAGTGTCAGAAAGATTGTCCTTGGAAATTATGGGCTAGTTACATACAAGGGACTGATACATGGCAGGTTAAGTCTATCTTTGACATTCACAATTGCACGAGAATTTTCAGAAATAAGCTGGCTACAGTCAAGTATTTGGCTGACTATGGGAATAGGATTAGGAAGAATCCTAGCTGGAAATTAAGGGAGATGCAAGAAGAGATAAAGTTGAAACTAAAGTTGGATGTTACAGAGGTTAAGTGCATGAGGGTTAAACAGTTAGCACTGCAAGGGATTCAACAAGTTATGAAGGATCATTATGCAAGGGTGTGGGACTTTGGGGCTAAGCTAGTGAAGAGTAATAAGAATAACACAGTTGACATAAAAACAACCAGATTGAATCCTGAAGATGTGATAAGATTTAAGAGATTTTATATTTGCTACGATGCTTTGAAAAAGGCTTGGAAAGTTGGATGTAGGCCTGTTATTGGCTTGGATGGCTACTTTTTGAAAATAGTATGTGGTGGACAGCTTCTATCTGCAGTTGGTAGGGATGGAAACAATCAGATGTTTCCTATATCTATGGGGGTGGTGGAGAGTGAGAATTATGACAGTTGGACTTGGTTCATGCAGTTATTGGTGTCTGATCTTATGTTGGGAGATGGCTATGGGCTTACTTTAATATCCGACCAACAAAAGGTTAGCATCTTTGTTAATATTTGGTAATAATTACAATTCACATCATTATTTATTTTTGAAATTGTGGCCATGTACATTTATCAAATAGTTGATATTTTCAGGGGTTGAAATGAGCTATTCAAGATCTTCTTCCTCATGCCAAGCATAGAAACTGTGCAAGGCACATCTATGCAAATTGGAGGAAGAAGTATCCTTCCCAATCTCTTAAAACAACTATTTGGGAGGCAGCCATGGCAACTCATACTGTAGCACACAAAAGGGCAATGGTAGAGGTTAAAAGAGTATCAACTCCTGCATAGATAAACTGGCAGAACAAGATCTCAAGGTTTGGTCCAAGGCATTCTTTGAGACTCACTCGAAGAATGACAGTGTGGATAATAACATGTCTGAGTGCTTCAATGCATGGATCATAAGAGCAAGATATATGCCAGTGTTACACATGCTAACTGAGATATATGATCAAATTATGGTGAGGTTGCACCAAAAAAGAGATGAAATATTGAAGTCTGAAGAATTAATATGCCCAAGGATTAAGAAGATATTGGATATTGCTGTCTTAGAATCTACACATTGTGAAGCTTTATGGGATGGACAGTCAAAGTTCCAAGTGAAGGAGAGAGGGAGAGGAGGATACACTGTTAACCTTGTGGAGAAAAGTTGTACATGTAGGGTGTGGGATTTGACAGGAATCCCTTGTTGTCATGTTGTTAGGGCAATTCATTCTATATATGGAAACCCAATAGATTATGTGGCTCATTGGTACACTAGGGACACTTACATTAAGACTTATTCTCATACCTTAGAAGTGTTGAATGGGGAAGATTTCTGGGAATTTACTAGTTGTGATATCTTGTTATCTCCACCTATGAAAAAGAAGTTGAAGGGAAGGCCAAAAATGTTAAGAAGAAAAGAGGAGTAGGAGGATGGAGTAAATAACAGTGGGTAGGGTGTCGAGGAAAGGGAGGAAGATGCACTGCAACTTATGCAAGGAAGAGGGTCACAATCGACTAAGGTGTCCAAAGCACCCAACTCTGCCTGGACATTACCTGCTTGCCCATAAACTGCAGTCCCCAAGGCGAAATATAAGAGCAACAAAACAAGTGAATCCACCTACTGAAAATGTGTTAAGTTTTATTTATATATATATATATATATATTTAATACCCATTTTTATATCTTTGCAATTTTTTATTGATTATTCATATTCTATTCCACAGTGTACTGAAACAGGTAAAAGGGTTGACAATGCAAGTGACCTTGGAAAAGACAAAGACAAAGTAACCTTTGTAAGTATAAGTTCTACCCAGTTCTTTCTAAATTTCTTACTTTAATTGATAGTATTTGAAGTTAACAGAAATTACTAAAGAAATTGCTTCTTAGTTGTTCCCTATGTTAATTAACTGTTCCTATTTGTTCTAAACAGATGCCAACTCCAACCCTTGTGAGAAAAAAGAAGACCTCAACAAAAATTGGGGAAGGTTGCACTGCAACTTCTACACCACCAAACCAGGAAAATACAAGGAAAAGAGAAGCACACACTAGAGGGTCATAGTCTTCAACATGCATGCCATTTAAAACACCAAGGCAGAAGGATGGAAGTAACACAAAATAGTAGTAGTAGCATGCAAGAAGAATGATATATTTTGGTGTACTTTTGGTATAGTTTGCCAGCTCTTTGCATAGCGTTTTGGTATATGGGGTTATATATGTATGAGAAAGCTGGTCATAGTCTTTTGGTATAGTTTTAGAATTGATATGGACATAGTGTTTTGGAATAGCTGGTCATAATATTTTGGTATATGGGGTTATATATGTATGAGAAAGCTGGTCATACTCTTTTGGCATAACTGATGTAATGCTACAGATGTAATGCTATAGATGGTTATCAGTGTTATTGATTGTTACTGGTCATATTTTAGTTTATGGTGCAGTTTTGGTTATCAATGTAATGGTTATCAATGCTACAAATGGTTATCAATGTTATGCTACAGATGACTGCTACAGATGCTAACTGGTGCAATTCTGTTTCTAACAGAGCTTAATAATGTCATAGCATTTTGGTAAATGTTGTCATACCAATGCCATGGCATAAGAGCAATATGCTTTGTTTAGCTTTGTCACTATGGTGCAGTTCTATTTCTAACATACCAAATACCAGTTACAATCAACTTTTGCTTTGTTGGAAATATATGCTCTGTTTAGCTTTGTCATTATATGCTCTGTTTAGCTTTGTTGGAAATATTAGTCTATTAATATATTATAACTCAGATACCAATTACAATCAAATTTTGCAAAGGACAAAAAATAAGCAATACAACTCAATTTATGAAAAGAACTAGACTATTATTTCAACAAGTCCAACTAGATTACCATTCCAAATACACCAAAAGAGCAAAAAGCTTTGTTTTTCTATTCCATTCATTATAATCAGGGATTCAAAATCCAAACTTCCCCATTTACAATCATACCCTTCAAACACCAAACTTTCACAAAAATAATAAAAACATCATCCATGTACAAATTAGAAAAAGCCACATCCTTTTGAGTTTTTTTGTTTTTTGGGAATTTTCCCTCTTCAATTCTTTGAGCACACTTGATTCACTTCCATTCTCAAAAAAATTCATCCGTTGTATTTCTTCATTCGCTGAGCATAGTTCATCCCTCAATTTTTTTATCACTTCCCTTGATCTTTCAATGAATGGAGGGTCACACCACTTGAAAAATCGACAATACATCTTTGGATCCTGCTCAAAAGATACAATAGAGGAAGATTTATGACATTTACACCCCATTTTTTTATTTCGTATAATTTTTTTAAAAAAATATTGCAAAATTCACATACCTTATACCTGCTACAACCAACAAATCGTCTACCTGGATCTAGGGTTCCATCTTTCCATGCTTCCCACATGGGTCCAACGATTCCACATCTGCAGACGATGGGATTGAATGAAGAAGTGTCGCATTGCGAATCTGCTGATATGCTCACCATTTTTCTTCTGTAAGAGCCCGCTACCCCACTTGAAGTACTCATCTTCTCTACATACACTTTAGTATAACTCTCTTACTCTCAATTACTTTAAGGATTTGCCAATTTGAACTGAACTCTCTACTCTTACGAAGAACCCTAAGCTAAGCCCCTTTTGAACTGAACTGATGAACTCTTAATTTAACGTTGCTGAAATGAGATGGGTCGGATCGGATTGGGTGGGCTGGGTAGGCATGGGTTGGATCGAATCGGGTGGGTGAGCTATAGCTTATGTGTTTTCTACGTCACTTTTCCGTTCAAAAACTTAACCCTGTTAACAAAAATTTAATTTTTTGTTAGAAAAGTAAGGTATAGTGAGTTGACTGTAAGAAAAATCGATTTAGTGACTCACTTATAAGTTGACCTATAGTATAATGACTAAATAAGCATTTAACCCTTTATTTGTTAATTTATGTGCTAATTTATGATAATTTGATTCTCAAATATTTCTTATCATGTATACACATGACTAGATAACAAGTATTACATGTGTACTAAATAAATTGTTTCGATAAAATTATAACTTTATTTAAAATTAAATTACATAATTAGTATAGGTGGTGAACATTTGATTGAATAATATAGTCACTTATTTAAAAGTTTCTAATTAGTTGTTCATCATTTTTTGATGTATAAACAAGTTTAAATTATAGCTTATAATATATTATTATTAGTATGGGTACAATAGTTCAAACAATATTTTTTTATCCAATTCTTTAATTAATCCTGAAAAATACAAACATAACATGAGATTATTTTAAGTTATTACATGAATAATCACATAAAAAATAAACATGCCCGAGATTAAAATTTTTACAAACAAACATGGCCTTGGGATTAATGGTATGTAATCCTTGCAAATAAACATAAAAATTTTAAAGGAAGAAAATGTGAAAACGAAAAAAATATTTTAAAAGAAATTTTAAATCAGTGAGCCAAACCAAATATGAACAATGTTTTAATCCATTTTAAAATTGTGAATCAATGGATCACAATAAAATGAAGTTTTAATCCACTAAAATGAAATGAAGCAAAGTAAATCAAGATCATGATATACTGTTAGTTTCCAGTAGGCACAATAGATCTAGAAGGGGGGGTTGAATAGATCCTTTTTAATTGTAAATACTTTTCTGGTTTATTTTGTATTGCTAATGATTTAGCATATGACAAACATAAGACTCTTTTCAAGCTCAGCGGAATAAGTAAAAGATCCCCTTCATTGATAAATCTATAATCGTACATATATTGTTCGTAGAGTTAGTTAAGTTGTAAGCAGTTAAAATATACATAACAGTTATAGCAGTTAATATACATAATGTAAATGACATAAGGTAAATGACACAAGGGATTTTAAGTGGTTCGGAGACTCAAGCTCCTAATCCACTCTTCTGCTTTCAACTAGCAGAATTTTCACTAAGGAAGGGCAGCACCCTGAATCACTAAGATTCCTTCAAGGCCAGCAGCCTTGGGACTTCAGTTCACAAAGAACTCTTCAAGGCCAGCAGCCTTGAAACATCTCTAGTTCCCTAGGAACTCTTCAAGCCCAGCAGGCTTGGAACTTCATTTAGTCCCTCCGAACAAGGACCCCTCAGGCCCTGGCTTCTTGTTGTTGTAATTATTATTGTTGGTGCTGAGCTGCTAAGATGTCTTTAAGCTTGATCATCTTTTGTACTTAGTAGCTTGGTGTGGTCCTCTTTTTATTCTGCTTTGAGACTGAACCACATCATCTTTGGTGCAGCTGATCTTCTTCCGTTCTGTGCATCTTTGTATATTGTCAGCTGTGCACCATCACCATTTGCTGAACCCTTCTCAACATGTTGGAAGACATGATTCTGCACTTGCTCTGCTTCAGCTTTGGGTTCATGGTGAAACGTAGAGTGGCTCTTAGGATCTGCCTTGTGCTTTATAACTCTTATGAATGTTATCTTCTTATCCTTCTCGGTTCTCAGCTTAGATGCCAATTCAGTGGGCATACTTATTTTTGTTGAGTGAAGCTTTGATCTGTTCAATTCCATCTTCAAAGTTACTTCACTTCCACCTTCGTAGTCTCACTGTCACTGAGACTTGTTCTATTTGAGCTCGGGTGGAACTCGTAGAGTCAACGTTAGCATTTTAACCAACTCAACGATTATGTAACATCACAACCATCAACAGCTCTTGATCGTTAAAGCTCTGGCTTATTTATACTCCTTCCCAATCTTCTCGTTTAGAAGTAGCCGTTAGAAGCTCTTTGAAATGCTTCACAGATCTTCAATTATTTGGTGTAAACTGCAGATGTGACATGTCTTACTTTTCTGACACTGTAGTCTACTGTTTCACCTATCCCATCAGAGATGTCACTTTAATGTCTTGGGCAGGTTGAAGACTTTATTTTCTCCTTCTGATTTCTTGATCAGAGGTTGTCCTTTTGCATCGATGCTCTCAATAAGCTTTAGTACAAATATCAACCTTCAGATTGAACCGTTGCCAATGCTTCAATCTTCAGTCATTCGTACTCTACGATTCTGATGCATGTCTTCATGGACCTGATCATAGTGTCTTGTTGACTGGTAGAGGCAACACTACGATCTTGAAGAGTGTTGATTGAATCCTTAATGTAGAACACCTCTTACTTCTCTTGTGCAGTGCTTCAACACTTCTATTTGCCTCAACATCTCTCAGATATTGATGGCTTACTTCTTTGTTCTGGCCCTTTCTGAATAGCAAGACATTTCAGATTTGTGGCGTGTCTAGCTCGCTTTCTCGTCGTGATCTCTCGTTCACTTATCATCAATGAACTGACCCAATGCTTAATCACTTTAGCCTTGTTCTTCAGAAGCTATCCAGTGTCTCTGTATGCACTCCATCATTTCTTTCTTTGTTTGGCAAACACTACGATCCTGGTTGCTTCCAAGATCGTCGTCTTCTGTCTATTTGACAGCTACTACACTTGCTGACTTTCCTTAGTCAGTTACTGAAGTCTTCTTCTGATCTCCTTGTGGAAGACTTCATACTGAATGGCTTCACAACTCAATCTGCAAGCTAATTGGGTTGGTGCTTAGATCTTCTGTTAGCTTGCATGCCATTCGTTGAGTGCTCTCTAGTTTCCTTCATGATGGGATGTATCTTTGCAGTGCCAACCAGAGGCTTCATTCCTTTGAATATTCTGGGAGTGCTCATTTGTTGAGAATCGTATTTGCTCTACGATTCTGTCTTGACATTGTGAGCACATCTGTTGAGGTCTTAGTTCTGCACTTTACGATTCAGCTTTGGTTGTGTAGACACTACGACTCTGAGATCAGATCTTGACACTACGATTTCTATCGTTGTGCTTGTTGTCTTCATTTGATCTTGCTCGACTACGATCTCTGCCTCTTATATGATCAGTAGACTCTACGACTCTGAGTGTAGTCTACGATTATTGACTTGACTTCGGCAGATACTCGGTCGGCTCGTAGACAAGCTGTCTCTACGATTCTGAACATGACTTTCTCAGCAGACTACGGTCCTGAGGAAGTTCTACTCGACACACTAAGATCCTTCCTCGTCTCTCCTGGTAGTCTACGGACTCCGAGATCTACTATCTTGCAGACTACGATTCTACCTTGATAGCTCTCGAGTTTTCCTTGACTCTCCTGGCAGACTACGATTTCTGATGCAGTGCTCGACGATCAGACAAGCCTATCTATTACATTATTAGATCAACCTAACATGCTTGAGCTTTCTATATTTATAGTCCTTGTACATCATTTCTTTTTAAGGACTTTACAAAATTGTTTTGCTTATGTAGGATCAACCTTACACATTTGATCAATTCATTCTAAGTCCTTGTACATATGTTTCTATTGTTTATCAAAGGACTTTACAGCTTTTCTTAATGCAAGCATACTTGCATATTCATTCATATATATTATAATCAAATCATATGTAAATAGGAATAACATTTACATGCTTATTCCTGACAATCTTCCCCTATTTGATTATGACAAAAATAATAAGTGCATATGCATGTTATGAATGTTCTTCACCCTTGGGAAGTTTTGGGCTACTAGCTCCATGCTTGGAAAGTGAGAGTAGCACCAGCTGAAGTAACTTGCATCCTTTTCAGTATGTGCTTTTAGCCACGACATCCATTGGAAGAACCATCTCATTAGCAGGTCATCATGATTATAGAGGATGGTCGTGCAGTCTAGCTCCATGTTGTTCCAGTTTTTAACTATATCAAAGGTAGTCATCCTTACCACCTTGAGATGTTCATCTCTATAGTTCACCCATCTTTCTGGTGGTGTTTCTGGTGGTTCATTCGAGACTTCTACCACTATTCTTCTGGTGATTTTTACTAGAGAGAGGACAAGATAGACTTTTGGTTCCTCTGATTCCTAATTTGTAGGGTTGGAATCATTTTCCATTTCTTTGCTTTCAGAGCCTGAATCATTTTGATCATTTCCAATAATGAGTCCTTCTTGCTCCATTTCATTTACAAAACATTCTTCAGCAAGATCTTCTTCTGATTCATCTTCTTCATCACTGGATCCTTCTTCAGCACTTACTTCCTATGATATAGACTCATCCTCACTTAAGTCAATGACAGCATTGGACTGATCACTTCTCTTTTTGTAGGTAAATTTTGCTTGTAGTCTGTAGCTCTTCCTTCTCCTTGGAGGTTAAGCTATGGGAGAGTCAGACTCTTCTTCCTCTTCAGGCTCTGAAGCCTTTGGATCATCAGATGACCTTCCTTGAGGTTCAGCACTGATAGGCACAGACCCTTCTTCTTTGGACTCTTCACCTCTTGAGCCATCATGGGGGCTTTCAGGATTGGAAGGGGGCATGTTCTTCTTCTTTAGAAACAGCATCATTTGACCTATCATCTGGGCTTGTTGGGGCAGTTGCATTTGGAGATTGAGTTTGGTCATCTTGAATCTCTTCTTCATCTGCAGAGTGACTGTTCTGAGGATTAGCCACAGGGCTTGAGCATTCTTCTTTATCAGCAGATGATGCATTTTCATTCATTAATCTAGCTTCACCTTCATTGCTGGATTTGGTCTGTGAGGACTCGATCTTGAGATCGTCGGTTCCCTTTGCTTCTTCTGACTCTGCGTTCTCCTCTTCATCAGATGTACTATCTTTGGAAACTGAGGCTGGTTTATTTACCACCTTAGCTTTCTTTTGTGATGGCCCTTGAAGCAGTCTATTGCTTCTCCTCTTGGTGGTTTCTGCAGTCAGGACTTTTTCTTCTTTATCTTTGTCTTTGGTGGAGAGACTTCTTGATGGGATCTCAGTTTTCTTCACACCCCTGGATCTCTTTCTTGTGGATGTGATTTCTGTTGGTGTAGAGTCTTCAGACTCAGAGACTTCTACCTCTTTTGTCTTCCTCTTCTTTATAGAGGCCTTGCTACTGCTCCCAGTTATCAACCTTCTGTTCTCCTTGGGGTTTTTCTTCCAATTCATAAATAGCTGTGGAGACATTACTTTGTGAACATTAAGAGGTTCTCCCTCATCATCCTTGATTCTTCCTCCTAGCTTCTTCTTCATCACAATGCTCAGTAGTCTTCCATGAAAAACATTAGTCAGGGGTTTATCAGTAGATTTCTTCATCTCAGCCTTTTCCAGCCATTTGGAAATTTGATCTAGCAAGATAACCCCAAAGTTGATTCGTCTTCTCTGAACTATTGCAGACATAATCTTTAGTTGTTGATCAAGCACCGTGTCGTGTGCAGTGTCCTTGCACAGTATGCATTTTCCTACTATTTCAGCAAGGAACTTGAATTCCTCAGGGAACTCCTTTTTCTTCATATCCTTTAGACTGGGGTTCCTTTGGTACCCCATAATCTCCTTTGCTTGCTCAGTGTTGATCTCATCAAGGTTTCTCAGTCCTAGGTTAGGGAAACCTAAGCATTGATTTATATCAGATGATTTTAGCTTAAGAGACTGACCTTTAACCTTGGTTGAAAGGGTTCCGACATTTATGGATGCATTTGAGTAGAATTCCTTGACCAGTTCAGTATATACTCTAGTGCTAGCCTCAAGACATTCTGAGAATTCAGCTTTTTTCACAAGTTCGAGAATGTCTCTGAACTTCTTTTTGGATGTTTCAAACGTCTTGGTTCCGAGCTGAATGCCAGTGATTACTCGCCAGTTTTCCATTTGAGTAGTTTGAGGAATATGGGTATTTAATTCAGAGGGGTTTTTGAGATATGGATGATTGTGATTTGGGTAAGACTCTGGAAGGTTAATTGATTTTGGCTTTTGAGAGGATTCTAGGGTTTGAAAATGGGAGGGAGAAAGGTTCGATGGTTTCTGATATCTGTTTGCAGATTTCGAATTTGTCTTAATGACAGTTCCTTCTAACTCTGTATAATCAGTGATATGTCAACTAACCATTGGTTGCACGAAGTCAAGTAATGAGCTGTAACTCCCCATAACTTTTTAGTTAGATATTTCCTTTAGGAGAGTAGACATTTAATTTACGTGGATTGACCGTTGACCTTTTGGTTCGTAGAGTAGCATGGTAAGGCAGCTATGGACTCTACGTTTTCCTTTGTCGACTAAACGATCAACTTTTGAGAGATGTTGTAGTGGATGGTTTTGACATGAGTCCTCATTTTGAAACTTCATAGCTTTACCACTGACACACCCCAAGCTGGTTTGGGCACTTAAGACCTGATGTGCGGTTGTACAATATCTTTCCAACCTATATTTGAACATCTCTACTCTCTATCTGAAAGGTTGAGCAATTGTTCAGTTTTTCAGAGTTCCTCATGAGCTGGATTATCCTTTGGTAGGACTATGATTGTCGAGTCTGCTTCTACGATCGCTGAGGTTTCACTAAGATCGTGGATTTCTCTTCAATTTCGACTCTACGATCGTTGACTGACTTGGTCCTTGAGATAAAATTTACTTAGCATTCCTTCTAGGTCAAGGTAGCTCAGGAAGGGCCAACCTCTTAGAGTGAGCTAAGGGTCAGGTTTGTCCCTGAGGCGCTTTCCAGATGAAATACTTTAGAAGTGATTTTGCAATGACATCTCATTTGACCCTTTCTGGTGGGGAGGTCCTTTACCAACTTTGGACAATTGCATTTTCTGTAATCGTGGTGTCCTCCTGCTTTTACACTACGATTGGATGTTTGATCGTGAGCACTCCATGACTTTGAGTTGGGTGGCTGATAGGTTATTAGTAGTACATTTTGAGACGTTCCTACTGACTATGGATCTTCATTTGGTTCATCAGCTATAAAGTTTTGGGACTTTGTAGCTGGTACATTACGTCATAGTATATCTCAGTGTTGTTGTTCCTTAACAGATCACTGCTCCCCATGGTTGATGATGTCTTCCAGGATAGATATGATTCCCTTTACTTTAGGTTCATTTGAAGGCAGCCTTGCATATCTCCTTCTGACTGGAATCACAATTATCACTTAGATTTCCTTGTATCGTAGGCATGAATATTTTCAGGACTGATCATTCTACGATCATTTGACAGCACTACAAACGTAGTCTTCTTTGACAGTCTTGTGTGTGTGTGAAGTTCTACTCCCGTAATGAGTTCCTCTTGACTGATGCTCGATGATCCTTTGATGTGAACTTCTTTGAGGATTCTTCTCATATAGCATGCTTTACCTGATTTGAGCATATAAGACCCTTTTCATCTTTGGTTGCATGGCATGCTTCCATATACAGATTAGCAGCCATGTGAGCTTCATTCAGGTTGGCTCAGCTGGTCTTCAAGGGTAGGCTTGTACATATAGGAATTTTATCTGAATCATTTCTAAATAGTCCTTAGCCTTCTGCTGGTTGAGTCTTCTTGACTGAAGTCTTCTACTTTAGCATTCCTTAGTGTGGTCAGACAGACCAAGTACCTATAAGCTAGCTACATTTCTATTTTTGATACCCATAATTAAATGGGTCCTGCTAGGTTAGTTTTCTAATCCCATGTTCCTCATATTTGGATAATCATCACATTTATCACCAACAGTCATATTCATGCATGTAACTAGTTTTAGATAATACATTTTGAGATGCATGATGGTGAGTGTGTGTAAGATTCGTTATTTTAAAAACACACTCTTTTTCTTTGATGGTCTCATCATTTGCATGGTTATGTTCACAAGGTTTAAGTGTTCACAGAGTGAGAATCAACTCTACGATTTAGGTGTATCTAGTTGATTCATGGAGGTGATCAGTTTCTACAAATCATCAAGATACTCTTGTAGAACTGATCATACTCTGTGTGTTGCCAAACCCTTAGAACATAGGTTTGTACATACATACTCATCCACCAGCAAAGATTACTTCACGTAGAATTAATTTGGCATGTGGTGCTCTTATGACCCATTTCAAATTTCCTTCAAGATGTCATCTTCAACCTAAAACTTGGATGGAGAGAAGGTTTATAAACATTTGAGTTTCCACCCTCAGGATACTTTCTCTCTTCACCTTTTTAGGTAGATTATGACTCCTTGACAGAATAATGTTATAGTTCATAAGGAGGTGCATTCATGATGTACACATTTATAATAGTGAGGAACCGTACCTTTTTACTGTTAGTTTCTTAACAGTCATTTATCTTTAATATACTGAGTTTAGGCATTGATGTGCATAGCTTCACAATTGCTCCTGACAGCTTATTGCTCTTGTTGGCCTTTAATCAATCAGTCGTGGTCTTGAAGATGCAGGCTAGGAGAATCTCAGCATCTTTAGTTCTTTAACATTTTTCAGTTCACAAAGTTTGCACCCAGCTGCTGGTTGGCCAGACACATGTTTGAGAATATCTTCTATCTTCTCTGGATAAGAATTTCTTAGCAAGTATGGCCTTTTCATCTTTCAGACTGGTGGATGCTTGACTCTTTGTTATTGATGTCTCTTGGGCTATCTCGTATGGTCTTCAGACTACAAGATTGACTGCAGGCAAGGATTGGTCTCGTTGATATAATACTTGATAACATGGACCAATCTGAGCAGCTTTAGGTGTATATACATTTTTACCTGTACACAATATTTCCAACGTGTGAGCTCATCTGCATATAACAAATGACTTACTACTGAACTAAGTTTTGAACAATGTTTGTGCTTGGGATCAGACTCAAAGCGATTAGCTTTAGAATATAGCATGAGAACCAGCTCCGATACCAATTGTTAGTTCCCAGTAGGCACAATAGATCTAGAAGGGGGGTTGAATAGATCATTTTTAATTGTAAATACTTTTCTGGTTTATTTTGTATTGCTAATGATTTAGCATATGACAAACATAAGAATCTTTTCAAGCACAGCAGAATAAGTAAAAGATCCCCTTCATTGATAAATCCATAATCGTGTATACATTGTTCGTAGAGTTAGTTAAGTTGTAAGCAGTTAAAACATACATAACAGTTATAGCAATTAATATACATAATGTAAATTACATAAGGTAAATGACACAAGAGGTTTTAAGTGGTTCGGAGACTCAAGCTCCTAATCCACTCTTCTGCTTTCAACTAGCAGGATTTCCACTAAGGAAGGGCAGCACCCTGAATCACTAAGATTCCTTCAAGGCCAGCAGCTTTGGGACTCCAGTTCACAAAGAACTCTTCAAGGCCAGTAGCCTTGGAACGTCTCTAGTTCCCTAGGAACTCTTCAAGCCCAGCAGGCTTGGAACTTCATTTAGTTCCTCCGGAAAAGGACCCCTCAGGCCCTGGCTTCTTGTTGTTGTAGTTGTTATTGTTGGTGCTGAGCTGCTAAGATGTCTTTAAGCTTGATCATCTTTTGTACTTAGCAGCTTGGTGTGGTCCTCTTTGCATTCTTCTTTGAGACTGAACCACATCATCTTTGGTGCAGCTGATCTTCTTCCGTTCTGCTCATCTTTGTATATTGTCAGTTGTGCACCATCACCATTTCCTGAATCCTTCTCAACATGTTGGCAGACATGGTTCTGCACTTGCTCTGCGTCAGCTTTGGGTTCATGGTGAATCGTAGAGTGGCTCTTAGGATCTGCCTTGTGCTTTGCCACTCTTCTGAATGCTATCTTCTTGTCCTTCTTGGCTCTCAGCTTAGATGTCAATTCAATGAGCATTCTTATCTTTGTTGAGTGAAGCTTTGATCTGTTCAAGTCCATCTTCAAAGTTGCTTCACTTCCACCTTTGTAGTCTCACTGTCACTGAGACTTGTTCTATTTGAGCTCAGGTGGAACTCGTAGAGTCAACGTTAGCATTTTAACCAATTTAACGATTCTACAACATCGTAATCATCAGCAGCTCTTGAATGTTGAAGCTCTGGCTTATTTATACTCCTTCCCAATCTTCCCGTTGAGAAGTAGCCGTTAGAAGCTCTTTGAAATGCTTCGCAGATCTCGAGTTATTTGGTGTAGACTGCAAATGCGACATGTCTTACTTTTCTGACACTGCAGTCTACTGTTTCACCTACCCCGTCAAAGATGTCACTTTAATGTCTTGGGCAGGTTGAAGACTTTATTTTCTCATTCTGATTTCTTGATCAGAGGTTGTCCTTTTACATCGATGCTCTCAATAAGCTTTTGTACAAATATCAACCTTCAGATTGAACCGTTGTCAATGCTTCAATCTTCAGTCATTCGTACTCTACGATTCTGATGCATGTCTTCATGGACCCGATCGTAGTGTCTTGTTGAATGGTAGAGGCAACACTACGATCTTGAAAAGTGTTGATTGAATCTTCAATATAGAACACCTCTTCCTTCTCTTGTGCAGTGCTTCAACACTTCTGTTTGCCTCAATAGCTCTCAGATACTGATGGCTTGACTTCTTTGTTCTGGCCCTTTCTGAATAGCAAGACATTTCAGATTTGTGGCGTGTCCAACTCGCTTTCTCCTTGTGATCTCCCATTTACTTATCATCAATGGACTGATCCAATGCTTAATCACTTTAGCCTTGTTCTTCAAAAGCTATCCAGTCTCTCTATGCACTCCATCAGTTCTTTGTTTATTGGCAAACACTACGATCCTAGTTGCTTCCAAGATAGTCGTCTTCTGTCTATTTGACAGCTACTGCACTTTCTGACTTTCCTTAGTCAGTTACTAAAGTCTTCTTCTGATCTCCTTGTGGAAGACTTCATCCTGAATGGCTTCACAACTGTGACAACCCGAGAATTTTGAATATTTTTAAAAAATTTATTTATTGATTTAAGGTTCAAAATTAGAACCTAGACAGAAAAATAGTGTATGCGTGTGATATTTTTAAGATGGAATTTTGAGGATTTCAAAATTTTGTGAATAATTTAGGTGAATTATTCAGGATTAAGAAATACGTAAATATGTTCTGTGTATATGTGTACAGTATGTGGTTAAGGGTCAAGGGTTGACCAGATAATTGATATCTGTAACAAACCTTAGGTATATATTAAGAACGTCAACGTTCGGTTAGAAAACCCTAACGATTAACAAGAAACCCTAGAAACCGGTTCTGGAAACCCTAATTTCTGTTTCGAGAATTTAAAACCCTAATTCGGTGTATAAAACCCTAAATCGGGAACTTAATGGCGTAAGTGTAAATAATTAAAAGATTAATTAGGGTTAATCTTAACAAATTGGTTAAAAACCCTAATTCCTAATTTGAAACCCAAATTTCGTTATTAAAACTCTAATTTAATAATTAGGAAAACCTAAGTGTTAATTTAGTAATTTAGTGTTAATTAGGAAACCTTAATCCTAATTAGCAATATTTAAGTTATGATTAAGAAATTTTTATATAATTAGAAAATTCTAATTATAAGTTAGAAATATTAATTTTCTATTTTTAAAAACCTAAATTGGAAATTTTAGAGAATTAAATGTGTAAACCCTAAGGGTTTCAAACCCTAAACCCTAAAAATGCTCCAAACCCTAAATCCACCCAAACCCTAAATCCTAAGGGTTTGCAACTAATGAAAATTCTAAAAATAAAAAACAAAATGTCCATAATACCCTTATTGAATAATTGAGGGTAACTTGCAATCTTGTCAATATATGGAGTGGTTGAGCAACCCTAGATCAGCTATGTGACTATATCTTACAGCCAACCAGCCGAAATCAGCAAGATCATAGCAACAAGTCATCAAATAAATAGATTTAAGAGAGAAAATGGCACTTTAATTTCATTTTCTCCCAAGATTTTCTCTCTCCAAAATTTTCGAAATGTAGAGTGAGAAAGTGAGATAAGATAAGCTAGTATCAGTCCATAACAAGTCATGAGCAGATCCCAAAGATCAAAAATCAAGATCAAGCTTCAAAGTGGTACAAACCCTAATTTTTATAAATCTTGTGTTTTGATGTTAGTTGTTGGTTAGATATGTGTTAGAAGGTGCCTTTTAGAGATCTGGGTTGTTGGATCATGGATCCATAACATCTAGATGCTCAAATCTAAAGATTTTAAAAATCTGGAAATGTTGAAAAAGTGGCCTGACAGTCGAATGTCAGAGGCCTTAGATCTTTTCCTGTTAAGTGTTTACGTGTTTTAAGAGTTTTAACTTGTTGTGTGTAGTATGGACTTTGATCTGGAACTTGAATCAAGTCCAGATCAAGTGTAAATCAAAAGTTATTAAGGGTCAAAAAGCGTTGACCGACATTGACTAGAAGTTCTGGGTAACCCAGATTTGCCAAGAATGGGTCTGACAATATTTTGTGGCTTCGGATCTTAGTGATTTTTGGTTAGTTTGGCTATAATGTTGTTTTAATCTTGTATACTGACATGTAGGCTACCTATTCATACCGCTTGAACTCCCAGATCATACCCTGGATCAAAGTTATGGAAGGTCAAAGTAGCTTTGACCATCTGTTTTGGGTAACTTTCTGGAAAACCTAGAAAAATAAAGAGTAAGTTTTCTGACATGGTTTGACCATGCCAGATCTTTCTCATGTGATGATGTTATTATGTTATGATAATAGATACTTGTGCTATGACATGTTCTTTACATGATCAAGCCCTTATATTACACAAAGCAGGTTTTAACAACAAAGATTCAAAGGCCCTAAAGTAGCACATCGACTATTCTTCAAATTCTGGGAAACCCAGAATTGAAGAACAGTGTCTGACAAGACTTTGATGAACTGTAATTTCTTGATTAGATGCAGGATATCCATGAATTTGGTTTATGGTTGTAATATTACATTAGTACTACAACTATAACACCATTATCAGTCCAGAAATCAACTAGATCATAGGATTAGGACCGGTCAAACTAAGCCCCATGCTCACTGACAAGAAATCTGGGTTGGGCTGATGAACAGCTCAAGAACACTATTAGCGACGGATGCGTCGCCAAAAGGCTCTATAGCGACAGTTTATTTAGAAAATAATTATTTTAATTAAATAAATCAAAATAAATAGATTTTAATTATTAAAAATACTAAATAAATTCTGAAAAATTATTTGAAATTCTGAAAAATAGTTTTTAATTATTTTGAGCATATTTCATAAATATTTAATATCTTTGGAATATAAATGGTATTTAATTTATTTAATTATAATATTAAATAAATTATTTAAAAATAATTTTAATTCATGAAAAATCATGAAAAATTATATTATGGTATTAGAAAATATTTTAAGTTATTTTTGATGACTTCTAATAGTTTAGGATGAATTTCATTAATTAATTAATATTAATGATGATTAGTTTATTTAATAAATATATTAAATAAATTAAGAAAAAATAGAATTAATGATTTAAAAATCATATAAAAATGATTTAAGTGTTATAAAAATATTTTAAGTTATAAAATATAAATTTTGATATTTTGTCATAAAAATATTAATATTTTAATATTAAAAGCAATTATTGGATAATAAATTTAATTGTTTAAAAATCATATAAAGGTGATTTTAAGGTATTAAAAAAATACCTTGTGATATTATAAATATATTATAATATTATGTTGAGTATTTCATTAATATTTGATAATAAATAAATATTAATGATAAAAGAATTATGTGGTATTTAATTTATTTAAATACGTTTTTAATGATTGAAAATTCGCGATAAATGATAATAATTATGTGAAAATTATTATGAGACTTAGAAAAATATTTTTGACTGATATTAAAATTATTTAAGTTAATTGTTAAGTGTTAAGTCAGAGTTTAATTGAACTTAGACTCGATAAAAGTCCGACTAGACCGTCGGGATGTTAGAATTGTGTCGGTTTCAACTCGGACTTAAATAGTCTGACTTGATACTAAGTTTTATGTGCTGAATAGACTGATAGGGTTATGTGTTATGTGTTTAGGTTATTCTATGTTTATATATATAGTAATATTATATTGTGATGATATTATTCTAATATTGAAGATCTATATTACTAATATTAGGTCTTCGGATAAAGCGTATAAATTGCGTAGCGGTAATCAACGGTTCAGGCAAGTTTATTTTTACTTAACTCTACTAAGAGTGTTTCATTCAGATAAGCTTATGGTTAATCATTGCTGGTTGCCATGAATTGTACTCTGTACATATTGTAAGTATAAGTCAGGTATGAAAGGCTGATCACCTTCATTACCAATTGGTCAAGATATATTTATTCATGTTCAATACTTGTTCAATCAAAAGTTTGTTCCTGCTAGTTCACAATTATATTGATGAATTATAGCCAGCTTATTGTTCATACTCTTTCAATCATGATATATTGTTATATTGTTGTACTTAAACTTATTGGGCAACTTTCATGCTCACCCTTGCTATATCATGATAAAATATTACAGATTAAGACGAATGCGTCGGATACAAGGAAAGGTTAAAGACAGTTCCAGCGTTAGGATATGTGTGCAGCTAAATTGTATAAGTATTGTATGTTAATAATGTTATATGTTAGAAAAGTTATGAAATGTGTATTAAGTTAAGGTTACTCGACCTTGGGGAATAGTGAGTATATGTATTGTATAAACAATTTATGTTTATATCTTTCGTAAATAGTAATAGTTGTATAAAATGATCGAACCGGATCCGAGGTAATTTGGGACCTGGATTCGAGGCCCTCACAACAACTCAATCTGGATGTTGATTGGGTTGGTGCTTAGATCTTCTGTTAGCTTGCATGCCATTCGTTGAGTGCTCTCTGGTTTCCTTCATGATTGGATGTATCTTTTCAGTGCCAACCAGAGGCTTCATTCATTTGGATATTCTGGGAGTGCTCATTTGTTGAGAATCATATTTTCTCTACGATTCTGCCTTGACATTGTGAGAACATCTGTTGAGGTCTTAGTTCTGCACTCTACGATTCAGCTTTGGCTACGCAGACAATACGACTCTGAGATCAGATCTTGACACTCTACGATTTCTGTCGTTGTGCTTGTTATCTTCATCTGATCTTGCTCGACTACGATCTCTGCCTCTTATATGATCAGTAGACTCTACGACTCTGAGTGTAGTCTACGATTCTTGACTTGGCTTCGGCAGATACTCGGTCGGCTCGTAGGCAGGCTGTCTCTACGATTCTGAACATGACTTCCTCAGCAGACTACGGTCCTGAGGAAGTTCTACTTGACACACTACAATCCTTCCTCGTCTCTCCTGGTAGTCTACGAACTCCGAGATCTACTATCTTGTAGACTACGATTCTGCCTCGATAGCTCTCGAGTTTTCCTTGACTCTCCTGGCAGACTACGATTTTTGATGCAGTGCTCGATGATTAGACAAGCCTATCTATTACATCATTAGATCAACCTAACATGCTTGATCTTTCTATATCTATAGTGCTTGTACATCATTTCTTTTTAAGGACTTTACAAAACTGTTTTGCTTATGTAGGATCAACCTTACACATTTGATCAATTCATTCTAAGTCCTTGTACATATGTTTCTATTGTCTATCAAAGGACTTTATAGCTTTTCTTAATGCAAGCATACTTGCATATTCATTCATATATATCATAATCAAATCATATGTAAATAGGAATAACATTCACATGCTTATTCCTGACATATACCCATCAACAACTCTAGTTTTGAAGAATTAAAGGTAGAATCACTTTAAATTTAAATTCTAAAATATGGGAAACATAAATTTTTTTCAGATATTTTTGATATTTTCGCATAATTTCTTTTCACGTAAGAGTGAAATCCACTTTATTCTCTTATAACTGGGGACTATGTGAAAAATATAAAAAACACATGCCAACTTATTAGTTCCCTTAAAATTATAATACCATCCATCTTTCTTCATGCATACACTACTAGAAAAACAAGAATACATGATGGAACTTTGTGACAGTTTTTAAAAATAATCACAAAAGATAGTAATTTGGGATTAACTTTTTAAGTAATCACAAAATAATAGCATATATGATGGCTCTTAGTGATGACTAATATTGCCATTAATGTATTATAACTGTGATGGCTATTTCAATCACACCAATTTTTTCACGCAAAATAAATTTTCTTTTTGTGACGAACTAAGTCCTCACTTATAGATATACCCTTTTCGTGATTGCATTTAAGCTATTACTATATATTTTAATGTAAAAAATAATCAAAACAATATTTTATGACGGCCATGACAATCATTAAAAAGATAGATTTTTGTGACGACTTTTATTTGTAATTACAAAAAGAAGGTATTTTATGATGGAATTTTCAAGCCATCATAAAATAATAAAATATATGATGACTCTCAATGATGACTAATTTTATCATCATTATAGAGTATTTGTGACTGCCATTGCAATCACCAAATCGTATGTGAAAGTAATTTTGTTTAGTAAGTCAACTCATATATGTTTCTTTTTATATTTTGTTTTAAAATTATAATCATGATCTGGACTTTGGTGTAGTGGTAATACTCGTTATTTAGTTTGCAAATGGGGAGAGGGTTCGAATCCTACAAGTATCATTTGATACAGTTAATATAGATACAATTAATACAGTGAAATAAATTATACGTAAATAGATATTTACGTTCTTACATTTGATCCCTAAAGTCTTATTTTTTTATATGATGACTTTGACAATCACAATAGATTACGTGTTAATGTGATTGTATTAATCATCACAAAAGTACTAAGCTTTTGCGTGATTGCCAAAACCATCACGTAAAGCCTTTCATGATGGGCGTATATAAGACGCCCATTGTGATGCTTAAAGCCATCACGTAAATCTTTCGTGATGGTTTTACTACTTTTTGTGATGGATTTTAGCCATCACAAATGACCATTTTTTTAGTAGTGATATCTTTCTTGCTGAGTAAGGAATCGAATTCGGCCCTAAATCCATACCAAAAATTAACCAAATTGTTCCGATTGAGTCGTACCAACGATTGTAGTGCATATAACAGCGTTAGAATGGTTAAAAAATCATACATGTGGATTGGGTGATGTTTTGGCATCCTCCCACCCCGCTTATATATAGTACTTCCTCCGTCTCAAGATAAAAGTCTTGGTTGACTTTTTATGCATATTAAGAAAGAGAACAAAATGACAAAATTGTCCATATTTAAATTCTCATTTAATTGCATAGTTTTCTGTACATTACTAGTGATACTCCATAAATATGCATAGAGAATACAAATATAACAATTAATAATAAAGGTATTATAGGTAAATTATTGTAAAAAATAGATCATTTAAAGCAAGTAGACATTTAACTTGGGAGCATTATTATTTTTAAATAATAAGTTTAGTAGTTGTTACTTAAAAATAACAACTTTCATCTAAGACGAGTAAATTTGGAGTCTCAAATTTGAACATAGAAGTGATAGTTGATTTCAAGTAAATATTAGAAATAGATCACATTACCGTCAGGACCAAGTTTTCCGCAAGTTAACTACATTTATCATACCAAAATGAAAATATATTAAGGCATGACTTTTGGGAGTTTAACACAAGGTTTGCCTCGTGTAGATAACTAATTCCATTATACACGAAGACAGGGAGCTGATAAGAATTAGTACTATCTCCGTACCTAATTATTTGACGTTTTAAATATAGACACAAGAATTAAGATAATAATTAAAAAATATTAAGATAAATCACTTTTTGGTCACTGTACTGGAGTCTGATTTTCATTCTGGTTACCGAATTTTTTTTTATTACAATCGAATAACTGTACTCTTACATATTACAAAATGGTCATTACTTAAAATTTTCGTCCGAAAAAACGGACGGAAATGCTGACTGTGCAAGCTGGCCTCTCTTTTTTGCTTACGTAGAGCACAGTTGACAGTTTTGCCATATCACTTCTCTTCTTTGTTATCTTTAAACAAAGTGGAGCAGTAAAATTTATTATCTTTAAATAATAATAATAATTATTATTATTATTATTATTATTTCAAAATAATAATAATAATTTTGAAATAATAATAATAAAAATATTAATAATAATAATAATAATAATTTTAAAATAATAATAATAAGAATAACAATAATAATAATTTTAAAAAAGATTATATAAATTATAAAAATATTTGTATATGAAGCTGATGTGTATTTAAAAAATATAATATTTTTATTGTTTTATTAATTTAAATTATTTGAGCAAGGGTAAATTTGACAAATCATTTTTTATAATCCATTAAAAAAACAAATTTCATACAAATATGTAGGGAACAAACCGCCAAATACAATTAATTTTATAAAATAAATTATTATTATTATTATTTAAAAATTATTATTATTATTATTTTGAAATTATTATTAATACTATTATTATTATTAAAAAATATTACTATTATTTTGAAATTATTATTATACAATACTATTAATTTTACTCCGAAATTCTACATATTATTAAAATTATTATTATTAATAGTATTTTATTATTATTATAAATAAACTCACCCACATATAGAAACATACATGTTTACGTACATATATATAAAAAGCTAAATAGGCAAATCTGTAGACAAAAGCGTAAACAAAAGCAAAATAGGCAAATCTGTAGGAAAATCTATAGAAACATACATTTGATTTTCATTTTAATAATAATAATAGTATTAATAATAATTTCAAAATAATAATAATAATAATAATAATAATAATAATAATAGTATTAATAATAATTTCAAAATAATAATAATAATTTTTAATAATAATAATAGTATTAATAATAATTTCAAAATAATAATAATAATAATTAATTTTATAAAAATAATTGTATTTGGGGGTTTGTTCCCTACAGATTTGTATGAAATTTTTTTTTTAATGGATTATAAAAAATGATTTGTCAAATTTACCCTTGCTTAAATAATTTAAATTAATAAAATAATAAAAATATTATATTTTTTAAATAAACATCAGCTTCATATAAAAATATTTTTATAATTTATATAATCTTTTTTAAAATTTTAAAAATTATTATTATTGTTATTCTTATTATTATTATTTTAAAATTATTATTATTATTATTATTATTATTATTAAATTATTATTATTATTATTATTATTATTTTGAAATTATTATTATTATTATTATTTAAAGATAATAAATTTTAGTACTCCACTTTGTTTAAAGATAACAAAGAAGAGAAGTGATATGGCAAACTGTCAATTATGCTCCACGTAAGCAAAAAAGAGAGGCCAGCTTGCACAGTCAGCTTTTCCGTCCGTTTTTTCGGACGGAAATTTTAAGTAATGACCATTTTGTAATATATGAGAGTACAGTTGTTCGATTGTAACAAAAAAAAAATCGGTAACCAGAATGAAAACCGGACCCCAGTACAGTGACCAAAAAGTGATTTATCCCGAAAAACATTAAATATAGTACTCAATTGTCTTTAATACCCTTAAATTTTTTGTGGGATAAGAAGATTTTTGTTGGGATAAGGAGAGAGAGTTTAAAGTATCAAAAAAAATAGGTAGAGTAATGAGGGATAATTTTGAAAAAATTGTCATCAATTCTCCTAGATTTGAACAAACGTCAAATAATTAAGAACAAATGAAAAACTATAAAACGTCAAATAATTAAGGACGGTGAAAGTATTTCCCAATTTGAAATATATAAGCAATGCAAACGGAAAATATTACAATCCCACCACCATATTATACTATAGAAATTATAATTCTAGTGTACAATTTATGTATTTTGGGAACAACAAATAAGCCCACAAAAATTTACTTTCTTTTTCTAAGTAAAAAGAAACCAAAAAAGAAAAAAAAAAGAGAAAGTTCAAATTAGCAAAAACACAGTTGGACCAATTGATTTTAGAACTGAAACCAAACCAAATAAAACCACACCACAAGCTTCAACACATCACCACACCAATCACAAGCTACACCGCACCAGCTCTACGCTATTCATGCATAGTTTCATGGATCCAGTAATTCGATCATCTCCTACAATACAATAACAGTAGACATATATGCTATAAATGTTAGCACAACATATACAATTAAATCTGTCGGATGCTGAATCTAACTAATTGTAGTTGTCACCATTGCTAATAGGATTAAAAACATCCTCCTTTCCATCCTTTATCAATCTGCACCTGTCTGGTACCAACTACTGATATAAAAAAACACAAAATATACTTGGAGCATGTCAATCTAAAAACAATAAAAAAGAAACTTGTTAAATAAACCTGTAGAAAGCATAAATTGCTAGAAGTGACAATTTCATGAACAAGTTCAATTTTTGATATTTGCTATGCAAGTTTAACTGTGAAGCTTAAGAAACTTCAGCAACTATCTCAACTTGCTCAGTAATAAGGAGATAAAAAGTAAAATCTTTCATTTATAGTTTTCTTGCTCTCATCTTTTTTTTTTCAACCCCTTTCGTCTCTCTATCACAGATTGGAGCCATCCTTGCCTTCATCTGATTGATTTGGGGTGTACTTCTCCATCAGCCGCGTTAATTCTGAATCAAAGTTCTTCTCCAGCTTTACCTCCTCTTGGCGATGCCTTTGCTTCATTTCAGCCTTTTTCTCTTCATGATCCTTTAGCAGTTTATCCCTCTCTTCAACAAATTCATCCATCTCTTTCATCTGATACTCGATAAATGTCTCCACCTTTTCCACCCTGTTTCCAAATAAAGACGGAAGAAAGAAAGAAAACAAAACAAGATGATGGAGATTACTATATATTGGCTAAAACTCTAAAAACAAAGACCAGCAAACTATTCTGGAAATAAACAGGACCTGCAAATTCTCCTACTGCATATAATATGACCAGTTAACCACATGAGATCAGACGACCAAAAGACCAAAATCCACCTCATTTCTCAAAATCCAGACAGCTTTAAAGTTACCACTAAACTTTTTATGTATGACTAATTATGCGACAGGAAATATGTGTTGATGAAAAGTCCAACTCAAACTGAACGATATACGTGGTTTTATCACAGAACAAGATTGAATATGTAAAACATGAGAAATGAAAATTAAAGACGATTTACGCATGTGCATTTACCTGCGTTGATGATCCTCTGTTGAAGAAGGATTTTCCAGAAACTGTTTCACCTTCTTGCGCTCCTGCTGCTGTATCTTTTCAAAGTTTTCTTCCTTCTCATCTCGGGCATCGTGGATGAGTTTGATTTGCTCTTTAAAAAATTCCTCTTGATAGTCCATCTTAAAGAGAAATACATATCCAATGATAATTAGGAGCATGCATAAAAAGAACACTCAAAAGAATTCTCTGTATATATGCATATGAGGAAGAAACAAGGAAACATCTCCTACTGAGAGAATTGTTGCGAACAACAAACGCTGTCAAGATAGTAGTAATTTATTACTAATTATATCAAACTAAACCCCTCTTAAACTATCAGGTTAAGAGAAGGTGAATTTTATTAAAATTTTCTAGAGATCTTTTGCTTTCGAAAAAAATAACTAAAACACCCAAAAAATGTGAAAAAGAAACCAAAGTAAAATAATAATCATGCTTTGATAGTGAAACCCTACGAAGCATCTGAACATCTTCCCTGTTTTATTATGTATTATATTTACCAAATACACACCAAAACAAGAGGGCTTAAAATTACAGTAAACATGTGAAGCAGAGAATATATGATAAATTAAATGAACCACTTATTATGCACCCAGTGTACAAGTCATGTCAAATCATCATACTTATTATATAGAGATCACTAAATTACCTCTTCCTTGTTTTGCTCATGATGGGTTTTGGTTCTCTGCCTCACAATGCGGTTCTCTTCCAAGGTTCTTCGAAGCTTCTCACTCACAATGCCAAAAGACTCTTCAAGAGCTTTTGAATGCTTTTGCTCCTTTGCAACTTTGTTCTTGAACCAAAGCAGCTGCTGGTTATCCTCACTCATCTGCTTCATTTGGCTCACCACCATCTCTTGATATGATCTCATCTCGAATTTCAGTTTCGACTTGCCTAGCCAATAATACAGCACAAAATCATGTTCTAATTGCCAAAAGCAAAGACAAGGAAAAAAAACAGAAAACAATGAACATGCATTTAGTATCATAAACCAGCAGATGATCGAGTGTGAGAAAAGAGAGGACCTTGGGAATGCTGGTTAAAGATATCCAAGTCTCCTTTCTCCGCCATATAACCATATAATTGGCGCTGCCCACCAGGATGGAATGACACCCGACGACGATCCCAACCATCTCTGTCTGTTCCTTGATCCTCAAAATGCTTACTCAGACGCTCAGCCTCTAAATAACCCACAGCTGAAGCCTCGAAGATCAAGACACTCATCCCTCGGTGCCCTTGTGGACCATAGGAATGTCGAGCCTTCACTGCTGCATACGAGTTAAAGTAATCGAGAAGCTCTGAATTACCCATTCCAAGCCACTGAAAATTTAGTTTAAGGGAAAAAAAGTAAGAAGAAAATAGGAAAAGAAAAAGGTTCAATCATGGTCAGGAGGACATAGTTATTTTAAGATAAGCATTCACCTACATGCACTTGTAATAATTTAATCATCTAAAAATTTGACAGTATGTTATCCTATAGTGTATTAAAAGGGATTGTACCTTGTCATTTTCATCTTTCTCGAGTCGAGTGTTCATTATGACCACTATTGGTGGCCAAACTATTTCCTTATCTTTAACTACTTTTTCACTTAGTCCTTTCCATTTGCCAAACACTTCTCCAGCAGGTATGACAGAAGTTCCCCTCCTACGCAGCTCCTCATCCAAAAGTTCAGCTAGTTCTCTATGAAGCTTCACCCTTGTTGATCCTTTAGTTTTTGCATGTGTTATAAGGGGCTGCAGACCACGATACCAGTCAATAGCACCAGGCCCACCCTGGCATGCTAAACAGTGCCACTGTCTAGCTGGTTCATTGATCTGCTCTACCGTCAGACTATCCAAAATTTCAAAAAAAGGCTTGAACCACTTGCTCTTCTTACGTGTCTCATGGCTCTTTTGGCTTTCATCTGAATCATATTCATCACTCATAAGATCATCATCAAAGTCATCAAGATCATCAGCATGATCTTCATCATCCTCTAAATCCCCGGCCTTATCATCATTTTCCATTTTGGAAGGCGGCCCAACTTCGAAAAACTGAGTTAAAGATGATCTACCATGCCATTCCCACCCACGACCTAGAGGAGGAGTAATTACAGCTGTTTGACCACAGTTCTCAAAACCTCTATTGGATGACTGGTACTTACCATTTCCTCTTCCAGCAGGCCTTATAGAATCAGCTGTTGGTGCTGCCCACGCATTGGCAGGAACCTTTCCTGATCCATCTCGAAAACCAAGTTTCTGCACAACATCTGGATGGCCCCATGCTTTAGGATTGGGATTCAGAGTTTCCCATGAGTTTCCGACACTGCTCCCAGATCTGTTCTTATGCTTCCTCGCTACCTCCCAGCCATTGTCCTGCTCAGATTCCAGACACATGTCCGCCACCCCCTGAGTTAATCGATCAACCTTAGGTCCAGGAACTTCAGACACATTTTTTCCCTTGGATGATGATTCAGAAGCAACAGAGCCAACTGGCTTCCCACCCGATCCACCCCCTCTTCTTGAACTCATCTTCTTAGAGAATCACAGACTCAACCAATGTTCCAATGGAATTCTTCTTTAATACTGCCCACAGATTCACATTCAGAATAAATAGTTTAAACTTTGTAGTATATAAAATATAGAGAAAAAAACTTTACACAAAAATAAAAAACAAAAGCAGAGGAGTTAATATCACTAATATTAAACAAGTAACAGTGGCAGTTGCCGATAAGTGGTAGGTACATGCATGGATCAAGAAGCATCTGATACATTAAACAAAAACGAATAGCCTCAACAAACACTGATCGTACAGGAGCTCATAATCAATCTACAAAGATAAAGCTAACAGCATTTATCGGGTGCTTCAAATTACAGATACCCTGGAAGCAGGATAGCAATGTATCTAAAACAATTCTCACCATTGTTTTAGTTTTTACGTGTATTTCCCTTAACTAATCATGCACCCTTGTGCAAGCCAAGCCCTTATGCAACACACAACACATTATAATTACAAAAATCCCAAGTTTTGTAACAAGACTGAAAGGCAATTCACAAAAATCAGATGTCTGCTAGTCTCTCTTTAACACTGACACAACATAAATACATACAGATAACAGAACCCATAAAGTAACAAATTTAGAAAACACCAAACATGTTTTTTTTTTGTTTGGGAGGGGGGAGCTAGAAATCAATATCATATGTTTTAACATCTTTTATACCATATTACAAATATTGCAACAGCACTTTTGTGGTACATGACGGCTCCTGTAAATTATACTCCCTCGTTTCCAAAATATATCCAAAATATAGGATCAATATCGACTTTTTGAAGTCAAATTTAGATATTTCAAATTCAAAATCAATCATTAAATTTTTGAAAATAATAAATCTTAAAATTAATAGTACTACTTGCATAGTTTACAAATTTCATAATTGTTTTGTCAAAAACTAAATTAGTTCATATCAATTATGAATTTGAAATATCTAAATTTGACTTCAAAAAGTCAAATTTAATCCTATATTTTGAAACAGAGGTAGTATATAATTAGAAAGAGTATAGCATCCATCTAAGATAATGACACAGGATGGAACTTTATACTCACATAGAACTCTCCATTTAGGAACAAAGTAAAGAGCAATTCAATATTTGACAAGTTATCAGTGTTCTAAAAATCGGCCTAGGCAGCGCCTAGGCGCTAGGCGGGGGCCTGGCGCCGCGCCTAAGCCCAAAAAAACGCTCCAGCCAATTAGGCGGTGCCTAGGCGGGCTAGGCGAAATTTTTTTTTTTTAAATTACTACCAAAACCAGATCTTGATATATTTATTTTTCTAATGATTTACCATATTCTTAATACAAATTGTAGCATATCAAATCACAATAAGAAATGAACAAAATCAAGTCAAAATGGATAATTTTATTGTAGTTATAATTTTTTAAACTTGCTTGAAATTATATAAATGATGATAGATTTATAATATTTAGTTTAATTCAATATAATTCTTAAATTTATGTTTAGTTTCTTAAGTTTTAATATTGAATTGAATTCTTAAAATTTTAAATTTTATTATTTAATACCAATTTTGTTTATGAATAAAATTAATACGTCAAAGATATGTTAGTCATACTTAGTATATGGTATTTGTCATTTTCTTTAAGTTTTCAATTTTGAAAATTACACAAATTAAAATAATTTCATAATTAATAATATCAAATGTCTCATTCAATAAACTTCACACTAATTTTTAAAAACAACATTTATTTAAATTTTTGAGAGAGAAGAAGTACGTATATAATTATATATATGAAGATATCAAGATACTACTTATTAGTAACACTAATTCTATAATTTAATTATTTCAAACAATGGATATATATTTTACTACTTAAGTGCAATTACTACTAATTCTATAAATTAATTATTATCTTTATTATAGATTATTTTGCTTTATATTATTGTTTTGTTAGAATAATGTAAGATAAAATATTAAAATTGTCTTAAAATAAAAAACTCGCCTAGGCCCCTCAGGCGCTAGGCCTCCCTAGCCGCCCGCCTAGCGCCTTTTAGAACATTGCAAGTTACACTTTCATTCATTATGAAGACATAGTAACGTAAGTGACACAATATTTGAAATAAGAATCAAACAGGCTACCATGCTTAGATAAGTAAAGTGAATAAAAATAACAACATTTATGGACTGTCATCTTTATTTGACCCAAAATGCCAAACTGCTATCAAATTTTTCTTAAATATGTCCATGTCTTGGTAGAAGAAAAGTAAAAAAGAAAGGGGGAAAACTTAAATTAAACCGATGCACCTAATGAAGGCAGAGACAGGGTTTTTTGTGTTAACAGTATGACAACTTTAACTTATAAAAATGATGCTTCTAACAAATTTTATAAATTAAAGGCTAAGGGGGTATTTGATAAAAATTAAATAAATCTGAATCTGAATGAGTTGAATCTGAATCTGAATGAGTTGAATCTAAATCTGAATGAAAAAAACTGTTTGATAATTGACATGTACATCTAAATGACAAAACTTTATTATTTTACCCCCTCTAAAAAAATTCAAATTTGTTGTAAATTTATTTAATATTACTTAATATAATAGTTAATATTTCTTTTAATTTATTTTTTTTTTCTTCATTCAGCTGCTCATTCAGCCATTCAGTTCAAAAAATTTGACTTAACAATTCAGCTCGTCTATCTTACCGATTCAGTCATTCAGACAAAAACAAACGCACTGACCGATTCAGCCATTCAGATTCAGCTCCATTCAGCTCTAAACAAACACCCCCTAAGACTAATTATGTGATGATACTAACAGGTTATACAAATTACTGAAGAGGTCCTCACCTACTGAAAGCAATAAATCTAATGAGGTATGTGTTAAACATTCATCCAATTTTTCATGGACAAATTTCATTTGTTATAATTTACTCACCTAATATATGAAATCACGACAAATGCCAATAGTGCCATAAGCAAAAAATTGAATATACCTATTACTGAAGTTAAAATAATACATTAGGTTAACAACCCAATTTCTAAAGAATTGAAATGTAAAGTTATTAACAAATAGAGAGTAGAGACACAGTCAAACAAACTGGAGTTCTACAAATGTTGCAAATTTGTTGACAATGCAGGATGTATACTCAAATAACATATACCATTAAAAGCATTATAAAAACTATAGGTGATCCACAAGATGCAACATCTTCAAAGTGAAGTCAAATGTTTGAGTGTAGCATATTAAACTGATACAGGACAGGAATAACAAATGGATGATAAACATTTAGATGAATAGTGTTTTAGCCTGTTACAAATTTGACATTTTCTATTATGTATTAATCAAGAAAATTTGTAACAAAACATCTCAAATTTTAAGTCAAATGAGCCAAAGATTAGGATTATTATTCAGCAGATTGATTTATATTCTTATAAGAAAGAACAAATTTAACTATATGAACCCAAAATCAGTTTAAGAGAAAAATACGTGCACACGCACACTCTTGCTCAAATAAATGTAAGCATAATGAAAATAAGTTAGTAATGAAAAGAATAGTCAGACATATTAGAGGGCCAGAATAGGAATATGGAAAACGGGAGAACTACAAAACAACTAAAAAAATAACAGAAAATGAGATAATGTAATTAGTTAATGCCAAAAGCATGATAATTTGGAAAGGTCATACTGATTGAATGGATGTTTGATTGTAGAACACTGCAACAAACACTAGTCCTATCATGTTAATCATTTTAAGTCACTTTTGTTGCGAATAGTTTATTCTAAAATGAAGATAGTTAACCTTGTCCAATTACAGAATTTTATATGAATAGTAATTTGAGGTCAACATTCTTCATTAGTTGCTCACATATTTATCTAACAAAATACAACTGATTTTGAATTTCATCCTAATAAATCTGGATCATCCAAAGTTTGGGATAAATCCCACTGTCCATGTAATGCCGGAGGCACGGGACACAGCTAGTTACTAAATATCTCAAAAGGGTAAAGCCACTGATCAACATCTATTTACAGTATGGATTCTAATAGTAATTCATTTTGTTCTGACTACAGAAAACATAACGGAAAGTAACTTTGAAAGAAATTTGAATCCAAACATCAGCCTGAAAAAAAACACGCATGAGAAAAAAAAATTAAAGCACTAAAACCACATTATTGTAACCCACCAATACGACAAGGAACTAAAAAGTCTAGGAAAACAAACAAGACTGAGCATCAAACTTTCAGTTAATAAATTCACATGCCATACATGGGAGTAATTACATTAGAACATATAATATTCCACAAAAAATCATAGTTACGAAAGAAGATAACATACATACTAACAAAAAACCTGAAACACAAGTGTATCAACCTCTGCAAGAATGAATGAGAATCATATTTAACTAAGGCATATTATGGCTTACTTAGAGCAAATCTAATGGGGGTGCTATAATTGGTTCTATAGTCAAATTATAGCACCAAATGGCAAAAACACAAATCCAACCCAGTTCTATAATTAGTTCTAAAATAGCAAAATGTTATACTTGGTTCTAAATATAGAACCAAGGATGACTAGTCATCCTTTGACATCTCAAACCCCAACTGAAATTAACAGAAATCAATAATCGGACATACCTAAAACTGAACGGAAAGTGGCCGGAAAACATTGAACCCGCCGGAAAGTGTCCAGTACGCTGCCGGAAAACATAGAACCCGCCGGAATTTGAGACCCTGGTAGCTAGCTTTGATCTATTGCATGTACCTCCTCTCTCATTCAAAATGAATGATCTGATGACAAAATCCTTCACCAGCTATGTAGATCTAAAGAAAGAAGCCATGAAAGACCTTGAAGCCGATCTGAGATGAGAGGTAGAGAGATAGAAATGCCGATTACAACTTAGCCATGAATGAGGATGCCGATCTGAGATGAGAGGTAGAGAGATAGAGATTGAGGAAGAAGCCAATCCCCTTTCCCCTCACCGATCTGCCGTGACTAATGAGCTGAGGAAGAAGCTCAAGGAGCTGATGATGGACAGAGGTAGAGAGATAGAGATTGAGAGAGATAGAGATCGGTATAGAGATAGAGCTGCCGTGACTAATGTACCGGTCCCTTTTCCCCTTTCCCCAAATTTTTTTCCTTTCCCCTTTCCCCAACGGTTACATCAACAGGCAGATTATGTGCAACGGTCCCAAATTTTTTTCCTTTCCCCAACGGTTACATCAACGGGCAGATTATGTGCAACGGCAACTTTGTGGATATTTTGTATAAATAATGGAATTGTGAACATATTCTTCCACCAATTTTCACTTTGTTCTTCCATCATCACCTCAAAATAAAAAAAATAAGTTTACAAATTATGGGAGATTTAAGCCGTACTGTAAGAGGAAAATCATTCACCATAGAGCAGGATGAAACAATTTGTAATGCGTATTTGTGCATTACTCAAGACCCGATTATCGATAACTCGCAGCCCCGTGGTCAATTCTGGATCCGGGTGCTACAAGAGTATTGCGAAAAAACAAATGACGATCAACGATCTGAAGCAAGTATCAAATCTCGTTAGCAAATAATCCAGAAGAATTGCAATAAATTCCGTGGGTGTTTAAGAAGTGTTCAAGCTCTAAATCAAAGTGGCATGACCCATCAAAACGAGGTAATAGATTTTTTTAATAAACTTGTACAAATAATTTTTTTTACTTAATAATAATATTTTCTTATCCAATATACAGTATGATATGGCAAAGCAAGCGTACTTTGAAGACACTGGAAAATATTTCAGTGGTATGGATGGTTGTTGGGCCATTTTAGAACATGCTATTAAGTGGCAGGATGTGAATCATGGTGGGAGGAAAGCAAATACTCCTGCCATGGCCGCCAGCTCGTTCCCTATTTCCCCTGATGCATCTCAAATTCCAAGCACATACGAGTCTTTAGATGCGGAGACCACCCCTTCAAATGCCACTCCTTCAAGTGGAGGTAGTGACAGTGTGTCCTCGCCAAGGAAGAGGCCTGGTGGAAGAAAGCTAGCTAAGGAGAAGAGAGCAAAGAATAAGGAACTGGAAGTTGAGCATCAGAAACAGACTAACTTGTTGGAGAAACTCAACAAAACTGTACTTGATAACCAAGCTAAAAGGATTGAACTAAAAGAAAGGAAAGTTGTATCTCTAGAAAGACAGACAGTATGTGAAGAGAGGGAGATGGCGAGGAAGGACAGAGAACAGGAGGAAAGGATAATGCAGATGGACTTTTCTCAGATGCAAGACCCGCAAGTGGGGGCTTATTACGAGCATCGCAAGGCAGAAATCATGGCAAAATTCTCCAATTCAAGTTCCACAACTTATTATACTGATCTACCGAATATTGATCATTGTATTTTTCTTAAAATGGACTAGAGATGTTTGAAATGAATGTTGAAATACAATGTACTAAATCTTATCTTCAGAAAATTGATGGACTCATTTTGATTAGTCACAATTCATCACTTTAATAGATTCAAGAGTCTACATGCATTGGAACTAAAATTGCTTAACTACGGGCCCAAAGGTGTTCAATAAGATTATTGCGAAGTGCGTAATATGTCTCAGTAGATCGCAACTTCCTGTTACGAGCGAGGAATTCGTTGAATGTGAGTGTTTGCTCTCGTGAAACTTAAAGTGGCCTCTCATGAAGTAGTTCAGCAGCTTCAACATCATCTTCACCACGTTGGTACTTAATTATCATGTTATGCAAGATAACACAAATATTCATGATGTAGTATAGATCAACCTGGTCCCAAAAACGGGCCGGACCTTTCAAAATTGCAAAGCGTGCTTGTAGCACGCCAAATGCCCTTTCAACGTCTTTACGATATCGCTCCTGCATCCTCGCAAAGTGAGCCTTCTTTCTGTCACTGGGCTCTCTAATGGTTTGGACAATAGTCGCCCATTTTGGGTAGATACCATTAACAAGGTAGTACCCCATGTCGTATTGTCGTCCATTGATGACAAATTGGGCAGGTGGGGCACGACCAGATCGAAGTTGATCAAAGAGAGGAGACTGATCAAGCACGTTGATATCGTTAAATGAACCAGGCATCCCAAAGAAAGCATGCCAAATCCATAAATCATATGAGACAACAGCTTCAAGTATGATGGTGGGCTTCTCAACGTGTCCGGTGTACATACCGTGGTAAGCAGTTGGACATTTATCCCATTGCCAGTGCATACAGTCCAAACTGCCTAGCATCCCAGGGAATCCACGATCATCGGCCACATGTAGAAGCCTAGCAAGATCAGCTTCATTTGGAGTCCTCAGGTCCTCACTCTGGTGCAAAGATCTCCACAACTCCTCTACAGAATCTCATGAGTGATTCTATAGCAGTACTTTTTCCAATCTTGACATACTCATCGACGCTATCAGCTGGCATCCCGTATGCAAGCATTCTCAGTGTTGCGGTAATCTTTTGGATACCAGATGGTGGTTGAAAACGGTAGAATGGGGGTACTATAATTGTGGATTGAAAAATAATGTAGATAGTTGAATTGGAGTTGAAAAAGTAATTAACAATGAGATGTAGGAAAAGTTAGTTAAATTTGAAACAATTTGGTGCTAAAATAGAACCAACCACTGGAGGCTGGGTTCTATTTTAGCACCAAAAAGCACTTTTTGGTGCCAAGATATAGCAATGGCTATAGCCATTTTGACATTACCATTGGATTTGCTCTTAGACATAACTTATTATGATTATTTTATTAATAATAAATTTATATGTCTCTCATCCTCACACTTAGGCCCACAACTTACCTATCAAAAAAATCAGTCTTAAAACTTAAAAATATAAACAAATCATCTTAATAAATTATGCACAAGTATGTCTAGGCATACCACAATTCAAGTACCAAAAAAAGTTCAGAAAGTAAAAAAAAAAAAAATTAAATAATAAGACTCTCATTTTGGATTACATAGTATAAACAATTTCAAGGGTTTTTCAATCCCTGCTCCAAACAAAATTCTTCAACCAACATAAACAAAAAACTCAATCCCACCATAAAAAATGATGAAAGGACTGAGAATCAAAACCTCAGTTATGTCTTACACAGGCCAATTGATGTCAAAGAATAAGAGTACCAATCCCTGCACAGAATTGATAGAGAAACACACAAAAGCACAAAGGTTTAATCTAAAATCAATACATTCAATAATCTCCCCAAAATAAATAAGTATTACGATGCTTAAATAAAAATCCCAATAAATTTTCCTCTCTTCCGTACCGCATCACCAATAATCACATTTAAAATTTCAATACTGAAGAATTACAAGAGGAATGAAAGAAGAAAACACAAATATAAACACACATTTAACTATTTGAGGGGTTTTCAAACCCTAAAAACCCTACTAATTATAGATAAAGAATCTAATAAATGATATACTTCCTATCTTCAAAACATATATGATGTTACTTGCAAAAGAGCTTTTACAAATAAATTCACGTTAAATTAGGAAAATGGACCCCAAAATTAAAAATAAAACAGTAAAAATAGATTACCCTTAACACCCATATACATGCACAAACATACAATATAAGTTGCAATGTATGTACTAAAATGCTGAATACAAGTGTGTGAGTGTGCTTATACAACAAAAACACACACTCACACATGTAAACATTCAAACAAACATTATTTAGGAGCAAAAAAAGAGAACATTATGATCTGAATCAAAAACTGACCAGAAATGACCAACGCTGAACGGAAAACCGACGAGTTCAACTCGCCGGAGTTGTAGAACACGCGCCGAGAGTTGAAAGAAAGGAGAGAGTAATACAAGTGAGACTTGCGTTAGTCAAAAAGAACAGGTTGCCTGCTATCCCCGGTTTATACTGCGTTTGTATCCCCACCGTACAAAACAAGGACGGACTCCAAATATTTATTCAATTTGGTAAATGGCAATAAATTTTGTACGGCTGATCCCTCCAAGTTATCGATCACTTTCAAAATATATTTTTTGTCAATTAAATTCTTAAAATAATTTTTTATATTAATTTTATTTTTTTACTCGATTTGACCCTAATTCGACCAAATTTTGACCCAACTCGACCTAATTTGACCCAACTCTAAATTATAATATTTTAAAATAAAAGCATATTTTTTTAAAAAAATTAAAATAAATAATTTTTTAATATTTATTATATTTAATATTTTTAAATATTATTATGTTCTTTTAAAATATTAAAAATAATAAATATTTAAAAATTATTTTATTTAAAACTTTTTAAAAAATATTATTTTATTTTAAAATATTAAATATAATTATTATTTTAAAAATAATTTTTTATTTTAAAATATTAAAATTTGGGATTTGGTCAAACTAGGTTGAGTTGGGTCAAAAATTGGTCAAAATGGATCGGGTTAAGGTTAAATCGGATAAAAGGAACAAAATCGACACAAAATGCCACTATAATGACCCAATTGACCAAAAATGTACTTTAAGAACAATTTTGAAAGTTGATGGTAACTTAGAGGATAAAAAGGGTCATTCAACCAATTTTGTACTCCATGTTCTCCGATAATAGTTTTATTTACTAATTTACTTCTTCATTATACATTTAAAGATACATTATTTCTTAAATCTGTCTGAAAAATAAATTTTATTTTATTTGAAAATAATAAAGTAGTGTAGTACTATAATTTGATTTTTTTGAAGTCTAATATTTGTAATTTGTCATTATTTATTAACTATTATCTTTAATATTATCACACTATTAAAGTTAAAAAAAATTAATTAATACTTCTTTCTTTCCAAAATATAAAATATTTTATTTCATATTATACAAAAGTAAGATGTAAATAATATTATATTTTAGAGCAGAAGTAGTATTTGGGTTATATTAGATAGCATAAAATTATCTTTCAAAGCACAAATTTTATAAAATTAAGAATGTATTTTGTTTAGTCTTTACTCATAAATTAATAATTTGTTTGTGTACTAGTGATTACGTAACAAAATAATTATTGTGTAAAATTGGGAAATGTAAAGTACAATTAAACGACAAAATGAACAATATTAACTAATAAATGATATCTTCATTAATCGTTACAAACTTAAAGTACAATACAACAATATCCTATACTATTACAATTCTGTCACGATTGAGTTCGTTGATTACTCGGGTGAGGGGAGAATTTCACAAAGACATGCGAGATTGGGAGGAGTGTTGGACAGGAGGAGAGATCGTTGGCGGACTATTCAAGAAAATGTGGACAAAACACTTGGTCTTAGGATCGTGTGCGTGTGTATGTGGGTTTTTGGGGTGCTGCGAGACTTAACTCTATGGAGGCTAAGTCCTTGGAAAGGTTCCTTGGGCTTGTTAAGACTAGGTATGGAACCTAACCACCACAACAAACAAGGAATGCATCTTAGTGTTAGCAACTTGGTGCTTGTGATTTTTAGAGAGAGAAAGTGAGTTCTAGAGAGAGAAGCTTCAAGTTCTCCAAGTTTCTCAAGTTTTCAACATTACTTCCAAAAGAAAAGGATGGGGTATATTATAGGCTTCACGTGGGCTGCCCCATGTGTCATGCACATGTCCTGTGTCACTTATAAACTATGATTATAATATCAATTATAAGTGTGAAAAATTTCTTTTTAGAGTCTATTTTGTCCAACTCCACATTCTTAGATACAGTATGTGCCAATAAAGACCCAAACAATTCTACAGAGGCCTGCTGCTCTACCTTTTCCTCTTCTAACTCATAGATCTTAGCCTCCAATTCCCAATTTTGATTGGTCAGCTACATAACTAGGACTGAGCAAAAAATGGGTATAACCGAATAACCGAATCTAACCGAAATTTTTTGATAATTCGGTTATATCCGAAATTATTTACAGTTTACGGTTAGTTAATACGTGTTTTAATTTTGAGTTATTCGGTTTAACCGAACTAACCCTTAAACTTAAAATATCTCAATTCTCCCCTTTCTCATGCTCTCAGCCCACTAGCCCAAATCTCGAACTCTCACTCTCGCTCTCGAGTCTCGACTATCACTCTCTCATAGTCAAAGATCAAAACCCAAAGCTTTAAAATCGATCGATCTCTCACTCTCGCTCTCGACTATCACTCTCTCATAGATTAAAACCCAGTCAAAGATCAAAACCCAAATCTTTAAAATTGATCGATCTCTCGCTCTCGACTATCACTCTCTCACAGTCAAAGATCAAAACCCAAATTTTTAAAATCGATCGATCTATGAGATTATCTCTCACTACTCAAAATCATCTCTCACTCACTACTTAGTCTCACTACTCAAAAAGTATCACAGTCTCGAAATCATCTCTCACTACTCAAAATCGATCGATCTCTCATATCTAATCACTCGATCTCTCAGTCTCTCACTCCTTTTCGCCTCCGAACGAACGTAACTCTTGCCTGGATCGATGTCAACTCTGGCTCCATATTCTTGAATAATTTAACAAAACACAACTTTCTGGTTCTCTCCGTCTCTCTCTTTCCTTCATTCCTTATGTTGTTTTATTTTTAGCTTTTGTATCCATGACTTGGATCTGTTAGACTGTTAATGGTAAAATTATATTTATTGTGCATATGACCCAGTTGATTTGTACAGATTCGGTTATTAACCGAATAACCTATTCGATTTGATTATAACCGAATGATCAGTCTTATCCATAATCACATCTACTTTTTCCATGTAGGGTTTCCCTCGGCTGTTCTTCAGGATCTTCTTTAGGATCAATCTCCATCTCAGCTTCCTTATTCCCTGTGGTAGTTGCCTAAACTAGCTCATTAACTACCATCTCTTCCTTATCTTCAACTAGTTCTTAGTTTAATCATTCTCCCTACTGGTCTTTCCCATCTCAAGCATCTACAAAACCACATTAACAAACTTAATAAGTTCTTAAATAATATTTCTATATGCATGATCACATATCACATATGTTAAAATTTTATCTGTTATTATCTTCTTTTATAATGAATTCCCAAAATTCATCACTTATACTCGAAATAAGTTTTACTACTTTTCTTAAGGTCATAATCCTAAGGGGTTTCTCCATTACTAAGGTTTATAACCTATCAACTTTGATGTCAACCTGTGATGGCCCCAAATTTGAGTTTTCTTAACATCGGGCTTGGTGCTCACTGTACCATGGTTACCCATTCTTCATTCATTTACTAACTTAAACATGTCTTAGATTACATAATAATCTTAACTTAAAACCCCAGTTTCGTAAACCTTTAAATAGTTCAATACCAAATAATATTACACAAATATAATACATAAGGTATTTATTACAACAATTCTTAAACTTAATTAAGCATGAGCGCTTAATAATTACTCCGCAACCTCGCCTTTTCCTTTATCTTTCCCTGTTGTAAAAACTTTTTCGATTTTAACTGAAAATATTATATTCAACGTAAGGTGTTAGTTCCCGGAGGCACAATAGTTATCTAGAAGGGGGGGTTGAATAGATATTTTAAAATACTTTACGATTTAACTTGTTAGTTGATAATGATTAAAACTCGGCGGAATTAATATTTGTTTTAATCTCCCTTAAGATAGTGAGTTAATGAGAGTGAGGCAGTTATAGCAGTTATGGCAGATATGACAGTTATAACAAGAATGTAATAGACACAGTCATTTTAAGTGGTTCAGAGCACTTAAAGCTCCTAGTCCACTCTTCTACTCCTCGAGTAGGAAATCCACTAAGGATGTCTTATACACTTTCCGAATCACACAGATTCCTTCTAGACCAGCAGTCTAGGAACTTCTTAATTCACTCTTGAACTCTTTAAGTCCAGCATACTTGGCTCTTCACAGTTCACTTAGAACTCTTCAAGTCCTTTTGACTTGGAACTCTTACTTCAGTTGATTGGTAGTTGTTGAGTTCTTGATTGTTGCTACTCAGTTGCTGTTAAGCACTTGTTCGAAAGAACTGAGTAGCTGAACAAGCTTTCTCTTTTTCTCAAATCGAGAGTTTAGCGTTGAAAGTTTTTGTGCATTTTTGTTCAATGCTTGCTTACTTCTCTCATCTACACATGTTCTGCATATATGTGTTCCTTGAAATCTATCCGTTGAAGCCTTTTGTTGAAGCATTAAATGCGTTTGACATTTCTGAGCTTTGATGGAGACTTTTTCTGCACACCTTCTGATTTGCATTCTGGCCACTGACACAGCAGTCTGCTTTCTCACCTAACACCTGAAAATGTGTTTTCCTCTGTCCTATGGTCCTTGATGAGTGAGTTTTATACCTACAAATCAGTTCTTTTGTGGCTTAATCTAATGTCTGTTTTCAGTCTCTTATTTAGTTTTCAGTATATTTTGAGTATATTTTGAGGGTTATTATGTCTAAGTACTGGTTTCTGGCATTTCAGGTCATTTTCCCTGTGTTGGCGCCGCAGCGCCATTGTCACTCTTTGACGTCGCGCCCCATCGCCATACTCGGCGCCCCGACGCCAATGCCTCACGCCCCAGCGCCAATGATGTTAGCTTTCTGCGATTCGGCACTGCCCCACACCTAAGGTCGACGCTCCAGCGCCCCAGCCTAGTGCCAGGTCGGCACCCCATCGCCAATGATGGCGCCCTGGCGCTGATTATCGCGCCCCGGCACCGATGCTCGCGCCTCAACACTACCTCCGGTGTCCAAACAGTGTAGCGCCTTTAATGACCTAGAAAAAGAGCTTACATATAAATAGAAAGAGAGGCCGCTGCATTGAGGATCGAAGATTAGAGATATCCAACAGTAACTCTCAGCAGCTTAGATTAGAAGAGAAAGAAGTTGTACTTTAAAGGAAGAAAGTTATTGCATCTGACCTTAGCTCAACTTTTGCACAGTGAAGAGAAGATTGGGAGACAGAACATTTCCTAACAGGAGTTCTCTTATCCCAAATCTTCCATTTATTTGTGAACTGCTAATTATGGTGAATGTATTGAATATGTGTGTTAGTCCCATAGTTATGAACTAACTCCATCTTTAGGATTGCAATGTAACCTTTTGTTAGCTTGATCAACTCTCTTTCCTATTATATATAATGAATCATTTTGGAATGGGTTGTTGTATTTAGTTTTTAATGACCGATTGCTTGACAGAGTGTTTGGTATTGATAATAATGGACATTGACAAATGAATGTTATTATCTAACTTTTAATTACAGCAACACCTGTTATCACCATGTCTATGGAATGTGTGTATAATATGCTCATGGGATAGACATATCTTTATGTGCCTTGTGTGACCTTGAGACTTGGCTTAATGACCTTGACCGAGTTATTGTCACTAATAGATATATTGTGTTTTAGCCGATTAGGGATGTGCATTTGATCTTCGACAGAAGCTGTTGCGTAATTACTTTTCTCGGTTGGCCATTCCTTGATTTGTTTGTATTATAGAGAGTTAGGAGATTAGGTGACGCATTAGGGGAGTTGTAATCCTATCTTGACTTCTTCTTAGCACAACCTTTTCTCTCGTTATTTTCCTTTATAATCATATAGCTTAACCAGCATCTTAATTCACTTGTTTAGATAAGATTCGTAGCGACTATACCTTAGTATTTGTTTTCTTTTAAGACTTTGTCCTCGTGGGTTCGACACTTTACTTACTTATATTACTTGTGGGCCGCGTATGCTTGCGCGCGATTTGGCAATAGCTAAATCGATCAACAGTCCTTTCCTTAGCTTCTTCAATACGTTTTTTTCGTTGTATACTAAGGATATCTTTTGTACCATTGGGACTGATGAGGACTTCAGCATTTAAAACCCATTCCACAGTTGTTGGAATTTGTCTCCTAATAAAAGGTAGGGCTCGATGCTTCTGACATATGGCAGATGATACTCTACGATTCAGATCGTGGTGTTTTGTCACCTTGGTCCTTGGTCTGATGCTATCCAACAAGAGCACTACGATTTCTCTTAAGAGACTTGCACACTACGATCTTTACTTGCTTGTGTTTCCAAGCTCTACGTTTTCGAGAGTACACTACGATCTCTGAGTTGGCTCGGCAAACGTTGGGACCACTCTACAATTTTCGAAGAGGTCCTTCAAGGCAGGCACACTACGATCCTCGATGCTCTACATTTCTGCCTTGCTTCTGTAATCTTGATCAGCTTGATACACTACGATCTATCTATTCACTTCAAGATGTAGATCAACCTAACAAATTTGATCTATCACTAAGTCCTTGTACACGTATTTCTCTAAGGACTTTACATATAATCATGAGCATTTATATTTAAACATTAAATCAAAATATGCACTCTCCCAACAATCTCCCCCTATTTGATGTTGACATAACCAAGGAGATTTGTTGTCATGATTATTAGTTTCTAGATGCATTTGCAAGAAAGTAAACATGACTTAATATTTCAGTAAGCAGCTGAAATTTCTAGAAAATAAGCATGAATTTATTGATGATTAAAGAATAGATATTACAGTTAAGCTTTACATCAATAAGAAAATAAGTTTCAACTTATCTCTATTTCTTTGATCTTTTGCGAGGAGGATTGGCATACTCCTCAGCTCTTCTTTTCCTGCTTGCTTCATCCCACCTGGCTAGATCTTCCAGCTCACTAGGGCTTATCCTTGGATTTTGATCATGCATATTCATGAATGCAGGATCTCTAGTTGGCATTCTAAGGCCTGTGGTGGTGACATTTTGTGAGCTGGTAGCTGGCCCTATACTCCTTATTGACTGAGCCATTAAAACTTCCTGCTCATCAGATCGTTGAGTCTGATGGCTGGATCATGGAGTCTGTTGGAATTGCCTTGTAGGAGGACTCCTTGAAGCTTGAGTTTGGAATTGTCCTCTGCCCCTGCCCTTGCCTCCTTGAACTCCTTTCCCTTTATTCTCCCCCTTTATGTCAGCATCAAGGATTCGAATGTCTTCGGATAGTCGAGTCACTCCTTGGACGATTTCGTTGAGTTGGCTTTGTGTTTGAGCAATGTCCTCTCGATTTTTCTTGATCAGAGCTTTAGATCGAGTTTCCCTATTTTTGAAGACGGCTAGAACATTGTCAGTTTGCTGTCCTTGGTTGACGTAGGATTGTTGAAATTCTTTGACGACAGTTTTCAAATTGATGATGGTCTCCATCATAAGTTTATTCTGGGCTTCCTGAGTGTTCTGTAATGCAAGAACAACATCTATGTGTCTTTTGGCTACTAGGAAGTGAATATCATCCCTGTCCTTTATGCTTTTAATCATTTCCTTGATAATCTCCCTCAGCTTCTTAGTAAGCTCAGCGTTTAGGGTGCCTGGGAGACTGTTTGCAGCAGTGATCATGTTTGTCAGTCTGAGATGAATGAGTTCTGAGTGAGCTTCAAGGCTATCATCGATGTCCTTGATCACTTTCTTGGACACTTCTGTCAACTCAGCTTTGGTGGGCAAATCTGAGAGTAGTTCACTGAGTTGTGGATTATTTAAAGGAGCGGATGTTTTCTTGTATTGATCTTGCAAGGAGTAGAGGGCAAGATCAAGGTTGAAGTATTCTTTGGTGGATGAAGAGGGAATATCTGATGTAGGGGACTTCGTTTGGGTGTTTGAAAAGGGTGGCTCTACGATTTGAGCTTGGGACTCTACGATGGGGCTAGGGTCATCAATCATAGAGATGATGGGAGTTGGGATCAATATGAAGTTCGGCACATTTGGTTCATCAGTTATAGAATTTTGGGATTCTGTAGCTGGGGATTGACTCGGTGGCTTTAGAACTACTTCCAACCATCTTGGAAATTCATAAAACTGATTGAAGAAAGACGGTGGATAGTGATTAACTCTGAACAGGATTGGGATAGATAATACCTCATGCACCATCCTTGAGGAGGGACCATTTGTTATCAACTTCTTGGCAAAGTTGAAGTTTCCTGGAAATCCATGAGCTAGCACAGAGATGGTTGGATATTCTTTAAAGCTCCAAACATGTGCCTCCAGGAGTTTAGAATTTGAGCTTGATGATAGGGCATCATGGGGAGATAGAAGAACAACTGATTATAGAGATAACTCCTATACCCATCACGGCCCACGCCTATTGTGATGCCCCCAAAATAGGTATACATAACCCATCTTGAGTCGCCAGATACATGGTACTGAATACAAATACAAACTTAGTTATACAACATGAGCTGTGAGTTTTAATACAAATATTGTCTTCTAGACAGTATTCAAACTCAAAATACGACAAGACATAATCTGAGAGTTTTAACATGAATATTTTCATCTAGACAATATCCACACTCAAATTCAATCTTATTACATTTATAATCACACTATTTCATAGAATAGTGAGGACTACTAATGCTATCATCTGGACCGTCACTTCGTTCCCCGACTAGATGCTACGTTCTCATTTCCTGAAGAGAACAATGAAAGCAAAAAGAGTGAGCTCAACTAGCCTAATAAGAAATATTATGACTAAGATAATGCAGAATAAATTATCGTTAGCCTTCAACAGTGTTAAACTGATACAATATAACAACCATCAAGTTTAACTGCGACGGAACAAGCAATCCATTAGAAGAGTCAAGTAGAGAATAAAATCTACTATCTTCTATGATTTAAAAGGTTTTTCATCACTTTTATCGCTGAGACTCAGCTTAATAAATAATCCGCATCATCAAATCATCCCTGCACTACAGGCAAATGATATTCTTTAGTATCACGACCAGGAATTATTCATGCACTACGGACCAAAGATAATCATGTTTTCATCAACGGTCCTGATCATGCCATAAAACAATTCATCTTTGCACTCTTGGCCGAAGAGAATCCATAGCCATAATCATACCAAAAATTGCTCATCAATGCACTACGGGCCAATGAGGACTTTTTTCACATCATTTATAACATTACGGTCATGATTATACCGAATAATCCCTGGTCATAATCATACCAAGTCCATCTATGTACTACAGGCCACAGATGACTTTCAACATAATATAAACATAAGGATGATGACAATGACATAATAATTCAATAAAACAAGTTCAAGAATTAATTTATCCAGGAACCAATAGCGTCCAAATTGTCAACATGATACTGCTTTGTGGAGTAAAAATTCAAGAATGCTTAGAAGAATATTTTCATGAAAAGACACTAGATGAAGCGCAAATATCAAGGATATTCCACTAATTTCATAGAGTATAGAAGCCAAAACTTTGACCAACTGAGTATAATAGAATATATGAAACTGCAAATGGATTTTCGCCGCCATGTGGTAATCCATATAGACAGATTATTCCAACAGAATAATAAAGAATGGAATAACAGAAGAATTCACCAGGCGTGCATAATCCACACAGACAGGTTATTCCAACAAAGTAATAAATAATGGAACCAGGTCCGGCATAAACGCACAGACAGGATATTCTGACAGAATGATAAATAATGGAACCAGGTCCGGCGTAAACGCACAGACAGGATATTCCGACAGAATAATAATTAATGGAACCAGGTCCGAAATAAACGCACAGACAGTATATTCCGATAGAATAATAAAGAACGGAATATTAGAAGAATTTCACCATGTATGTGGTACTTCGCATAAACAGGTTATTCCAACAGAATAATAAGAATGGAATAACAGAAGAATTTCACCATGTATGCGGTACTTCGCATAAACAGGTTATTCCAACATAATAATAAAGAATAGAATAACAGAAGAATTTCACCATATATGCGATACTTCGCATATACAGGTTATTCCAACATAATTATAAAGAATGGAATAACAGAAGTTCTCTTCATGAATACGAAAGAAATAATACCCCTTACGAGTACAACAAATAATATCCCTTACCTCAAAAGAAGATTAGATACTGGAATAGTGAGGTAGCAGACTTCGATCTCTTATTTCTCTCTATAATTTCTCTCTATAATAATGGCTCTAAAGCTTTAGTGAATTGGTGAGAAATGAAGGAAGAATGATATTCTATTTATAGAAAAATATAGTTTCGATAATTGCACGTTTTGGGGCTCGAAAAATTACAGTACAATACCTCCAACTTTTCTTTCATTTTTAATTTAGTCATGCAAGTATTATCAATTTTGCACCAACTCCCCTAATAGTAAATCATGCGAATCAATAGTAAAATCATGTGAATCAATAGTAAATCATCTGACTCAATAGTTCTAAACATGTGAAAAAATTAATTATAGTATAGTACCTTCAACTATAGCTCCATTTTTAACTTAGCCATGTAAGTATTATCAATCTTGCACCACCTCCCCTAATAGTACCAAAATATGAATCAATAGTACACACATCTGAACAAATAGTTAATAACATGTGAATTAATAGCAATTAATTGCACATTTACCCGATTAATTACCCGATATATCAATATAACCCCAGACATCAATTATCATTGGAATAGATGTCGATTTTCACTAACACCAATAATCCCAACACAATGAAAATAATTTTCTCAACAATTTCATTTTTGAAATTTCGAAGTTTGACTTTTTTCGAAAAAGTCAACTATTAACTTTTTGACCAAAAAGTCAACCCCAGAAAATTTTTTGTTTATAGTCTACTCTTACTAATTTCATCGCTCCGGACTCAAATATCACGTCCGCGTCTCTAAATTCAACTCCGAACTCAAAAGTAATTTTTAATAACATTTATTCACTATTATTATAACTCGCAATATTAACAACCAGTTCGTTCTCAAGAAAGAGGGGGCTTTTCAATAAAAATATTTTTTTATTGGCGCGCAATTAGGTGACCAAACCTCTCCTTGACAGAACTTCTAGACATTTTTAATTATGCAAATAATAATATGAATAACTGTATCATCTCAATTATTGATTTAATAATATATAAAATATCGACAATAATTGAATCAAACTGAGTGACTACTTACATAAGCATTAATAATCAATACCGTGTGCTACTATCCAACCACGCGTATTTTACCACCGATTATTTTATGAAAACTTGCTTACGTTGAAAAATTTTCAAATGTCACCCTTAACTTTAAACTTTTATCAATTTAACTATTTACCAAAATAGAAAAATTGAATACTTTTATTTCAAAAAATTCGGGGTCTCACACCTGTGATCTCAAGTTCATCATCATCTTTGTCTTTCTCTTCTTCTCCATCTTCTTTTGAGGATTCCACTATGTCAATGACTTCCTTTTGATTTTCTTGCTCAGGCTCTCCCTCATTTTTTACAGGAGAAGCTTCTTCTGTAATGGGGATATCATGAGGCTCCCCCTCAACATGATCATTCATCTGCAGGACTAATAACTCCCCCTCAGCTGGATCATTTTCTATCATGAGAACTTCAGGTGTCTCCCCCTCAGCTTGAGCTATGTCATTTTGGCTTTCTTTGGATAGTTCCTTTTTAGCAGCCATCCTCTTGTCTTCCTCCTTGAGCACTCCTTCATTGACAAGGATATACTTCTTAACCAATTTTTATCTTGGTTTTCTAGGCTGAGCCACAGCCTCAGGACTTCCTTGAGCTTCAGCTCTGTCCTGTTGATCAGTTAGAACATCTGGTGAAACAGCTTCCTTGCTAGAGGTGTTCGGTTTGGTCTCTACGATCGATAGAGACTCTACGATCGAAGAGACAGATGGCCTCTTGGACTTGTGACTAAGTTTGTTCTTCAGTAGCTGTGATATAGTGGCTCTGTCTTCATCTGCCTCAGCCTGCTGTTCTTTTCTTCTTAGGATCCTCAAAGTCTAAATATCAGAGGACTCTATAGGCATGTCTGTGGTAGACCCTTGAGGTTCTTCTGCCATTCTAGTCTTTAGCTTTCTCTTGCCTTTACTTTTTGTGACAAGGGCAGTGGGTTCTCCCTTGTTGGTCTTTTCCTCTTCTTCTTCAGTCTTTTTGACGACTGACATGTTTCCTGGAATCCCTGATTCCTTTATATAATCAGTTCTTCCACTGGACTCTGACATCATGCGTACATTATCAGCTGGGTTCCTTTTCCAGTTCTCAAACAGCTGTTGAGTTATTCGTCAGTTTGGATTGATGGATTCTCCTTTATTTTCCCCAATTTTATCACCTAGAGCAGACTGTAGGATGATGCTTATAAATTGCCCGTAGAGCATCTTTTGAGAGCTCTTTGTCTTCTTCGAGCTGGTGATCCATTTCCCAATCCATTCAAGTAGTAGAGATCCATAGTTGAGTTGCACTCCACAACTTATAGCAGTCATGAACTTAAGTTGTACCTCATTTAAAGAGTCGTGGCCAGAGCTTTTGCAACATATGCATTTCCCAATAATATCGGCCAGAAATTCGTACCTCTTAGGAAACTCCTTTTTCTTGTATCCCTTGACCGTGGGGATTTTCTTGTTATGCATCTTCTTTAGGCCTTCATAAAAGTCAATGCCATTTATGATCGGGAACCCCTCATTTTTGAAGCCTAGGGCTAGGTTGATATCCTCAGTTTTGAGTTTGATTTCCACTTCCTTGACCCTCGTGGTGATAACGTTATATTCGAATACCCCATTCCTGTAAAACTCCTTTATCAGCTTTGGGTAGATCCAGGTGCTCGTACCCAGGGCTTCTTCGAGACCTGTCTTCTTTATCAATGTCAGAGTCTTGAGAAATTTGGGTTCAGTAATTTTGAACTCATCGAAGCATAGTCTGTAGCCAGAGACAACGTTGGAGGTTGCCATTGATTTCTTTGCAAGGAGTATGGTTGTCTAAACTTTCTTAAGGGTTAGGGTTTCTGCTTGTACAAAGAGAGAGAAGAGAGATAAGCTTTTTGAACTTTTGATTTCAAAAGGCGTTTTCAAACTGTACTGGTAGTTTCCTTCTCTCCATTTTTTGTTTAGTGGGGTAGGTGTCAAATTCTATTTGGCTCTGCGAATTTGACTAAGGAGGATTGTACTGAATTGCCCTTAGCTCCTTCTGAGCTAATGTGTCCTTAGTGAGGACTACGATCGTTGAGGTAGCTTTTGCGATCGTTGAGTCTACTCAGCATTCGTCGTGTCTGTTCAGCAATCGTTGTGTCTGAACTACGATCGTTGAGTCTGTCCAGCAATTGTCGTGTCTGATCTACAATCGTCGAGTCTGTCCGGCAGTCGTCGTGTCTGAAATACGATCTTCGAATCTTTCTGGATCCTTGTGATGAGTTTTTAGCTTAGCATTCTTTTAAGGTAACTCAAGAAGGGCCAACCTCATAGAGTGAATCAAGGGTTAGGTTTGTTCCTGAGGCGCTTATCAGAGGGGTTGCTTTGTTTTGAACTTTCTCATCACATGATGCTCCTTTGTTTTGTTGATGGGGCTCTACCATCATTGAGTGTGTGCTACGATCGTTGAGTCTGTGTTACTCTAGCTCTGCGATCGTGGACTTCCCTTGATCATGTCTACGATTTCAATCATATTCTTTATATCTGTATGGTTAGCACACACTAGAGCATATATTTCATGGTTGTAAATTAAGCATTCCTAGCTCACTTATTAACTTATTAAATCTGGATTCATCTAGAGGCTTTGTAAAGACATCAGCAAGTTAATTTTCAGTAGGATATATTGTAAAGATATATTTCCATTTTGCACATGATCCCTAATGAAGTGATACCTTATTTCTATATGCTTAGTCCTAGAATGCATGACAGGATTATGAGTTATTGCTATGACACTTGTGTTATCACAGTGAATAGGTATGGATTTGAATTCAAACCTATAATCTATTAGTTGATTTTTCATCCATAGGATCTGAGCACAGCAGCTGCCAGCAGCAATGTATTCAGCTTCTGCAGTTGAGGTAGATACTGAGTTTTGCTTTTTGCTAAACTAGGACACAAGTCTGTTTCCTAGCAATTGACAAGTGCCACTGGTATTTTTTCTATCTATTTTGCAGCCTGCAAAATCAACATCTGTGCATCCTGTTAGTTCAAATGAGGATTCCTTGGGATACCAAAGTCCCAAGTAAGGTGTACCCTTGAGATACCTGAAAATTCTCTTTACAGCAGTTAAATGTGATTATTTAGGATTAGCCTAAAATCTAGCACATATGCATGTTGCAAACATTATGTCTGGTCTACTGACAGTTAGATATAAAAGAGAGCCTATCATACCTCTGTATTGAGTTATATCAATACTTTTACCTTTCTTATCTTTGTCAAGCTTGGTTGCAGGAGCAATTGGGGTTTTCATGGGAGAGGCTGATTCCATGCCATACTTCTTAAGTAAATCTTTGATGTACTTGACTTGGTTTATGAATATTCCTTCATCAGTTTGATTTACTTGCAGTCCAAGGAAGAAGTTCAGCTCACCCATCATGCTCATTTCAAACTTGCTCTGCATGAGCTTGAAAAATCTCTTACATAGTTTTTCATCAGTAGAAGCAAAAATAACATCATCAACATATATTTGAACCAATAAGATTTTGTCTTTATGCTTTCTAAGGAATAATGTGGTATCTACTCTACCTCTAGTGAATCCATTTTTAATAAGAAAGTTAGTTAGTGTTTCATACCATGCTCTAGGTGCTTGTTTAAGACCATATAAGGCTTTGTCTAATCTATAAACATAATTAGAAAGAGATGGATTGATAAAACATGGAGGTTGCTCTACATAGACTTCTTCTTGAAGTTCACCATTTAAGAATGCACTTTTGACATCTATCTGAAAGACCTTGAATTTCATGTGTGCAGCAAAGGCAGGGAAGATTCTGATGGCTTCTAGTCTGGCAACAGGTGCAAATGTCTCATCGTAGTCAATGCCTTCTTCCTGAGAATACCCCTAGGCCACTAGTCTTGCCTTATTCCTGGTTATTACTCCATCTTCATCCATCTTGTTCCTGAAGACCCACTTGGTTCCAATGACAGGATGACTCTTTGGTCTTGGTACCAATCTCCATACTTTTCTTCTTTCAAATTGGTTAAGTTCTTCCTGCATGGCTTCTATCCAGCTGGAGTCTTCCATATCATCCTCTATCTTCTTAGGTTCCATTTATGACAAGAAGCTTAGATAAAAACATTCATTCTGGGTGGCAGCTCTTGTTTTTACTCTTGCACTCGGATCTCCAATGATTAGATCTTGAGTGTGATCTCTTGCCCATCTGTTTCCTGTTGGGACATCTATCCTGATGCCTTCTTGTTTTAGGGTTTCAAGATCTATTTCTTCTTCTTGGTGTGGAGGTTCATTGTCTGGCATAGGCCTCTCTACGATCTCATTTCCTTGCTCAACGATTTCATTATCTGGTACTATAATCGTAGTGTTGAGCTCGACGACCTCATTCGTAGTTTTCGAACTGTCGGTCGTAGTGTCTTGAGGCACTATTTTTTTTAAGTCTGTTTCATCAAAAATGATGTGAATCGAGACTTCAACACTCAGTGTTTTCTTGTTGAACACTCTGTAGGCTTTACTGTCTGTGGCATATCCAAGAAAGATTCCTTCGTCTGACTTGGGTTGAAACTTTGAAAAGTACTGCTTTCCATTGTTGAGAATGTAGTATGCACAACCGAATACATGAAAGTAGCTGACACTTGGCTTTCTTCCTTTCCACAATTCATAGGAAGTCTTCTTGATCGTAGAGTGTATGAGTGACCTGTTCTGAGTGTAGCATATAGTGTTGACAGCTTCTGCCCAGAAGTATTCAGGCAGATGGGCTGCTGCTAGTAGAGTTCTTCTAGCCTCTATCAAAGTTCTGTTCTTTCTCTCAGCTACTCCATTTTGTTGAGGAGTTCGTGGAGATGAGAAGTTATGACTAATGCCATTGTCTGTGCAGAACTGGTCCATTTATGAGAAGTCAAATTCTCTACCGTGATCACTCCTTATAGCCTTGATTTTCTCTCCTTTCTCGTTCATCACTAGCCTGAACATCTTGATCAGTTGGGAGCTTGTTTCATCCTTTGAGGTTAGAAAGAACACCCGTGTGAACCTGGTGTAGTCGTCGACTATGACCAGTGAGTATCTTTTTCCTTCCGAGACTTGTTGTTGGAATTGGCCCAAAAAGATCCATGTGGAGCAGCTACAGGGGTTTGTCGATTGAGTTGGCAGTTTTGCTCTTGAATGAGCTTCTGGTTTGCTTTCCAAGCTGACAGGCATTGCATGACCTTTCTTTGACGAAGTTGAACTTAGGTAGGCCTGCAACAAGATCTTTTGAGGCCAACTTGGACATGCTTTTGAAGTTTAAATGAGACAATCGTCTATGCTATATCCAGCTCATTTCTTCAGATGCTTTAACCAGAAAGCATATTGTTTCATATGAGATTAACTGTCCAAGATTCACTGTGTAGACATTTCCTTCTCTTGTTCCGGTTAGCTTTATAGCAGATGTCTTCAAATCTCTGATTTGACACTGATTGTTGAGGAATGTTACTTGATGACCCTTATCGCAGAGTTGGCTAATACTTAGAAGATTGTGTTGTAGTCCTTCCACATAGGCCACTCTACTGAAGGACACTGCTCCATTTCCAGCTGAGCCATATCCTCTTGTCTTGCCAGAACCGTTGTCTTCAAAGATGACTGAGGGACCTTCCTTTTCTATGTAGTTAGACAAAAGGGCTTTGTTCCCAGTCATGTGCCTTGAGCATCCACTGTCCAGATATCAGGTCGTGATCGTGGAGCTCTTTTCCTGTGGTAACATTAAACCTTCATTTTGGTACCCATATTTATATGGGTCCTATTTTGTTAGTAACCATAGGGACCCAAATTTGTTTGATCTTGGGTCTCACATGCATGGAATTATAATAGCACTTTGCAGCCTTGTGACTAATTTTGTAGCACACAAAACATTTAATATGATGCATGCTTGTGTGTGTGTGAGAATTCATTCTCCATTTGGACTTTTGTGGTTCTTTAGTCATCCTTCTGTTAAATTGATTTTCCTTCTTCCATATGTCCTTGGGTTTCATGAATTGTGAGGAGTGTACCTTACCTCTACTGTACCTTCCCAGTTGATTCGTAGAGTTAGTTTTACTTGACTCTACGATCCTTCGTGGTTGGTGAGTGGAGGATGAGTTACTCTTCTCTTTTATGAAACCCAGGCCAGCATGAGATCCTTTACTCCTTGGAGTATGGATGGAATCAGTAGAACATGGTTGGGCTGGTTCTTCCTTCTGTGAGGATTTCACAAATTTAATGCCTCTACTAAAACTTGAAGCATTATTAGTGCTAGTTTCATTTATCTTTTCCACACATGGCTCTGAGGTGGACCCCTCAAAGCCTAGGCCTGTTCTGTCAGATGCACTTCTCTGATTAGAGAGTAGGGAGTCCATGGATGATGAGGATTTATTTCATGTAGAGATAGTCTTTTCTAGTTCCTCAATTTTAGAGGTTAGATTGGACTCTCTTTGTGCATTAAGCTCATTGGTCTGTTTTAAGATCTCATTCTCAGCCTCAAGCTTGGAGAGAAAGTTGGTACTTAGAAGAGCTATTTCTAGTTCTTCTTGAACTTTCTTTTTCTCCTCTTGAAGAAGTGAATAATCCTTCGACAGAACTCTGAACCACTTCATGTATTGATGCAGATCAGTTGTTATACCATGCAGTGCAGTTCTCAAATCATTAATGTCTACATCGGGAGATTTGAAGTCAAATACCTCATCGATACTTACTTCATGTATGTTGGAGTTCAGTTTGTCCTTTACATGTTTGGCCATTAGGCACAGATTAGCCATTTGAGGATCTTCATCATCTCCAGATTCGGGAGTTGAGTCATTGTCTGAACCACTCCACGATCCTCCAGCTACAAGGCCTTTGTCTTTCTTCTGAGGCCTTTTGTTGCCTTTGTATTCCTTTTTCGAATGTGATTTCTTCTTTAGCTCTTCTCTGAGAGGTTTGTTGCAGTTGGCAATGAAATGGCCAGACTTCTTGCAGTTGTAGCATAGATCATTCATTTGCTCCTGACTGCTGTAGTTGCTGATCTTCTTTGGTTTGCTGGTTTTGCCTTGACGCATGAACCTTCTGAGTCTTTTTAACAGCATTGCAAGATCTTCATCGTCATCTTCATCATAGTCAGAGTCAATTTTAGTGTTGACCTTGGATGTACTTTCAGTTTCTTTGAGAGCAACACCCTTATCCTTCTTTCTTCCTTTTGATAGAGTTTCTGCTCGTTGAGTCAGCTCCAGTTCGTATGTAAGAAGGTTTCCATATAGCTGTTGAAAAGTCATCTCGTGAAGATTTTTTGACTCTCTAATAGCAGTGGTTTTGGCATCCCACCTACTTGGTAAGGCTCTTATGAACTTTATGATTAGATCTTTGTTTGGATAGATCTTTCCATAGGCTCGTAGAGAGTTGAGCAGAACGTTGAATCTCTCATAGGTGGCAGTGACGTTCTCTCATTGAACGTGTGCGAACATTTCATATTGCTATGTTAGGAGAGATTGTTTGTTTTCTCTTACTTCTTCTGTTCCTTCATGCATGATGAGTAGTGTTTCCCAAACCTCCTTTGCTATTTTGCTGTTGACCACATTTTCGAATAGATCATCTTCTAATGATTAAAACAAAATGTTCTTAGCCTTCTTGTCGAGTTGAACATCTCTCTTCTCGTTGTTTATCCACTCCTCTTTTACTTTGATTTGTATTCTATTTGGATCGTCTGTAGTTGGTGCAAGCTTTGTTGGAACATAGGGCCCATTCTGAACAGTCTCAAATAGATCTTCATCTATTGAGTCCATGTATGCTTGCATCCTAACTTTCCAGTTTGCGAATTTATCTTTGTTGCACATTGGTGGCTTGCTGTCTCCTCCAGTCCTTGATTCACTTAGTACATGTGTCATTGGATCTACTTAAGCTTTGTAGGCTGTATAATAGAACCTGCTCTGATACCAATTGTTAGTTCCCGGAGGCACAATAGTTATCTAGAAGGGGGGAGTTGAATAGATATTTTAAAATTCTTTTTGATTTAACTTGTTAGTTGATAATGATTAAAACTCAGCGGAATTAATATTTATTTTAATCTCCCTTAAGATAGTGAGTTAATGAGAGTGAGACAGTTATAGCAGTTATGGCAGATATGGTAGTTATAGCAAGAATGTAATAGACACAATTATTTTAAGTGGTTCAGAGCACTTAAAGCTCCTAGTCCACTATTCTACTCCTCGAGTAGGAAATCCACTAAGGATGTCTTATACACTTTCTGAATCACACAGATTCCTTCTAGACCAGCAGTCTAGGAACTTCTTAGTTCACTCTTGAACTCTTCAAGTCCAGCAGACTTGGTTCTTCACAGTTCACTTAGAACTCTTCAAGTCCTTCTGACTTGGAACTCTTAATTCAGTTAATTGGTAGTTGTTGAGTTCTTAATTGTTGCTATTCAGTTGCTGTTAAGCACTTGTTCGAAAGAACTAAGTAGCTGAGCAAGCTTTCTCTTTTTCTTAGATCTTAGAGTTGAGCGTTGAGAGTTCTTGTGCGTTTTTGTTCAATGCTTGCTTACTTCTCTCATCTGCACATGTTCTGCAATGTCGACGTCGGGATTTTTAATTGTCCCTTTCTGTTACTTGTTCTATGGTGTTCTCATTTTAGGTGAGATTTGTTTGAAAAAATAAGTGAAAAAGGTTCAACATGTATAATGTTAACGATGGACTGTTAAGAGTCGCCAGTTGGTTTTTTAAATGGTTGTACCAACACAACCGAGAAAAGGTTTGCACATTGACCTAGTGATGTGACACTACTAAACGGGTAGGTGAAACCGAGATTCATTAGGGTCCGGGGACTTGGTTATGCGGAGGGAAGGTATTAGGCACCCCCCGACATCCGTGTTACCACTGTGACCGCCTCTTTTCAAGAAACTATTATCTGAATGTGTGTGTGTGTGGGTCAATGTGCTATTATTTGGAAGTAGTGCGAGGCCCCGTTCACACCTATATACATAGGGTTTGAATTTATGTAAAAATTCAGTTTATAGCAAGATATGGCAGTGATGCTTTATAAAAAAGGTTTTTCAAACCCTGATACTCAATAGTAATTGAGACCTTTTGATACTTCCATTTTATTAAGTATCCGGCTTGATTGATTTAATTTTCGAGATGCGAAGCATCTGTAAGAAAATAATGTACAAAATAATGCTGATTTCTTCGTGGGTATGAAAACCATCTGAGGAAATTCAGACACCGCAAAATAATTGACAAGCTGCTTACAGCTGAAAATGTCCATCACGGGAACCGAATCTAGATCCAATAGGTTGAATCTGTGATCACATGATTCCTAGGCGCACATGATACCGCAATTTGTATGAAAACAGTAAGTAGGTATATATATATAAAAGCTATAAATATATATATACATACATGATCACCAACCACAAAGTACCTCCATGGGGGATTAAAAATGTAAATAAAGCTGTAAAAGCTATCAACCACCACGGAAGAAACTCCAGGTGGGACAAAATATAAATAAAGCTGTACAAAGCAATCAACTGCCACGAAGTGAACTCCAGGCAGGACGAAACGTAAAGAAAACTGTAAAAGCGATGAACCATTACGAAGTAAACTCTAGGTGGGACAATATATATATATATATATATATATATATATATAACGTATCGGATGTAAAATCCAGGCTCATCGAATAGAGTTCGACTGTAAAGCCCCCAAACTCGGGTACTTGAAACCCGAACTCGATGCTTTACGATACCATTTCTGTAAGACCTCAACTTATTATTAAATGAAATTAAATTTCCTCTATTTATTATTTTGAAATAGTAAGGGTTGATTTGATTAATGTGGTTGGTTATGGGTGAAATGTGCAAATTTTGCAAAAAAAGCAAGTGGTTATAAAATATTAATTTTGTCGGGGAATATTCGTTTGGTCGTGGAATATTCTTGCTGTCGGGAAATATTCGTATGACGGCGCAGCCTTGTGTGGACCCCATAATGGAAAGCAATTGGATGAAGAAAACGATAAAAATTGAGTTTTTATATATAATGACGTAGTTGCTACTGTTAACACTGTTGGAATATCCGGTAGTTAAAACACAGTAGCACACGGTATTGCACCAATTATTGATCCTTACGTAAGAAGGCACTACTCAATAATTGTTACAGTAGTTACTGTTTAATATTATTGATTCAATAATTGCTGCGTTGATATTTTATATTATTGTTGTTTCAATAATTGTTGCTGCACATTATTTTCCATGATCAGATCAATAATTCATATTATTTGAATAATATTATTAGATAGCATTATTGACAATGTCTAGAAAGTTCTGTCTAAGGAGAGGTTTGGTCATCTAATTGCGTGCCAGTAAGGAGAAATTCTTATTGGAAAGCCCCCTCTTTCCTGGGAACGGCCTGGTTGTCATAATTGTGATTCTATAATATTATTTGTGAATAATTAATTATTGATTTATATGATAAGGAAATATTTATTTTATGTGGATATAATTGATGGATATATTTATTTTATTTGAAGGAATTAATGTTGAGGTGCTTTTGTCGAAATGGAGGTATTAAAAATTAAATCACTGTTCTTGAGATATATTGCGTGAGTTATAATTTTTAATCTGACCGTTGGATCATTGTGATTTTTGGATATGTTATAAATATATAAGTTGAGTATATGTCCACAAATTTTGAACCGTTAAAAATGAACGTATAATTTGTTATGAATTTTAAGAGGTGACTGATTCAAAAATTAGGTTTATAAATGATTTTGGTAGAAAATTCTAGAATTGAGTGGGCCCCACTTGTGGTTGGTAAAGAAATGTGCTGAATTTTATTTCAAATGTGGTGGGTGGCAATAGTAGCAGGTAAAGCCATCAGATAGCAGGTCAAGTCTGCTTCGGCATGCTAACATTTTCCTATAAATAGAGGGCTAAGTTAGAATTCAAAATCACACCAGAAACATAAGTTTTCTCTCTTTCTCTCTCTATATTATCGAGCATATTTTGTGAGTATTTAGATACTTTGTGAGTTTTTATTTATCAGTGCAAGTTTTCTTTAGCCTTATATCGATATTCCGAACAGAAGTATTGTTATCTTGAGGTAAGTGATGTTATTTTCTTCTTAAATGATATTATTTTCTTCAATATCATTATGCCAAAATATTGGTTTGAATTTTTTTATCAAATTTGAAACTTTTTGTGTCGGGATTACTATTCACGTATACAGCACTATTCACGTATACGACACTATTTACGAATATGACACTATTTACCGAAAAATAAAATTTTTTCTTTTTGTCCAAGATGTCTATTATGGTTACTATCTTTGATTGTATCCATGTTTTGATCTTTATTTTTGAATTCTACTTCACAATTGGTTGTTATGGAGTATTATTGTACTTGGATAAACTGTAATACGAATCCCGAATATTTGTCCTTCTATCTCACTGGATTCGTTTTCTTTAAAATATTTTTCATCATCCTTAGTCTTAAATGATGATATTACTGAATATCTTTGGCCTGTAGTGCAAAGATGAATGATTAATTGATGAATATCTTTGGCCCGTAGTGCAAAGATGAACATGTGTTGAGATGAACATGACCGCCTGGTGCTACAAATGAATATCTTTGGCCTGTAGTGCAAAGATGAATATTTGATTCAAGGTGTATATTCATTGATGTTACAGGGATAAAATATCGTTGATGGGCTTTTAAATCTTAGAAGATAGTAGAATTCATTCTCTACTTGACTCTTCTAATAGTTTGCTGTTTCCGCTGCAGTTGTTGATCTAAAACTTGTTGTCTATTATATTTTATCAGATTTTTTTCTTGTTGAAGACTAATGATAAGTTGTTGTATATTATCTTAGTCATAATATTCTTTGCTAGGCTAGTTGAGCTCACCCTTTTCCTTTTTGTTCCATTTTTCTCAGGAGGCGAGAATGTAGCGGGAACTAGTCGGGGTGTGGAGTGATGTTTCTAGTCAGTTGTGTGAGCAGTCCTCACTATTCTATAAAATAGTATTTTAATAATTGTAATGAGGACTTATTTGAGTGTGGATATTGTCTAGAAGACAATATTTGTATTTAAACTCACAGTATTGTGTTGTCGCATTTTGCGCGACAAGTGTTTTAATGAAGTTGTATTTGTTTCTGTACCATGTATTTGGCGACTCAGAATGGGTGATGTATACCTATTTTGGGGGCGTCACAGTTGGTATCAGAGCTTAGGAATATGGTCTCTGGCGGAGATTGAGGAATAGAACTAGGAGGGGAGAGACGAGTAAATCCTTCGCTAGTGTGTCCTACCTAAGCTTATTTGTTGGTTGGTCATAATATAGGGATATTATGTGATATGTTAATTTGTTTAATTAACCCTTGTTTTATGGCAGTATTTGAGAATAGCAGCCGAGAACGTTAACAATAGAGTATATGAGACTGTGGAACAACCTTTAGTCACAAACCAGGAGAACATGCAACAGGAAGGCAATATTCCTCCTGTAAACAACGTTACCGAGCAAACGATGAATGATGGAATATTTAGGAGCTTTTTGCAGTTCATGCAAAATCAGACGAGGGAGACTCGTGTGCAGAATACGGGTGGAAATGATAACAACGTGCGGTTTGTCACGGCCAAGCAGTTCAAAGAGTTGGGACCACCAGAATTTCGGGGAAAGCCGGATCCGATTAAGGCGGAAACGTGGGTCAAGCAAATTACCAAGATATTCGATGTCTTGGGATGCACGGAGGAACAGAAGGTTCCATTCGCCACCTTTATGTTTCGCGGTGAGGCAGACTACTGGTGGGAGTCTGTGAAGCGTACCCAGCCTGATGCACTCAACATGTCCTGGGAAATGTTTCTGAAACTGTTTAATGACAAGTACTTTCCTAAAAGTATTCGTCATATGAAGGAGGTAGAGTTTATTAGACTGGAACAAAATAACATGAAGGTGTCCCAGTACGAGGCGAAGTTTGCAGAGTTCTCCAGGTTTTCACCTCATTTGGTCGAGAATGAGGAACAAATGACAATGATCTTTCTGAGAGGTTTAAAACCCGAGATTCGGCAATATCTTATCTCTCATAAATTTCCTTTATATTCAGATGTTGTAAACAGGGCTCAATTATTAGAGCGAGATAATGAGTATATTCAACTGAGGGAACACAACCAAGGTAATACCGGTGGCAACGGTCATCGGACCAATGAAAACCAGCAGGGAGGAAAACATTCGGACAAAAGCGGTAACCACTCTGGTGGAAATCGTGGCCGTGATAATAGAAGGAGCGAGTCGGGAGGAGATTTCAAGAAGAGAAGGTACAATAATGATAACGTAAAAACATCAGCACAAACATCAACTGTTTGTAGGGGAGGAGAACGAGCACCGGTCGTTTGTTACAAATGCGGAAAAGAGGGACATATCAGCCCAAACTGCCGACAACAATCCAAGGTATGTTATAACTGTGGAAAGGAGCTCAAGAGTGTTCTATAGCAAAACCAAGTTTAGCGGGGATGGTGAATCCAAAAGCTGTCCCGGATAAGTCGAAATCAACGGTTCTTGGAAGAGCGTTTGTCGTGACTGGCCAAAATACAAGAAACCTGAACGAGGTGATCACGAGTAAGCTAATCTTGAATTCTTAGGAAATTTATACTTTACTAGATACCTGTTCTACCCATTCTTTTATCTCTCCTGCTTGTGCTCAATGTTTAAACTTGACTCCGGAGAAATTAGACTTTGACCTATCTGTGGAGACTCCGTTAGGAGAAACTTTCATTACATCTACAGTTTATAAATCTTTCTTAATCCAAGTTGGCACAATCACATTACCTGTTGACCTTATCTCTTTAAAGATACTTGCTTTTGATGTGATTTTAGGAATTGATTGGTTAACTACTCATCATACCAAAATTGATTGTTTTCGTAAGGTTGTTAGTTTTCATATTTCTAACCAACCTATTATGCGAATTCAAGGAATCAAACCACTAAAATCAATCATTGTCATATCAAGTCATAAAGCCATTCGTTTATTGAAAAATGGATGTCAAGCTTTCTTAGCCCATGTTATGGACTTGAACAAAAACACGTCAGATTTGAATAATATTTCTGTTGTTAGTGAATTTCCTGATGTATTTTCTGAAGAACTTCCTGGTCTACCCCCAGAACGTGAAGTTGAATTCTTTATTGACCTTGAACCCGGTACAAAGCCCATTTCTAAAATCCCATATCGAATGGCTCCTATTGAACTTTAGGAGTTAAAAGTCCAATTACAGGAGTTGTTAGACATCGGTTTCATTCGTCCTAGTACGTCTCCTTGGGGTGCTCCTCTTTTATTCGTAAAGAAGAAAGATGGGAGTATGCGACTTTGTATTGACTATCGAGAATTGAACCATGTCACCATCAAGAATAGGTATCCGCTACCTCGTATTAATGACCTGTTCGACCAGTTGCAAGGAGCACAATTCTTTTCAAAGATCGATCTTCGTTTTGGATATCATCAGCTGAAGATTAAAACTGAGGATATTCTAAAGACTGCCTTCAGAACTTGGTACGGGCATTATGAATTCTTAGTCATGTCTTTTGGATTGACTAATGCTCCTGCTACTTTCATGGATATGATGAACCGTGTATTCAAAGAATATTTAGATCAGTTCGTTGTTGTCTTTATTGATGACATCCTCATCTATTCTAAAAGATGTGAAGATCATGAGCACCATTTGAAGCTGGTACTGCAAAGGCTTCGTGAAAACAAGCTATATGCCAAACTAAAGAAATGCGAGTTCTGGCTTGAGGAAGTAGCATTCCTTAGGCACGTGGTGTCAAAACATGGAGTATCTGTCGACCCGGCGAAGATTGAAGCCATACAAAGTTAGGAGCAACCGAAGTCTGTGACCGAAGTACGTAGCTTTTTGGGCTTAGCTGGTTATTATCGGAGATTTGTGGAAGGATTTTCTAGAATCGCTACTCCGTTAACTCAGCTGACTCGGAAGGATACAAAATTCTGTTGGAGCGAGGATTGTGAGAAGAGTTTCCAAGAGCTTAAGAGGAGACTCATTTCGGCACCTGTTCTGACAATACCATCTGGGTCGGATGGATTTGTTATCTACAGCGATGCTTCAGGAAAAGGGTTAGGATGTGTTCTCATGCAACATGGGAAAGTTATAGCCTATGCCTCGCGACAACTCAAAGAATATGAGAGGAATTATCCTACTCATGATTTGGAGTTGGCAGCAGTCGTTTTCGCGTTGAAGATTTGGAGACACTACCTGTATAGGGAGAAAGTGGAGATCTATACGGATCATAAAAGCCTCAAATATTTCTTCACCCAAAAGGAACTCAACATGCGGCAACGACGTTGGCTTGAGCTATTGAAAGATTATAATCATACCATCCAATATCATCTTGGAAAAGCAAATGTAGTAGCTGACGCATTGAGTAGAAGATTATATGCGGGCACGAGTGCAATGTTGTTAACACAAAGGCCCATTTTGTATGATTTGCAAAGGATGGGGATAGAGATGAAGGCTCCAAGTACCCACATGATGATATCAAATATACGAGTAGAACCGACTTTAATCGATAAAGTTAAAACTGCTCAAGCTACGGACATGGAGCTGATGCGTATGAAGAAGAAAGTGCAAGAAGGTGCTATTCCAGAAGCAAGAATCGATGAAGAAGGAATACTTCGAGTCAACTCCAGACTTTGTGTTCCTAATGATTTTGACTTGAAGCATAGAATTATGATGGAGACACACAACACACCGTTTGCAATCCATCCTGGGAGTACTAAAATGTATCACGATCTTCGACATACATTTTGGTGGAGCAATATGAAAAGAGAGATCACGGAGTTTATCTCGAGGTGTTTAACTTGTCAACGTGTAAAAGCGGAGCATCAAGTACCAAAGGGTCCATTGCAACCACTTGAGATTCCGAAATGGAAGTGGGAACACATTACTATGGATTTTGTTATGGGTCTTCCAAAGGTTTCTCAAGGCATAGATGCGATTTGGGTCATTGTTGATAGATTAACCAAGTCTGCTCATTTCTAACCTATACGTAAGACTTATTCCCTTGAACGTCTTGCTAGTATGTACGTGAATGAGATTGTGAGATTGCATGGTATACCAGTATCCATAGTTTCGGATCGTGACCCAAGATTCACTTCACGATTTTGGGTTAGCTTATAGAAAGCTATGGGCATGGATTTACGATTCAGTTCGGCATACCATCCTTAAACGGACGGGCAATCAGAGAGGACTATTCAAACTCTTGAAGATCTATTAAGACTCTGTGTTCTAGATTTCAAAGGAAGTTGGGATAAGTACTTGCCACTGGTGGAATTCTCCTACAACAACAGTTATCAGGCAAGTATAGGTATGGCTCCATTTGAAGCCTTGTATGGACGAAAGTGTTATTCTCCAGTATGCTGGGACGAGGTGGGTGAAGCAACATTGTTGGGACCAGAATTGGTACGCATAACTACAGAGAAGATCCAAATGATTCGACAACGTATACAAACGGCACATGATCGACAAAAGAGTTATGCGGATCTTCATCGAAAGGATGTTTTATTTAGTATTTGGGATCATGTATTGTTACGTGTTGCACCATAGAAAGGAGTTACAAGATTTGGAAAGAGAGGAAAGCTCAATCCACGATTTATTAGTCTATTTGAGATTCTTGACCGAATAGAAAATGTGGCATATCGACTCGCATTACCTCCAAGCATATCTCGTGTTCATAATATTTTTCACGTATCTGTGCTTCGTAAATATGTGAAAGACCCGAATCACATAATTGAGTTAGAACCAGACGAGATAGCTGAAGATTTAACGTACGAGGAGGTACCTGTTAAGATTTTGGATAGGAAAGAGCATGTCCTACGCACCAAGGTTATACCACAAGTTAAGGTTTTGTCGAGAAACCATGCTATTGAAGAAATGATCTGGGAGTTAGAATCAGAAATGAAAGTGAGGTATCCTCACCTTTTCGAAACACCAGGTACGTACGTCAATTTCAAGGATGAAATTTCATAAGAGGGGAGGTTGTAAGACCCCAACATATTATTAAAAAAAATTAAATTTTCTCTATTTATTATTTTGAAATAGTAAGGGTTGATTTGATTAATGTGGTTAGTTATGGGTGAAATGTGCAAATTTTACAAAATAAGTAAGTGGTTATAAAATATTCATTTTGTCGGGAATATTCATTTGGTCGTGGAATATTCTTGCTGTCGGGGAATATTCGTACGACGGTGCAGCCTTGTGTGGGCCCAATAATGGAAAGCAATTGAATGAAGAAAATGATAAAAATTGAGTTTTTATAAATAACGGTGTAGTTGTTACCGTTAACACTGTTGGAATACCCGGTAGTTAAAACACAGTAGCACACGGTATTGCACCAATTATTGATCCTTACGTAAGAAGGCACTACTCAATATTTGTTACAGTAGTTACTGTTCAATATTATTGATTCAATAATTGCTGCGTTGATATTTTATAATATTATTGTTTCAATAATTATTGCTGCACAATATTTTCCATTATCAGATCAATAATTCATATTATTTGAATAATATTATTAGATAGTATTATTGACAATGTCTAGAAAGTTCTGTCTAAGGAGAGGTTTGGTCATCTAATTGCGCGCCAGTAAGGAGAAATTCTTATTGGAAAGCCCCCTCTTTCCTGAGAACGGCCTGGTTGTCATAATTGTGATTCTGTAATATTATTTGTGAATAATTAATTATTAATTTATATGATAAGGAAATATTTATTTTATGTGGATATAATTGATGGATATATTTATTTTATGTGAAGGAATTAATGTTGAGGTGTTTTTGTTGAAATGGAAGTATTAAAAATTAAATCACTGTTCTTGAGATATATTGCGTGAGTTATAATTTTTAATCTGACCGTCTGTTGGATCGTTGTGATTTTTGGATATGTTATACATATATAAGTTGAGTATATGTCCACAAATTTTGAACCGTTAAAAATGAACGTATAATTTGTTATGAATTTTAAGAGGTGACTGATTCAGAAATTAGGTTTATAAATGATTTTGGTGGAAAATTCTAGAATTGAGTGGGCCCCAGTTGTGGTTGGTGAAGAAATGTGCTGAATTTTATTTCAAATGTGGTGGGTGGCAATAGTAGCAGGTAAAGCCATTAGGTAGCAGGTCAAGTCTGCTTCGGCGTGCTAACATTTTTCTATAAATAGAGGGCTAAGTTTGAATTCAAAATCACACCAGAAATGTAAGACCCCAACTTATTAATGAATAAAATCAAATTTTCTCTAAATATTATTGTAAATAATAAGGGGTTAATTTGATATAATACTTTGGTTATGGGTGAAATGTGCAAATTTTGCAAAATAAGCAAGTGGTTATAAAATATTCATTTTGTCGGGGAATATTCGTTTGGTCGTGGAATATTCTTGCTGTCGGGGAATATTCGTACGGTGGCGCAGCCTTGTGTGGGCCCCATAACGGAAAGCGATTGAATGAAGAAAACGACAAGTATAAGTTATTTATAAATAACGGCGTAGTTGTTACCTTTAATACTGTTAGAATATCCGGTGGTTAAAATACAGTAGCACACGGTATTGCACCAATTATTGATTCTTACGTAAGAAGGCACTACTCAATAATTGTTACAGTAGTTATTGTTCAATATTTTATTTTATTGATTCAATAATTGTTGCGTTGATATTTTATATTATTGTTGTTTCAATAATTGTTGCTGCACAGTATTTTCCATTATCAGATCAATAATTCATATTATTTGAATAATATTATTAGATAACATTATTGGCAATGTCTAGAAAGTTCTGTCTAAGGAGAGGTTTGGTCATCTAATTGCGCGCCAGTAAGGAGAAATCCGTATTGGAAAGCCCCTTCTTTCCTGGGAACGGCCTGGTTGTCATAAATGTGATTCTGTAATATTATTTGTGATTCTGTAATATTATTTGTGAATAATTAATTATTGATTCATATGATAAGGAAATATTTATTTTATATGGATATAAATGAGGGATATATTTTTGTAGTTAAAAATGAAGGAGTTAATGTTGAGGTTTTTATCAGTATTTTTGTCGGAATGGAGGTATTAAAAATCAGGATTTTTGAGATATTTTGCGGGGGTTATAATTTTTAATCCGACCGTTGGATCGTAGTAATTTTTGGATATGTTATACATATATAAGTTGAGTATATGTCCACAAATTTTGAACCGTTAAAAATGAACGCATGATTTATTATGAATTTTACAAGATGACTGGTTCAGAAATTGTTGAATTTTCGGAGTTTATCATTTTGATGAAAAATTCTAGAATTGGTGGGCCCCATTCTTGGTTGGTGAAAAAATGTGCTGAGATTTTTATTCAAATGTGGTGGGTGGGAATAGTAGCAGGTAAAGCCATCAGGTTGCAGGTTAAGTCTGCTTCGGCGTGTTAACATTTTCCTATAAATAGAGGGCTAAGTTAGAATTGAAAATCACACTAGAAACAAGTTTTCTCTCTTTCTCTCTCTAGATTATTGAGTGTATTTTGTGAGTATTTAGATACTTTGAGAGTTTCTATTCATCAGAGCAAGTTTCTTTCAGCCTTATACCGGTATTCAGACCAGAAGTACTTATATTTTGAGATAAGGGATATTATTTTCTTCTTAATGATATTATTTTCTTCAATATCATTATGCTGAAATATTGATATGAGTTTTTATCAAATTTAGAACTTTTTGTGTCGGGGTTACTATTCACGTATACGGCACTATTTACGTACACGGTACTATTCACCGAAAAATAAAATTTGCCCTTTTTGTCCAAGATGTCTATTATGGTTACTATCTCTGATTGTATCCATGTTTTGATCTTTATTTTTGAATTCTGCTTCACAATTGATTATTATGAAGTATTATTGATCTTGGATAAACTGTTATACGAATCCCTACTATTTGTCCTTCTGTCTCACTGGATTCGTTTTTTTTAAGATATTTTTCATCATCCTCAGTCCTAAATGATGATATTACTGAATATCTTTGGCCTGTAGTGCAAAGATGTATGATTACTTGATGAATATCTTTGGCCTGTAGTGCAAAGATGAACAGGTGTTGAGATGAACATGACTGACTGGTGATACAAATGAATATCTTTGGCCTGTAGTGCAAAGATGAATATTTGGTTAAAGATGATTATTAATTGATGTTACAAGGATAAAATATTGATGATGGACTTTTAAATCTTAGAAGATAGTAGAATTCATTCTCTACTTGACTCTTCTAATGGTTTGTTGTTTCCGCTGCAGTTGTTGATCTAAAACTTGTTGTCGATTATATTCTATCAGATTTTTCCCTGTTGAATACTAATGATAATTTGTTGTATATTATCTTAGTCATAATATTCTTTACTGGGCTAGTTGAGCTCACCCTTTTTTTCCTTTTTATTCCATTTTTCTTCTCAGGAGGTGAGAACATAGCAGGATCTAGTCGGGGTATGGAGTGATGGTTCTAGAAAGATATTTTAGCAGTCCTTACTATTTCTGTAAAATAGTGTTTGAATAATTGTAATGAGGATTTATTTGAGTGTGGATATTGTCCAGAAGACAATATTTGTATTTAAACTCACAGTATGTGTTGTCGTATTTTGCACGACAATTGTTTTATTGAAGTTGTAGTTTGCTTTCTGTACCATGTATTTGGCGACTTAGAATGGGTGTTGTATACCAATTTTGGGGGCGTCACAGTTGGTAATAGAGCTTAGGGATATGATCCCTGGCTGAGATGTGAGACAAGAACTAGGAGGGGAGAGATGGAGAATTCTTTCGCTAGTATGACCTGACTAAGTTTATTTGGTGTTTATTTGGTCGGTTAGAGTATAGGGATAATATATGACATGACTATTAACCCTTGTTTTATGGCAGTATTTAAGAATGGCAGCTGAGAACGTTAATAATGGAGTAAATCAGACCGTGGAGACACCTTTGATCACCACCCAGGAGAACGTGCAACAGGAAGGCAATATTCCTCCTGTAAACAACGTTACCGAGCAAACGATGAATGATGGAATATTTAGAAGCTTTTTGCAGTTCATGCAAAATCAGACGAGGGAGACTCGTGTGCAGAATACGGGTGAAAATGATAACAACGCGCGGTTTGTCACAGCTAAGCAGTTCAAAGAATTGGGACCACCAGAATTTTAGGGAAAGTCGGATCCGATCATGGCGGAAACGTGGGTCAAGCAAATTACCAAGATATTCGATGTCTTGAGATGCACGGAGGAACAGAAGGTTCCATTCGCCACCTTTATGTTCCGTGGTGAGGCAGACTACTGGTGGGAGTCTGTGAAGCGTACCCAGCCTGACGCACTCAACATGTCCTGGGAAACATTTCAAAAACTATTCAATGACAAGTACTTTCCTGAAAGTATTCGTCATATGAAGGAGGTGGAGTTTATCAGACTGGAACAAAACAACATGACGGTGTCCCAGTACGAGGCGAAGTTTGTAGAGTTATCCAGGTTTGCACCTCATTTGGTCGAAAATGAGGAACGAATGACAAGGATGTTTCTGAGAGGTTTAAAACCCGAGATTCGGCAATATCTTATCTCTCATAAATTTTCTTTATATTCAGATGTTGTAAACATGGCTCAATTATTAGAGCGAGATAATGAGTATGTGCAACCGAGGGACCATAACCAGGGTCATACCGGTGGCGGCAGTCATCGAAGTAATGAAAACCAGCAGGGAGGAAAACATTCGGACAAAAGCGGTAACCACTCTGATGGTAATTGTGGTCGTGATAATAAAAGGAGCGAGTCGGGAGGATATTTCAAGAAGAGAAGGTACAACAATGATAACGTGAAGACGTCAGTACAAACATCAACTGTTTCTAGGGGAGGAGAACGACCACCGGTCGTATGTTACAAATGCGGAAAAGAAGGACATATCAGTCCAAACTGTCCACAACAGTGTAAGGTATGTTATAACTGTGGAAAGGAAGGACATATCGCTCGAGATTGCACTGTAGCGAAACCAAGTCCAACGGGGGTGGTGACTCAAAAAGTTTTCCTAGAATAGTCAAAGTCAACGGTTCTTGGAAGACCGTTTTTCATGATTGGTCAGAATGCGAGGAACCCGAACGAAGTTAGCACGGGTTAGTTAATTATAAATTTTTGCGAAGTTTATACTTTATTAGATACCGGTTCTACCCATTCTTTTATCTCTCCTGCTTGTGCTCAACCTTTGAACTTGACACCTGAGAAATTTGACTTTGACCTATCTGTGGAAACTCCGTTAGGAGAAACTTTCATCACATCCACTGTTTATAAATCTTGTTTGATCTAAGTTGACACCATCACATTACCTGTTGATCTTATCTCTTTAAAGATACTTGCTTTTGATGTGATTTTAGGAATTGATTGGTTAACTACTCATCATGCCAAAATTGATTGCTTTCGTAAGGTTGTTAGTTTTCATATTCCTAAGCAACCTGTTATTCAAATTCAAGCAACCAAACCATTGAAGTCAAACTCTTTCATATCAAGCCGTAAAGTCATTCGTTTATTTAAAAACGGATGTCAAGCTTTCTTAGCTATGTTATGGACTTGAACAAAAATATGTTAGATTTGAATGATATTTCTATTGTTAGTAAATCCCTGACGTTTTTCCTGAAGAATTTCTTGGCCTACGCGTGATATTGAATTTTGTATCATCTTTAAATCTGGTACAAAACTCACTTCTAAAATCTCATATCGAATGGCTCCTATTGAACTTCAGGAGTTAAAAACCTAACTGTAGAAGTTTGTACCCGAGCCTTTATCTGGTGACTTCCTTTGTGGAATGCACTGAATCTAGACTCTCCGTAGGGGACGCCATATTCATGCAGTAGTAAACTGATAGGTGTCATTGTGACGTGCTATCCAAGATTGGGATATGAGTCACAGTTGAGAGCAACCTAAGTCAGTAATCGAAATACATAGCTTTCTAGGCTTAGTTGGTTATTATCGGAGATTTGTAAAAGGATTTTCTCGAATCGCTACTCCATTAACTCAGCTAACTCGAAAAGATACAAACTTCGAATGGACCGAGGAATGCGAGAAAAGCTTCCAAGAATTCAACATGCGACACCGACGTTGTCTCGAGCTGTTGAAAGATTTCAATCATACCATCCTGAAAAAGCGAACGCGGTAGCTGACGCATTGAGTAGAAGATCATATGCAGAAACGAGTGCGATGATGTCAAGTATACGCGTAGAATCACCTTTAATCGATAAAGTTAAAGTTGCTTAAGCCACAGACCGGGAGCTGATGCGTATGAAGAAGAAAGTACAAGAAGGTGCTATTCCGGAAGCAAGAATCGATGAAGAAGGAATACTTCGAGTCCACTCCAGACGTTGTGTTCCTAACGATTCTGATTTGAAGTACAAGATCATGATGGAGGCACACAATACACCGTTTGCAATCCATCCTGGGAGTACCAAAATGTATCACGATCTTCGACATACATTTTGGTAGAACAATATGAAGAGAGAGATTGCAAAGTTTATCTCGAAGTGTTTAACTTGTCAACGTGTAAAAGCGGAGCATCAAGTACCAAAGGGTCCATTGCAACCACTTAAGATTCCGAAATGGAAGTGGGAACACATTACTATGGATTTTGTTACGGGTCTTCCCAAGGTTTCTCAAGGCATAGATGCGATTTGGGTTATTGTTGATAGATTAACCAAGTCCGCTCATTTCTTGCCGATACGTGAGACTTATTACCTTGAACGTCTTGCTAGTATGTACGTGAACGAGATTGTGAGATTGCATGGCATGCCAGTATCCATAGTTTTGGATCGTGACCCAAGATTCACTTCACGATTTTGGGTTAGCTTGCAGAAAGCTATGGGCACGGATTTACGATTCAGTTCGGCATACCATCCTCAAACGGACGGACAATCAGAGAGGACTATTCAAACTCTTGAAGATCTATTAAGACTTTGTGTTCTAGATCTCAAAGGGAGTTGGGATAAGTACCTACCATTGGTAGAATTCTCCTACAACAACAGTTATCAGGTGAGCATAGGTGTGGCTCCATTCGAGGTGTTGCATGGAAGAAAATATCGTTCTCCAGTATGCTGGGACGAGGTGGGTGAAGCAACATTGTTGGGACCAGAGTTGGTACGCATTACTACAGAGAATATCCAAACGATTCGACAACGTATACAAATGGAACAGGATCGACAAAAGAGTTATGCGGATCTTCATCGGAAGGACGTGGAATTTAATATTGGGGATCATGTATTATTACGTGTTGCACCATGGAAGGGAGTTACAAGATTTGGAAAGAGAGGAAAGCTCAATCCAAGATTTGTTGGTCCATTTGAGATTCTTGAGCGAATAGGAAATGTGGCATATAGACTCGCATTACCTCCAAGCATGTCTCGTGTTCATAATATTTTTCACATATCTATGCTTCGTAAATATGTTAAAGTCCCGAACCACATTATTAAGTTAGAACCAGACGAGATAGCTGAAGATTTAACGTACGAGGAGGTACCTGTTAAGATCTTGGATAGGAAAGAGCATGTCCTACACACGAAGGTTATACCACAAGTTAAGATTTTGTGGAGAAACCATGCTATTGAAGAAATGACCTGGGAGTTGGAATCAGAAATGAAAGCGAGGTATCCTCACCTTTTTGAAACATCAGGTACGTACGTCAATTTCGAGGACGAAATTTCATAAGGAGGGGAGGTTGTAAGACCCCAACTTATTAATGAATAAAATCAAATTTTCTCTAAATATTATTGTGAATAATAAGGGGTTAATTTGATATAATACTTTGGTTATGGGTGAAATGTGCAAATTTTGCAAAATAAGCAAGTGGTTATAAAATATTCATTTTGTCGGGGAATATTCGTTTGGTCGTGGAATATTCTTGCTGTCGGGGAATATTCGTATGACGGCGCAGCCTTGTGTGGGCCCCATAACGGAAAGCGATTGAATGAAGAAAATGACAAGTATAAGTTATTTATAAATAACGGCGTAGTTGTTACCGTTAATACTGTTGGAATACCCGGTGGTTAAAATACGGTAGCACACGGTATTGCACCAATTATTGATTCTTACGTAAGAAGGCACTACTCAATAATTGTTACAGTAGTTATTGTTCAATATTTTATTTTATTGATTCAATAATTATTGCGTTGATATTTTATATTATTGTTGTTTCAATAATTGTTGCTGCACAGTATTTTCCATTATCAGATCAATAATTCATATTATTTGAATAATATTATTAGATAATATTATTGACAATGTCTAGAAAGTTCTGTCTAAGGAGAGGTTTGGTCATCTAATTGTGCGCTAGTAAGGAGAAATCCTTATTGGAAAGCCCCCTCTTTCCTGAGAACGGCCTGGTTGTCATAAATGTGATTCTGTAATATTATTTGTGAATAATTAATTATTGATTCATATGATAAGGAAATATTTATTTTATGTGGATATAAATGAGGGATATATTTTTGTGATTAAAAATGAAAGAGTTAATGTTGAGGTTTTTATCAGTATTTTTGTCGGAATGGAGGTATTAAAAATCAGGGTTTTTGAGATATTTTGCGGGGGTTATAATTTTTAATCCGACCGTTGGATCGTGGTAATTTTTGGATATGTTATACATATATAAGTTGAGTATATGTCCACAAATTTTGAACCGTTAAAAATGAACGTATGATTTATTATGAATTTTACGAGATGACTGGTTCAGAAATTGTTGAATTTTCGGAGTTTATCATTTTGATGGAAAATTCTAGAATTGGTGGGCCCCATTCTTGGTTGGTGAAAAAATGTGCTGAGATTTTTATTCAAATGTGGTGGGTGGGAATAGTAGCAGGTAAAGCCATCAGGTTGCAGGTTAAGTCTGCTTCGGCGTGTTAACATTTTCCTATAAATAGAGGGCTAAGTTAGAATTGAAAATCACACTAGAAACAAGTTTTCTCTCTTTCTCTCTCTAGATTATTGAGTGTATTTTGTGAGTATTTAGATACTTTGAGAGTTTCTATTCATCAGAGCAAGTTTCTTTCAGCCTTATACCGGTATTCAGACCAGAAGTACTTATATTTTGAGATAAGGGATATTATTTTCTTCTTAATGATATTATTTTCTTCAATATCATTATGCTGAAATATTGATATGAGTTTTTATCAAATTTGGAACTTTTTGTGTCGGGGTTACTATTCACGTATACGGCACTATTTACGTACACGGTACTATTCACGAATACGGCACTATTCACCGAAAAATAAAATTTGCCCTTTTTGTCCAAGATGTCTATTATGGTTACTATCTCTGATTGTATCCATGTTTTGATCTTTATTTTTGAATTCTGCTTCACAATTGATTATTATGAAGTATTATTGATCTTGGATAAACTGTTATACGAATCCCTACTATTTGTCCTTCTGTCTCACTGGATTCGTTTTTTTTAAGATATTTTTCATCATCCTCAGTCCTAAATGATGATACTACTGAATATCTTTGGTCTGTAGTGCAAAGATGTATGATTACCTGATGAATATATTTGGCCTGTAGTGCAAAGATGAACAGGTGTTGAGATGAACATGACTGACTGGTGATACAAATGAATATCTTTGGCCTGTAGTGCAAAGATGAATATTTGGTTAAAGATGATTATTAATTGATGTTACAGGGATAAAATATTGATGATGGACTTTTAAATCTTAGAAGATAATAGAATTCATTCTCTACTTGACTCTTCTAATGGTTTGTTGTTTCTGCTGCAGTTGTTGATCTAAAACTTGTTGTCGATTATATTCTATCAGATTTTTCCCTGTTGAATACTAATGATAATTTGTTGTATATTATCTTAGTCATAATATTCTTTACTGGGCTAGTTGAGCTCACCCTTTTTTTTCTTTTTGTTCCATTTTTCTTCTCAGGAGGTGAGAACATAGCAGGATCTAGTCGGGGTATGGAGTGATGGTTCTAGAAAGATATTTTAGCAGTCCTTACTATTTCTGTAAAATAGTGTTTGAATAATTGTAATGAGGATTTATTTGAGTGTGGATATTGTCCAGAAGACAATATTTGTATTTAAACTCACAGTATGTGTTGTCGTATTTTTCACGACAATTGTATTATTGAAGTTGTAGTTTGCTTTCTGTACCATGTATTTGGCGACTTAGAATGGGTGTTGTATACCAATTTTGGGGGCGTCACAGTTGGTATCAGAGCTTAGGGATATGATCCCTGGCTGAGATGTGAGACAAGAACTAGGAGGGGAGAGACGGAGAATTCCTTCGCTAGTATGACCTGACTAAGTTTATTTGGTGTTTATTTGGTCGGTTAGAGTATAGGGATAATATATGACATGACTATTAACCCTTGTTTTATGGCAGTATTTAAGAATGACAGCTGAGAACGTTAATAATGGAGTAAATCAGACCGTGGAGACACCTTTGATCACCACCCAGGAGAACGTGCAACAGAAAGACAATATTCCTCCTGTAAACAACGTTACCGAGCAAACGATGAATGATGGAATGTTTAGAAGCTTTTTGCAGTTCATGCAAAATCAGACGAGGGAGACTCGTGTGCAGAATACGGGTGAAAATGATAACAACGCGCGGTTTGTCACAGCTAAGCAGTTCAAAGAATTGGGACCACCAGAATTTTAGGGAAAGTCGGATCCGATCATGGCGGAAACGTGGGTCAAGTAAATTACCAAGATATTCGATGTCTTGAGATGCACGGAGGAACAGAAGGTTCCATTCGCCACCTTTATGTTCCGCGGTGAGGCAGACTACTGGTGGGAGTCTGTGAAGCGTACCCAGCCTGACGCACTCAACATGTCCTGGGAAACATTTCAAAAACTATTCAATGACAAGTACTTTCCTGAAAGTATTCGTCATATGAAGGAGGTGGAGTTTATCAGACTAGAACAAAATAACATGAGGGTGTCTCAGTACGAGGCAAAGTTTGCAGAGTTATCCAGGTGTTGAGATGAACATGACCGACTGGTGATACAAATGAATATCTTTGGCCTGTAGTGCAAAGATGAATATTTGATTCAAGATGTATATTGATTGATGTTACAGGGATACAATATCATTGATGGACTTTTAAATCTTAGAAGATAGTAGAATTCATTCTCTACTTGAATCTTCTAATGGTTTTCTGTTTTCGCTGCAGTTGTTGATCTAAAACTTGTTGTCTATTATATTTATCAGATTTTTCCCTGTTGAAGACTAATGATAAATTGTTGTATATTATCTTAGTCATAATATTCTTTACTGGGCTAGTTGAGCTCACCCTTTTCCTTTTTGTTCCATTTTTCTCAGGAGGCGAGAATATAGCGGGAACTAGTCGGGGTGTGGAGTGATGTTTCTAGTCAGTTGTGTGAGCAGTCCTCACTATTTTATAAAATAGTGTTTCAATAATTGTAATGAGGACTTATTTGAGTGTTAATATTGTCTAGAAGACAATATTTGTATTTAAACTCACAGTATTGTGTTGTCGTATTTTGCACGACAAGTGTTTTAATGAAGTTGTATTTATTTCTGTACCATGTATTTGGCGACTCAGAATGGGTGATGTATACCTATTTTGGGGGCGTTACAATTTCTATGAGCGAAAATAATACTAATAATATTAACAATAATATAAATATCAAACTTAACTTACATTTATCAGAGTCTAATCCCAAGTACGCAACCTTTACTATATTCTTTACATGATATATAATACATATCATTATCTTAATACAGTCTAACTATTTCAAAAGATACCATTAATCATGTTCTGTTTGCTTTCCTTTTCACTTGTTTTTATCTGAACCTTCGGGTTGATCATGCCTAGTTGAAAACATTTAAATTTAAAGCAAGAATGAGCATGTGGGTGCCCAGCAAGTAATAACAATTAGAAATATAATTAGCTGAAAGAAATAAATGTTTTCTTTGTACATCACTTCTACAACGAATTTATAGTTGTGAAGTAAACTGAACTGATAATAATAACATAACAATTCTATCTCAAATTTTTGAAACTACTTATTGACTATAAAGGGGGTTTAAGTGACATACTATGAACATTGCTTTAAATTTTCGATAAGGTTTATCAGAACTTCATCTGCAAACCATCATAACTTACGGGCGTGAGGTTGTACTTCCCATGTGCCCTGTATTGATCAATACTACATTACAAGAACGATATTATCGTTCACTCTGTCCGCCTTAGGCGCATAAAAGTTTTCCCTTGATCGGGATGTTCATACTTAGTCTGAAATCCGAACCAAAATAATTTGATTGGATACAAAAAGGTTTTAACTTATTCAACGATATTTCTGAATCTGTGTCTAGCTGGGTCAAATAGCTTAGACGACTTTATATATATATATAAACATGTGATTAAATACAATGATTATCCAAGTGAGGACACTTGTATAACCATATTTCGAAATTAACGAACAAAATATATGAGTTATATAATATAATATCATGTTGATAAACAATGATCGAATATAATATATACGATAATAAAGTTAATAATATAGTACAATAATAATATAATTTTGAAACTTCTTACTCATGTCCATTGCATAAAGGAAATGCAAAGGTAAGATATTTGCCTGATGCGCTGCTTACAATTCGAAACTAATTTTTATCTTTTGTATCACAACCTATCATTAATTAGATCATTCGTTCGATTAGAACAATATACTATAACACATAGTACTGCATTTCGCAGTCAGCACATAACCTAATCACAGTATCACATATGTTCCACAACCATTGAATCACAAATAAACACATATTTAATCAAATTATCTAAGTTCAAATCAATTTCTGAAACATGTCGGTCTACCGACAGCTTTATTTGGTAATTATCGGGTCTAAGACTCTATCCTGTAGTTCAATATCTGTAAGTATCAATCATATTATTTTTAAATGACTTATAATAATTTTTAAAACATTTATTATAATTTATCATGAGTTTTCAAACATCGGAATCATTATTAAATAATTTAAATATTAAACAATTCTATTATCATTAATATTTAATTAATATTAAACCATTAATGAAACTATTGCCAAAATATCAATGTTATTTATAATAACTTAAAATACTTTTAAAGTATAAATATTACCCTTAAATAATTTTTAAAACGTTTAAAATCATTTTTAAATGATTACTATTAATATTAAAATACTACTATATTATCTATCAAAATATTAAAAGTCATTAATTATAACTTAAAATATTTTTAATTCATTAATATCCTTATTAAATGATTTTTAAATAAATAAAACTATTTTAAAACTATTTATTTAATATAATTATTAAATAAACTTAATATCATTTATTATTAAATTAATATCATTAATATTAAATTATTAATAAAATTATCCTTTAAATATTAAAAGTTATATTTTATAACTTAAAATATCATTAAACAATTTATTATCATTTAAAATAATTTTTATAATATTAAAATCATTTTTAAACTAATTTATTTAATATAATTATTAAATAACTTTAACATCATTAATAGTAAATAATTAATGAGTTTTATCTTTAAATATTGAACGTTATATTTTATAACTTAAAATACTTTTAAAATCTTTATTTTCATTTAAAATGATTTTTCTAATATTAAAATCACTTTAAAACTAATTTATTTAATATAAGTATTAAATAAATCTAATATCATTAATATTAAATTATTAATATTTTTCATGACAAAATATCAAAATTTATATTTTATAACTTAAAATATTTTTATAATCCTTTAAATAATTTTTGTATAATTTTTAAATCATTAATTCTATTTTTCATCATTTATTTAATATATTTATTAAATAACCTAAATATCATTAATATTAATTTATTAATGAAATTTCAGCACAAAATATTGAAAGTTATAGAAAATAACTTAAAATATTTTCTTATAACATAATATAATTTTAAATGATTTTTCAAGTATTAAAATTATTTTTAAATAATTTATTTAATATTATAATTAAATAAATTAAATACCTTTAATATTCCAAAAATATTAAATATATATATTCAAAATAATTAAAAACTAATTTTCGGATTTTAAAATAATTTTTAAGAATTTATTTTGTATTTTTCATAGTTAAAAACTATTTATTATTAATTATTTAATAAAAATAATTAATTTTAAAAATAAACTGTCGCTAAAGACTGCCTATAGCGACAGAACCGTCGCTATAGGTGTTCTTCATGTTCTTGGCCAAACTCAGAACCTTCAAGTTAGAGTTCGAGTTGCTAAGTTTGACCGGTTCTATATATGTGGTTATCCAGTTTCTCGGTTTACTAATATGTTGATATTGTAGTATAAGTGTAGCACTACCATTATCAATCGATTTCATGGTCACAACACAACAGATGAAAGAGATCTAGGCTTCAGAACATCTTGTCAGAATATGTTCTTCATTTCTGGGTTTTCCAGAAATGAAGAACAGTCCGAGTTGGCAACTTATAATCTTAATAACTTGCAATACATGAATTGTTTTTCTGATCTTAGACTTTCAGGTTGTAGACAACATAACAAGGTATAGATCCATTACAAATTTCACCATAACAACAACAAAGTAAGCAGATCTTGATCGGTCAAACCTTGTCAGAAGTCACGTTCGTGAGTTTTCTGGGTTACCCTGAAAACGCAAGTCGTGAACATTCTGCTTGGTTTGACCATCTAGTAAATCTAATCTGTTTGACATATAAGCTATATAAAAGCATTAATCTATAGTACAAATACCATACTATAACATGAATACAGAAACAAACACAAATCATCAACAACTTGCAAGATCCGTGCCCCTAAACCTCCTGTCAGTGCCTCGCCTCCTAGGCACGATCTGGGTTTTCCAGAAATTGAAAGTCATGCTCGGTCAACTATGTTTGACCAGCCATAACTTTTAATCTCAACATGCTATGGGTTTGATTCGAGTTCCAGAGGAAAGACCTCATAACATACTTCACGATCAAACACTTAAACAACAAAAATAGTAAACAGGTAGAGATCTAAGACCACTGACATTCGTTGTTAGAATACAAAATAACTTTTTTCCAGATTTTGAAAAATACCAATGTCGTGTATTTAAATGTTATGGATCTATCAAATACCAACCCAGATCATCAAAACCTACTACATATAACATGTTCTAACACAAAAATCTAACATCTAACATCTAATCTAAGATCAGATTTTGCAATTAAGGTTATACCTCTCTTGATCAAATCTTTGATTCTGGGCTACTGATTTGTTAAGGGTGTTTGTGGGGCTTGATTTGGGATCTGAAATGCTATTGATTTTCGTGGGTGAGGAGAGAGAGAGCCTTGGTTGATAATAATTTGAACAAATGAGCTATAATACATACTTTTCTCTCTCTTGGACTATATATATATATATATATATATATATATATATATATATATATATATATATATATATATATATATATATATATATATATATGTCTTAGATGCATGTATTGGCTGAGGTTATGTGGCTTGCTCTGATTTGTGTAATATGTAGGCACATGGCTATGTGTAGGGTGGTTCACCAACTAAAGCATTAGCCAAAATTGCAAGTTAGCTTCAATTATGCACTAAAGGGCAAAATGGTCTTTAGCTTACAAAATTTAATGGCATAAAAGTAAACTTGGTAAACCCTTAAGGTTTGACCCTTAAGGTTTAACCCTTAGGGTTAACCCTAAGGTTAGCATAAATTTGAAATTATAGGATTTTTATTTAGGGTTTGTGCAAAATTTTAGTTTCTAAAAAAATAAAATAAAATTAGGGTTTTCCTTAATTAGATTAGATTTCTAATTATCTAAACTTGAAAATTAAATTAAGAATTTACTAATTATAATTAACCTCGCTAATTTAGCAATTAGGGCACCAATTAGCAAATTAGGGTTTATAATATAAACATTATGATTTCTAGAAATTTAATATTTCTAAATATTAATTAGGGTTTACCTAATTAATCATAGAATTATATAATACACACATAAATCGTATAACACGGTTATATACTAGTCTCTAACTCATAATTGAGTTTCAAATTAGGGTTTCTAATCTATTAGGGTCTACAAATATTAATTAGGGTTAGTATAGAAAATTAGGATTTTTAATTACTAATTAGGGTTTTTCATAATTAGCATTAACACTTACAATACAAATTATATACCACATAACATGTGACATTCATAACATAACATAATTACTTGAAATTTTAAAGTTTTATTTGACTATCGATTTAGGGTTCAAAATACTACTAGAGTTTTCTACTGTTCCACCAAAACTGTTTCAAAAATTAATATTACACACAAATAATACATATTTATAGTACTGAGATAAAATAATATTATATTATTATTCTCTTTCCTTATTCCAAAACCATAATTAGGGTTTGGATTCCATATATGATTTTCTTACATATACATCCCATTATTAATTAAGTTAAATAATTAGCTTAATTAATTCTGAAATCAATTCATATAATAAAATACTTATTATAATAATTCTATAATCATATCATATATTATTTAAATAATATATAATCATATTTTCATGGAAAATAATTAATAAAAATATTTTTACTATAAAATTAATTATTATAAGAATATAATTTATAATAATCAATAACTCTAAAATAAAATTATTTGTAAATATTCATGTAATAAATATATTTTTATTTATCACATAAATACCTATAAACCTTATCTTATACAAATCCTCATCTTTTTTAAAAAAAAAAATTTATACGCAAAATTTATGATTTAATTATATAGAAAATTTTAGGTTATTACATCGACAACAGTTCATATATATAAGTATATATATAGAAAAACGAGTAAACGCACCAGATGTAAAATCCAGGCTCACCAAACAGAGTTCGATAACAGTTTACATATATATATATATATATATATATATATATATATATACACATTTCATATATATATATATATAAAAGCAAATAAACGCTCCAGACCGAAGTCTAGGCTCAATCGAGGCATAACTCGATAATGTTAGTCCATATATATATATAATATGTATATACAAACTGAAATAAAACCACAGACCGAAGTCCGGGCAAACACACGCAACATGACTCTCAACGTGAAGAAGGGTGTGTGCAAAGATGAAGAGAAAGGCTTTAAAGTGTGTGAGAAGGCTTACAGTGGGCTGTATAAGAAGACTTCTATATCTTTAAAGTGGATGAAACTCGGCTCTTGCCGGTACAAAAGTAGCTATATGTGAGCTCACAAGTGTTTAAAATGGGAAAACACTCAATATATTGCAAGTATGGAGGAAATTTGACAGGGTTTCCTCGCTCTTTCTCTCCTTAAAATGGCCACCCCAAGCCCTCTATTTATAGAGGGGCGGCTGGGCCGCAGGTGTACCAGAGGCTGCCCGGGTTGCCTCGGGTTTCTCGGGTAGGGTTGTCTCGTAGTACGTGCACTCGGGCACTGTAATGTCCGCTCGAACTTTCAGAATTACAATCCGGGCATCCGATTGAGGTATATAAGACCTATTTCGGACTGCTGTTGTTGAGAGTTGTACAATGGCATGGGATTAAAATTTGTACGAAGTCATTGAAGATGGGCCGATGCCCTCCGATCTTCGAGCTTTAAATTCTATCCGTTACCCCGCACAATAGTCACTCGGGATTAGTTTTCCTTGATTCTTGTGGGACATCGTTGTGTAGAGATGTGTGTATAAAATGTTGAGACGACGTGATGTGGCATTGCGTTGGCAAGATGATGAGGTTGCCCCTCACCGGTGTTATCGCCGGTTTGGGCTGATAAAGCAGACGTTGCTCAGGGCTTCGCTGAGATTGGACTGCTGCAAGTGTTGAAAGTCCTCAGTGTCAACTCTGAGGTGTGCCTGTCCTCCCTGTGTTATCTCCGGGTTGGTACTGGGTGTCTCGTTGTGAGCGCTGAGATTGAAGGTCGTTGCATTTGAAATAAGCATTTCCGGGGTTATCGCCAGAACTGCATTCCTTGGGGTGATCACCAAGGTTGGTAGCTATTCCCATGATTGGTACTGAGATTGGATACCTCGGGGTTATCTCCGAGATTAATCGGTATTCTCCGGTGTGTGTTCCAGTTTGGATCTGCACGCCTCGGGGTTATCTCCGAGGTTGGAATTGTTACCCCTAGTGTGTGTTCTAGGGTTGATGTTGAACTTTCGGTAGTATCCGGAATGGATATGGACTGTCTTCCAGGGTTCCCTCTTGAAAGACGAATCTGTCCTCCTGCAATGTTAGTGACAGGTGTATAGAAAATTTCGAGTGTCTACAACATCTGTAAGAAAATAATGTACAAAATAATGCAGATTTCATCGTGGGTATGAAAACCATATGCGGAAATTCAGACACTGCAGACTAATTTATAAGCTGCTTACAGCTGAAAATGTCCATCACGAGAACCGAATCTAGATCCAATAGGTTGAATCTGTGATCACACGATTCCTAGGCGCATATGATACCGCAATTTGTATGAAAGCAATACGCAGGTATATATATATAAAAGCTGTAAATATATATATACAGACATGATCACCAACCACGAAGCACCTCCACGGGGGATCAGAAATGTAAATAAAGCTGTAAAAGCTATCAACCACCACGAAGGAAACTCCAGGTGGGACAAAATATAAATAAAGCTGTACAAAGCAATCAACTGCCACGAAGTGAACTCCAGGCATGACGAAACGTAAAGAAAGCTGTAAAAGAGATCAACCACCACAAAGTAAACTCTAGGTGGGACAATATATATATATATATATATATATATATATATATATATATATATATATATATATATATATATAAAAGCAATAAACGCACCGGATGTAAAATTCAGGCTCATCGAACAGAGTTCGACAACAGTTAATATATATAAGTATATATATAGAAAAGCGAGTAAACGCACCGGATGTAAAATTCAGGCTCACCGAACAGAGTTCAATAACAGTTCATATATATATATATATATATATATATATATATATATATATATATATATATATATATATAAAAGCGAGTAAACGCACCAGACCGAAGTTTAGGCTCATCGAACAAAGTCCGACACATAGTTAATATATATATATATATATATATATATATATATATATATATATATATATATATATATATATATTAAAGCAGTAAGCGCTCCAGACCGAAGTTTAGGCTCATCGAACAAAGTTCGACACACAGTTCATATATATATATATAAATATATATGTATATATAAGCAAATAAACGCTCCAGACCGTAGTCTAGGCTCAATCGAGGCATAACTCGATAATGTTAGTCCATATATATAAATATATATATATAATATATATGTATATACAAACTGAAATAAAAACACGAACCGAAGTTCGGGCAAACACACGCAACACGACTCTCAACGTGAAAAAGGGTGTGTGCAAAGATGAAGAGAAAGACTTTAAAGTGTGTGAGAAGGCTTACAGTGGGCTACCAAAGAAGAATTCTATATCTTTAAAGTGGATGAAACTCGTCTCCTGCCGGTACAAAAGTAGCTATATGTGAGCTCATAAGTGTTTAAAATGAGAAAGCACTCAATATATTGCAAGTACGGAGCAAATTTGACAGGGCTTCCTCGCTCTTTCTCTCCTTAAAATGGCCACCCAAGCCCTCTATTTATAGAGGGGGGCGGCTGGCCGCAGGTGTACCAGAAGCTGCCCAGGTTGCCCCGGGTTTCTCGGGTCGGGTCGTCTCATAGTACGTGCACTCGGGCACTGTAATGTCTGCTTGAACTTTCAGAATTACAATCCCGGCATCCGATTGAGGTATACAAGACCTATTTCAGACCACCGTTGTCGAGAGTTGTACAATAGCATGGGATTAGAATTTGTACAAAGTCATTAAAGATGGGACGATGCCCTCCGGTCTTCAAGCTTCAAATTCTATCCATTACCCACACAATAGTCACTCGGGATTGGTTTTCCTTGATTCTTGTGGGACATCGTTGTGTAGAGATGTGTGTATAAAATGTTGAGACGACGTGATGTGGCATCGCGTTGGCAAGATGATAAGGTTGCCCCTCACCGGTGTTATCGCCGGTTTGGGCTGATAAAGCAGACGTTGCTCAGGGCTTCACTGAGATTGGACTGCTGTAAATGTTGAAAGTCCTCAGTGTCAACTCTGAGGTGTGCCTGTCCTCCCGGTGTTATCTTCGGGTTGGTACTGGGTGTCTCGTTGTGAGCGCCGAGATTGAAGCTGGTTACATTTGAAATAAGTATTTTCGGGGTTATCGCCGGAACTGCATTCCTTGGGGTGATCACCAAGGTTGGTAGCTATTCCCATGATTGGGACTAAAAGTGGATACCTCGGGGTTATCTTCGAGATTAATCGGTCTTCTCCGATGTGTGTTTTGGTATTGGATCTGCACGCCTCGGGGTTATCTTCGAGGTTGGAATTGTTACCCCCAGTGTGTGTTCTAGGGTTGATGTTGAACTTTCGATAGTATCCGGAATGGATATGGACTGTCTTCCAGGGTTCCCTCTTGAAAGACGAATCTGTCCTTCTGCAATGTTAGTGACAGGTGTACAGAAAATTTCGAGGGTCTACATATGTGTTCCTTGAAATCTATCCGTTGAAGCCTTTTGTTGAAGCATTAAATGCGTTTGACATTTCTGAGCTTTGATGAAGACTTTTTCTGCACACCTTCTGATTTGCATTCTGGTCCACTGACACAGCAGTCTGCTTTCTCACCTAACACTTGAAAAGGTGTTTTCCTCTATCCTATGGTCCTTTCTTTAGCTTCTTCAATACGTTTCTTTCGTTGTATACTAAGGATATCTTTCGTACCATTGGGACTGATGAGGACTTCAACATTTAAAACCCATTCCACATTTGTTGGAATTTGTCTCCTAATAAAAGGTAGGGCTCGATGCTTGTGACATATTGTAGATGATACTCTAAGATTCAGATCGTGGTGTCTTGTCACCTTGGTGCTTGGTCTGATGCTATCCAACAAGAGCACTACGATTTCTCTTAAGAGACTTGCACACTACAATCTTTACTTGCTTGTGTTTCCAAGCTCTACGTTTCCGAGAGTACACTACGATCTCTGAGTTATCTCGGCAAACGTTGGGAACACTCTACGATTTCCGAAGAGGTCCTTCAAGGTAGACACACTACGATCCTCGATGCTTTACGTTTCTGCCTTGGCTTCTGTAATCTTGATCAGCTTGATACACTACGATCTATCTATTTCACTTCAAGATGTAGATCAACCTAACAAATTTGATCTATCACTAAGTCCTTGTACACATATTTCTCTAAGGACTTTACATATAATCATGAGCATCTATATTTAAACATGAAATCAAAATATGCACTCTCCCAAGATAAGGGATGAGTAAAAGCTTGCTCAGTAAGAAATAAACATTTGAATATAATAGAACATGAACATTTATAACAAATGAGGTACAATTCATAAGATGCTGAGCAAAACAGTTCTGTAATTAATTTGAGTTTGAAAATCAGACTTTGGTATGATGTAGGGTCAAATGACTAGTGAACTCTATACTAGAATTGACAGTACTGAAATTGCAATCCATGGATATAAACAAATGTTAAAAACTGAATATACCTAGACTTTTACTTTAAGGGATCAACCTAAGTACCCTATAGTGTGCACAACATAACAGTCTAAAAGACACTATACGTGCCCATTAGAATCATAACGTCTAATATCACAAGCCCCTATGAAATGATTGTTCGTTCACAACATTAACATAGAAATCCACACCACAACAAAATGGTTTAGAGAACATTGAATAAGATTTATATGAATTCCGAATATCAATATATCTCAACATTTGTCTAGCTGAAATAATGGCATTGACATACTTTAATTTGAGTTTAAAAATCAGACTTTGGATTGATGTAGGGTCAAATGACTAGTGAACTCTATACTAGAATTGACAGTACTGAAATTGCAATCCATGGATATAAACAAATGTTAAAAACTGAATATACCTAGACTTTTACTTTAGGGGATCAACCTAAGTACCCTATATTGTGCACAACATAACAGTCTAAAAGACACTATACGTGTCCATTAGAATCATAACGTCTGATATCACAAGCCCCTATGAAAGGATTGTTCGTTCACAACATTAACATAGAAATCAACACCACAACAAAATGGTTTAGAGAACATTGAATAAGATTTCTATGAATTACGAATATCAATATATCTCAACATTTGTCTAGCTGAAATAATGACATTGACATACTTTAAATATCACAAGAATAACTGAATTTGAAATTGTAGTTCAATAAGTGTATAACTTGAAAAGATAAACTTTTGGGTTGAGTACTTGACTTTCGCGTCGTTGTTTAAACTTTTAAAGATAATTTCTTACCACTGAGTAGCCTACATGTATACAACATTCGCTCACTTAGTTACTTTATAGCATAACACTTGTTTTACTTTACTATGTAAGGTTACATGATATTTTCACAATTTAACATACTAACTATCTATTGCTAGGCTTATCATGTACCACATAGGATAGGTGATTGTCATTAAGGACATTAACCATATATAATCACGTTCTAGGCTCACACATTAAAATAACACATATTCACAGTTTAGTACACATAGCATTCTTCACATAATTAGCTCACATGTAAGACCCCAACTTTTTAATAAAGATGATTTTTCTATAAATATTATTTTTGAATGTTATAGAATGAATTTGATATAATGTTATAGTTGTGGGTAATATTTATAAATTTTGTAAAGTATGCAAGTTGTTATATAATATTTGTTTAGTTGGGGAATATTCGTTTTAACAGGGAATATTCGTACAACGGCACAATCATTGGTGGACGCCACAACGTAATTATTATCGGATTGAGAAAATGATAAAAATACTTTATGAAAATAACGGCGGAAGTTTTACCGTTAGCTGTTGAAACACCCGGTGTTAAAAGTACAGTAATACGCGTGGTTGCATAGTAGCACACTGTATTGATTATTGATGCTTATGTGAGAAGTCACTTAGTTTTGTTCAATTATTGTTATAGTAATTGCTGCATATTATCTCACGTTATTTGATTCAATTATTGTCAATATTTTATATATTATTAAATCAATAATTGAGATGACAAAGTTATTAATATTATTATTTACAATATTAACGATGTCTAGAAGTTCTGTCAAGGAGAGGTTTGATCACCTAATTGTGCGCCAATAGAGAGAAATCCTTATTGAAAAGCCCCCTCTTTCCTGAAAACGACCTGGTCGATTAATATTGTGAATTATAATAATGATGATAAAGTTTGTTTTATTATTATTATAAGTGTAATAAAACATAAAAACTTTTTATATAAAAGAGAATACTTTTATAAAGTTATTCGTTTTATTAAACTATAAATACAATATATAATATTCTATTATGCATAGTAAAATCTTTTTATATAAAACAGAATACTTTTATAAAGTTATTTATTTTATTAGACAAGAATTAGAATATATTATATTTTATTATGCATAGTGTTACATAGTGCCTGCATAGTATTTTGCATAGTAAATTTTTTTTATATAAAATAGAATACTTTTATAAAGTTATTTGTATTATTAGATTATATATATATATATATATATATATATATATATATATATATATACACACACACACACACACACACACACACACACACACACACACACACACACACACAGCCGATCAAATCCGGGAGTCCGGATTTTCTTAAAATCCGGACCTTTTTTTTTTTTTTTGCTTTTTTTAAATAACTAAAAAAAAATATTTAATATTTTATGGAACTGAAATTTTTCCATAATACAATATTTTGGACGTGTTTTGAATATCTATACCAAAAAGTGGTGGTACAGTCTGCACAGACAGTACCACCATATTTTGTTATACGTACCCAAATCACACCCAAAATACTGTATTATGAAAAAATTTCAATTCCATAATTTTTTTTTAGTTGTTTCAAAAAAAAAGTAAAAAAAAAAGGTCCGTATTTTATAGAGTCCGGGATCCCGGACTGGATCCGGACTCTATATATATATATATATATATATATATATATATATATATATATATATATATAGAATATATTATATTTTATTGCATAGTGCAGCATAGTATCCTTTCTATTTTCCTATAAATATGATGCTTAGTTAGAATTGAAAACCACACCAGAAGTTCAGAGAATTCTTCTATAATCTTGAGCGTATTTCTTTAGAGTTTTAAGAAGCTTTGAGCGTAGTGCAAGTTTTCTTCAAGAATATCCTCGCCCTACCAGTCGGAATACTCTTTTTTTACGGTAAGAGATATTATTTGTTGTACTCGTAAGAGGTATTATTTCTTTTTTATTCATGAAGAGAACATCTGTTATTCCATTCTTTATCATTATGTTGGAATAACCTGTCTATGCGAAGTACCGCATACATGGTGAAATTCTTCTGTTATTCCATTCTTTATTATTCTGTTGGAACATCTTATCTGTGCGTTTACGCATGACCTGGTTCCGTTATTTATTATTCTGTTGGAATATCCTGTGTGTGCGTTTACGCATGACCTGGTTCCATTATTTATTATTCTGTTGGAATATCCTGTCTGTGCGTTTACGCATGACCTGGTTCCGTTATTTATTATTCTGTTGGAATAACCTGTCTGTGCGGTCTATCGCATGTCTGGTTATTTTTTTTGTTATTCCATTCTTTATTATACTTAGTTGGTTAAAGTTTTGACTCTATACTCCATGAAATTAGTGGAATATCCTTGATATTTGCGCTTCATCCAGTATCTTTTCATGAAAATATTCTTCTGAGCATTCTTGAGTTTTACTCTACAAAGAAGTATCATGTTGATAATTTGGACGTTATTAGTTCATGGATAAATTAATTCTTGAACTTGTTTTATTGAGTTCTTATATCATTGTCATCATCCTCATGTTTATATTATGTTGAAAGTCATCTGTGGCCTGTAGTGCATTGATGGACTTGGTATGATTATAACCAGGGATTATTTGGTATAATCACGACCGTAATAAATGATGTGGTATTGGCCCGTAGTGCATTGATGGACAGTTGTTGGCATGATCATGACCATTGATGAATACACGAATATCCTTGGCCAGTAGTGCATGGATAATTTGTGGTTGTGATACTAATGAATATCCTTGGCCATAGTGTAGGGATGATGTTGATTATTTATTAAGCTGAGTCTCAGCGATAAAAGTGATGAAAAACCTTTTAAATCATAAAAGATAGTAGATTTTATTCTCTACTTGACTCTTTTAATGGATTGCTTGTTCCGCTATAGTTAAACTTGATGTTTGTTATATTGTATCAGTTTAACACTGTTGAAGGCTAACGATAATTTATTCTGCATTGTCTTAGTCATAATATTTTTTACTGGGCTAGTTGAGCTCACCCTTTTACTTTCATTGTTCTCTTCAGAAAATGAGAACGTAGCAGGTACTCGTCGGGGAACGGAGTGACGGTCCAGATGATTTCATTAGTAGTCCTCACTATTCTATGAAATAGTGTGATAATAAATGTATTGAGGACTTATTTTGAGTTTGAATACTGTCTAGAAGACAATATTTGTATTAAAACTCACAGCTCATGTTGTATATTTAAGATTGTATTTGTATTTTGTACCATTTATTTGGCGACTCAGAATAGGTGATGTATACCTAATTTGGGGGCGTCACAGTTGGTATCAAATCTTAGGGATATGATCCCTAGCTAAGATGTGAAACTAGAACTAGGAGGGGAGAGACGAGGAATTCCTTCACTAGTATGACCTACCTAAATTTATTTGGTATTTAATTGGTCGGTCAGAATATAGGGACAATTTGTTAAATGTCAATTAACCTTTGTTTTATGGCAGTATCTGAAAATGATATCCGAGAATGTTGAGAATAGCGATGGAGCACAGGAGACCGTTGAGTCACCACATATCAATAATCAAGATAATGTGCATCAAGAAGGCGACAATCCTCATGCAAACAACAACACTGACCAAATGATGAATGATGGAATGTTCAGAGGCTTTATGCAATTCATGCAACATCAGGTGAGAGTGGCTCCTGTCTAAAATATAGGTGGAAATACTGGAAACTCTCGGACGGTCATCGCTAAATAGTTCAAGGTGCTGGGACCACCAGAGTTTATTAGAGAGCCAAAACCACTTAAGGCGAAAACGTGGATAAAGCAGATCACCAAGATATTTGATGTCTTGGGATGCGCTGAGGAGCAAAAGGTTCCCTTTGCCACCTTTATGTTGTGAGGAGAGGCAGATTACTGGTGGGAATCAGTAAAGCGTACTCAACCTGCCGCACTGAAGATGTTTTGGGAGAAGTTCCAAGAACTGTTCAATAACAAGTACTTTCTCGAAAGTATTCGTCACATGAAGGAGGTAGAGTTCATCAAGTTGGAGCAGAATAATATGACCGTGTCGTAGTACGAAGCTAAGTTTGCCGAGTTATTCCGGTTTGCGTCCCACTTGGTTGATAATGAGGAGAGAATGACGCGTATGTTTTTAAGAGGTTTGAAACCAGAGATACGTCAATATCTTATTTCTCATAAACTGTGTTTGTATTCAGATGTTGTAAATAGGGCTCAGTTATTGGAGCGCGGTAACGAGTCAACGCAACCAAAAGAGAGCAGCTGGTAAAATGATAATACCAGTGAGAGCAGTCATCGAAGCGGTGACAACAAGCGTGGAGGGAATCAACAGGCCTGAAATGGCAACCACTTCGATGGTAATCGAGGCCAAAACAATAAGAATGAACATTTCAAGAAGAGGAGATTCAACAATGATGGAAAGACGTCAGCACCAGCACCCGTTGTTAAGGAAGGAGAACGACCACCTATCATATGCTTCAAATGCGGAGGGGAGGGACACATCAGTCCAAACTACGCGATGCCGTCCAAAGCATGTTATAATTGTGGAAGAGAAGGTCACCTAGCCCGATTTTGTTATTCACCGAAGACAAGTTCAGCTAGGATGGAGGCACCAAAGGCCGTCCCAGAAAATTCAATGTCGGTAGTGAAAGGGAGAGCGTTTGTTGTGACCTCCCAAAAAGCAATGAACCCGAATGAGGTCATCACGGGTAAGCTTATCATAAACTCTAGCAAAGTTTATACCATATTTGATACCGGTTCTACCCATTCTTTTATTTCTCCTACTTGCGCTCAACGATTAAACTTGACTCCGGAGAAATTAGACTTTGACTTATCTGTTGAAACTCCGTTGGGAGAAACCTTCATTACATCCACTGTTTATAAGTCTTGTTTGATTCAAATCGGTAACCGTACATTACCTGTCGATCTTATCTCCTTAAAAATACTTGTATTTGACGTGATTCTAGGGATTGATTGGTTAACTACTCATCATGCTAAAATTGATTATTTTCGTAAGGTTGTTAGCTTTCATATTCCTAATCAACCTATTATGCGAATTCAAGCGACCAAACCATTAAAATCAATCACGATCATCTCAAGCCATAAAGCTATTCGTTTATTGAAAAACGGATGTCAAGATTTCTTAGCTCATGCAACGGATCTAAACAAAAACACATCAGTTTTGAATGATATTTTTATTGTTAATAAATTTTCTGATGTATTCCCTTAAGAACTTTATGGCCTACCCCTAGAGCGTGAAATTGAATTTTGTATCGACCTTGATCCCGGTACAAAACCCATTTCCAAAGTCCCATATCGAATGGCTCCTATTGAACTTCATGAGTTAAAGACCCAACTGCAGGAATTGTTAGACATTGGCTTTATTCGTCCTAGTACTTCTCCTTGGGATGCTCCTGTTCTATTCGTGAAGAAGAAAGATGGGAGTATGCGACTTTGTATTGATTATCGGGAGTTGAATCATGTCACCATCAAAAATAGGTACCCATTGCCACGTATTGATGACCTATTTGACTAGTTGCAAGGAGCCAAATTCTTTTCAAAGATTGATCTTCGTTCCGGATATCACCAATTGAAGATTAGAACAGATGACATTCCAAAGACGACTTTCAGAACTCGGTATGGGCATTATGAATTCCTAGTCATATCCTTTAGATTGACTAATGCTCTTGCTGCCTTCATGGATATGATAAACCGAGTATTCAAGGAATATTTAGATCACTTTGTGGTCGTCTTTATTGATGACATCCTTATTTATTTCAAAAGTTGTGAAGATCATGAGCAACACTTGAGGCTGATACTCCAAAAGCTTCGTGAATATAAGATTTATGCCAAGTTGAAGAAATGGAAGTTCTGGCTTGAGGAAGTAGCATTCCTTGGGCATGTAGTATCAAGTCATGGAATATCTGTTGACCCAGCAAAAATTGAAGCAATTTAAAGCTGGGAGCAACCTAAATCAGTGACCGAAGTATGTAGCATTCTAGGTTTAACTGGTTATTATCGGAGATTCGTGGAAGGATTTTCTCGAATCGCTACTCCATTAACTCAGCTGACTCGAAAAGATACAAAGTCAGTTGCAGCGAAGAATGTGAGAAGAGTTTTCAAGAACTCAAGAGGAGACTCATTTTAGCACCTGTTCTGACAATACCATCTGGCTCGGAGGGATTTCTCATCTACAGTGATACTTCGGGCAAAGGGTTGGGATGTGTTCTCATGCAACATGGGAAAGTCATAGCCTATGTCTCGCGACAACTCAAAGAATATGAGAGGAATTATCCTACTCATGATCTAGAGTTGGCAGCTGTTGTCTTTGCACTTAAAATTTGGAGGCATTACTTGTATGGGGAGAAAGTGGAGATCTTTACGGATCATAAAAGCCTCAAATATTTCTTCACCCAAAAGGAACTCAACGTGTAACAACGACGTTGTCTTGAACTATTGAAAGATTATGATCATACCATCCAATACCATGCTGGAAAAGCGAATGTGGTAGTTGACACACTGAGTAGAAGATTATATGCGGGTACGAGTGCAATATTGTCAACACAAAGGCCCATTTTGTATGACTTGCAAAGGATGGAGATAGAGATAAAGACTCCAGGGACCCATGTGATGATGGCGAATATACGATTAGAACCGACTTTAATCGATAAAATTAAAGCTGCTCAAGCTACAAACCTGGAACTGATGCGTATGAGGAAGAAAGTGCAAGAAGGTGCTATGCCGGAAGCAAGAATCGATGAAGAAAGAATACTTCGAGTTAACTCCGGACTTTGTGTTCCTAACGACCCTGATTTAAAGTATAAAATCATGATGGAGGCACACAACACACTGTTTGTAATCTATCCTGGGAGTACCAAAATGTATCATAATCTTCGTCATACATTTTGGTGGAGCAATATGAAGAGAGAGATAGCGTTGTTTATCTCAAGGTGTCTAACTTGTCAACGAGTTAAGGCGGAGCATCAAGTACCAAAAGGTCCATTGCAACCACTTGAAATTCTAGAATGGAAGTGGGAACACATTACCATGGATTTCGTTACCGATCTTCCTAAGGTTTCTCAAGGCATAGATGCAATTTGGGTCATTGTCGATAGATTGACCAAGTCTGCTCATTTCTTACCAATACGAGAAAGTTATACACTTGAACGTCTTGCTCGTATGTACATAAACGAGATTGTAAAACTACATGGTATGCCAGTATCTATAATTTCTGATCGAGACCCAAGATTCACTTCACGATTTAGAATATATTATATTTTATTGCATAGTACAGTATAGTATCCTTTCTATTTTCCTATAAATAAGATGCTTAGTTAGAATTGAAAACCACACCAGAAGTTCAGAGAATTCTTCTATAATCTTGAGCGTATTTCTTTAGAGTTTTAAGAAGTTTTGAGCGAAGTGAAAGTTTTCTTCAAGAATATCTTCGCCCTACCAGTCGGAATACTCTTCTTTTACGATAAGGGATATTATTTGTTGTGCTCGTAAATGGTATTATTTCTTTCTTATTCATGAAGAGAACTTCTGTTATTCCATTCTTTATCATTATGTTGGAATAATCTATCTATGTGAAGTACCGCATACATGGTGAAATTTTTCTGTTATTCCATTCTTTATTATTCTGTTGGAACATCCTGTCTGTGCGTTTACGCATGACCTGTTTCCGTTATTTATTATTCTTTTGGAATATCCTGTCTGTACATTTATGCATGACCTGATTCTATTATTTATTATTCTGTTGGAATATCCTGTCTCTGCGTTTACGCATGACCTGGTTTCGTTATTTATTATTCTGTTGGAATAATCTGTCTGTGCGGTCTATCACATGCCTAGTGATTTCTTTTGTTATTCCATTCTTTATTATACTCAGTTGGTTAAAGTTTTGACTCTATACTCCATGAAATTAGTGGAATATCCTTGATATTTGCGCTTCATCCAATATCTTTTCATGAAAATATTCTTCTGAGCATTCTTGAGTTTTACTTTACAAAGAAGTATCATGTTGACAATTTGGACGTTATTAGTTTCTGGATAAATTACTTCTTGAACTTGTTTTATTGAATTCTTATATCATTGTCATCATCCTCATGTTTATATTATGTTGAAAGTCATTTGTGGCCTGTAGTGCATAGATGGACTTGGTATGATTATGACCAGGGATTATTCAGTATAATCATGACCGTAATAAATGATGTGGTAAAAGTCCTCATTGGCCCTTAGTGCATTGATGAACAGTTGTTGGCATGATCATGACCATTGATGAATACACAAATATCCTTGGCCCGAAGTGCATGGATAATTTGTGGTTGTGATACTAATGAATATCCTTGGCCGTAGTGTAGGGATGATGTGGATTATTTATTAAGCTGAGTCTCAGCGATAAAAGTGATGAAAAACCTTTTAAATCATAAAAGATAGTAGATTTTATTCTCTACTTGACTCTTTTAATGGATTGCTTGTTCCGCTGCAGTTAAACTTGATGTTTGTTATATTGTATCAGTTTAACACTGTTGAAGGCTAACGATAATTTATTCTGCATTATCTTAGTCATAATATTTCTTACTGCGCTAGTTGAGCTCACCCTTTTACTTTCATTGTTCTCTTCAAGAAATGAGAACGTAGCAGGGACTAGTCGGAGAATGGAGTGATGGTCCAAATGATAACATTAGTAGTCCTCACTATTCTATGAAATAGTGTGATAATAAATGTATTGAGGACTTATTTTGAGTTTGAATACTGTCTAGAAGACAATATTTGTATTAAAACTCACAGCTCATGTTGTATATTTAAGATTGTATTTGTATTATGTACCATGTATTTGGCGACTCAGAATAAGTGATGTATACCTATTTTGGGGGCGTCACATCACATACCTCCTAGAACATGCTCATTTTAGTCTAAACATGATATGACATAGATCCTTGATCACTATACACTTTTGTTAACCCATTTAGTCATGACAAGACACTTACAAGCCTTAGATTCCATTTTTACAACATAGCTCAAAAACAGAAAATGTGATTTTTGAGGTACTTTTGGGGATTTTTATTATTTTCTGTAATAGTCTTTTCAGTTTCCAGTTTGTGCAATCCTTTAGACCCTATAGTCAGGTATGTTCCCCCTAGATTAGGTCTTAAAAACTACCAAGCTAAGCCCTACAAAAATAGGACTCAACATGTTGTTTCAACACTGCCATTAGTTGCAAAATCTACATATTTTGTCATTTTCTAGGCTACTTTGGAGATTTTTATGAATTTTTGTGTTAGACTTTTAGCTTTGAAATCTAGACATGCTTATAAACCATATATTAAAGTATTTTTCTATAAGTTTGGACTATCAAACAAGCAACCCATGCTTCCTCAAACTGAGGCTCAAATTAGGATGCTCACCATAGTTCCAATTTTTCTTAACTTAGGTCCAATCCAAACTCACTTTTGGCCACTTAGGCTCTTGTAAACACTCAAGTTACAACTATTTAAGACTAATTTTAGCAACCCTCTGACCTAACTATGCATATTCATGGTTTTGACCTTCTAAACCTATCATTATCAAACTTTTACATACTCAAATCTCATTTTCTTGTATATATTAACATTTTAACACTTGGAATAGACTAGTACACTTTTAACTCGCCTTTTTAAGATGTCAAAATTGAGCTTTTAAGCAAAAATGCAAAATCCAAATTTTCCTTCTTTGTCACTGCAGATTTTATAGTTTGAGTGATTTTTCAAGCTAGTTTGGTGATTTGTTTGAATTTCTTGGTTAAGCTTTTGGCTCTACCATCTGGCCCTACTTCAAGACTACATACCAATGTATTTTAATAATGGTTAGATTACCCATTCATTCTAGTTAGGCCTCCTCTATTTGAGGCTCAAATTGACCTGTTTAACACATTTTTTCCTAAATCTGTTTTTGACATTGATTTAGTTTTTTTCAATTTCGATCACTTAGATAGTCTAAACATGTATATTTTGGTTGCCTAACGAAAGTCCAATAATAATCTAGAAGGGGGGTTGAATAGATTATTACCATTTAAAAATTTATCTTTGGCCTTTTTGAATTTTTAGTAGATTAATTTGTAGTGTCAGAAATTACTAACCAAGTTAGTAAAATTCAATCACATAATGCACAAAGATTTATCTAGTTCACAATACACAACTTGGGCATGTTTTTACGTCCAGTCTCAAGCTCCTCTCCAGGACTTGAGATCTTATTACTCCCAGTAATAAATACTCATTCGATAGGCGGAGAAGTCTTTACAAAATTTTATAGATAAACTTACAACTAACTATCTCAGACAGCGAACTCATAGCCCATTCCTCAAGCTTAGTTGTACTTTCTTTTTGAGTTCAGAACTATTCTATGACATGGCCTTGAAACAACAGTCTCTTCCTTACCTCACAAGTACACTAGAGACTCAACTCCCAGTTAACCTCTCTAAGACTTTGATATTGGTCAAAAAATTACTCGTCTTTCTCAAAGGTACATAAAATATACTAACTCTACCTTTTTCTTTTTATAAAAGATTGGTTTGACTTTGCTTCTAAAGTAAGCAGATAAAGTTAGTACAAAATTTTAAAAGTTTAAATAACTTTTATATTTAATACTTCTCAAATAAGCAAATATACAATTTAACACCAAATATTTAAATAAAAGTTTAAGACTTTTATGTGATATACTTAGGTGTAAATTGTGACACTCCCAAATCCGGGTACTTCATTTCTACCGAATTTGGTGCTCACTATCAAAATAATTACATCTAACTACCCATAATAAAGGATAAAACATTAAATAACTTTAAACAATAATCTTTCCCATTAAAGGGTTACATCATCTCATAAACAATCCCAGGTAATCTAACCTTAAATTATTACATCAGTTTGCGGTATACATTATAAAATAAAACAAGTCTTATAACATCATGCATTTAAATAAACTTTAATTAATTCTTCAACACTTGGACATCTTGCCCTTTCCCTTGCTAGTAGATGACTCATCACCTCTTTCGACTTTAGCTGCATTGTTTAATTGCAAGAGTGAGTAAACAATTGCTCACTGACATAAAGATAGTATAATAAAAACACGAGAGTGAACAACGAATACTGAACAATAAAGAACTTGTTCTACGAATCAAAATAGAAAACAAGTTCGAACTTTAATTATCTGAGGGTCTTAGGACCACGAACTATGTCTTCGGTATTTGGGTATTATTATCTCAACCTTAACAGTCATTTAGACTATACAGGCTCTTCTTAACATACTTAAGGGGATCATCCCTTTGTACCATGTATTGTGCATAAACATCTAAACGTTACACGTACAAAATCCCCTATGTTAGGGTTGTTCGTCTCAGTTTGAATTTAGAATTTCCGCACTAAAGGAAGTTTAGTTTGGAACTAGCTTATCAGTGTTTCTAGAATTTTAGAACACTTATTCAATTTCCATAAATAAAGGTTTAATACAAGAGTGTATAACTGAACAAGGCTATCAAAGTCAAAGATCAGATATTAACAATATATAACTGAATAAACATGATACACATGCAAAGTACTATGTTCTAAAGAGTTAGAACAATCTCCTTTGAATCAATGTGTTAGAACAATATACGTTTTCAATAATGATAACAATAAATGAGAATGTAAAACTCATTCGATGTAACAAATTAGGTTGTATGAGCTTATTCAATCGTACATAAGAATAGAATCAATAGTCTTGCTCAATGAAAGTTTAGGATAAGAAACTTGCACAATTATGAAAGTAGAGTTAGAGAACTTACCTTGTTTGTAAGCTACACAAATGTACTATAATCTTCAATTACTCTACATACATATTTAAAATCGCAATAGCAATTAGTTGTATGAATATTAGCTTTAGGGGTTTAAACCATCATTTAGGTCATAACCCTATCCTAGCACCTAACCACGTTGGTTAACACCTTAACGATTCTGAAATTACACTATAAACCTTATCATTTATATTTAACTTTTGAAAACATCCCATTTGGTTCATTACATAACTTATTCAAGTAATCACTTAAATTCTTTTACACTGTATATAACAACACATGACAATATGTTATTGTAGTCCACTTTATGTTTTAATATCCTTAACATGCATGCTAAACTAACCCAAGTCTGTTACGTATGACCTACAAATAAGCAGACTTCACTGTCTGTGACTGGCTACTCACGCGGCCGCGCCAATAATACACTGGGTAACCGCGCGATGCAGCGCGCCCGTGCCCAAATGCTGCGCGCCCGTGAGAGAACCGCACGCCAGACCGTGTGCCCGCGTGATGACTTAGTTCCAGTTTTTATAGAAGCTCGAAATCAAACTCTGCTTTGGCCAAAAATTCTAATTCTACAGAAAATCTCCCAACTTCAACATCTAACACTTTGTCATATTATAGTTATACATGCTAAACACCATTCTTTATACAAAAACATTACATAACATCATTTTGAAGAATCAAAACTATATTTTTCCCAAATTTATTCATTTTTATACTTTTAACGAATTTGATTGCCACAAATTCGTTTCTTAATAATTTGACACGATTCGAACTACGCCGCTTTCGTTTCTTAATATATTATCACAATCCACCAACAAATTACAGATTACATCACATATTGGACAAGAAATTTGGTACTTTCTAAGGCCATTTTATATGAACATAACACTGTTATTTATATTTCCTTCTTACAATTCAATTTTCACGTATTTGAATACTAACATAGACTTATAAAGGATAACTAACAAATTTAGCAAGAGAATACATACATAAAAATAACATTTTCTTCAACAATTCAACCAAAACCCAAATTTCCAGTGAATAGAACATTTCAACAACCCAATATTAAAATTAGGGGTAGATTACCTTGATTGAGTGTTAGCAAAAGACAATGTTTGGGCTTATAAATTCTCCGTCTTCCTCTTAACAATCTTAGAAACTCACAACCACAATGCTTTCTCTCTTGCCTCCAAGCTCTCACTACGCTCTTTACTGATAACTAGACTTAGGGGAAAAATAAGACGCATATGCAATATAACTGGCCTCTCCCACGTACGTCAGGTTAAAAAAACAAAAAGACTCGCATCAGTTAAAATAAACCAAAAGCCCTAAGGCTACGTTTGGTTACACACTAATTTCCATACTAGATTATTTAAATAATATTTATATTATATAGTTACTACTTGTCACACATGTAACCATTTTAATAACTTATAATTTATAATTATAATACTTATATTCTTATTATAATTATGCTTATAATAAATAATTAAATAATTATATATCTAATTTAATAAATAAATTAGAAACATCACTTTATTTATTTTATTTATGTCCATTAAATTAAATAATTCATTTAATTTAATTGTCTTCTTAAATATTAAGCAATTGATTTAATTTAATTATTTTCTTAAATTAAATCCTTCAAATAAAATTATCTTTATTCAATTCAATTAATTAATTTAGTTACTAAATTAATTCATCACAATCCATCAATTATTTATTTTCTCAATAAATAAATTATTTCAAATATTTATTTAATTTCATAAATATTTAAATGAAATTACAAATTTTTCGATCGTTACATCCTTCCCTCCTTAAAAAGATTCTGTCCCCAGAATCACAACTCGAAAAATTTATTCGTCACATTCCTCCCTCCTTAACAAGATTCTCTCCCCAGAATCGCCATACAAGATCAAGTAAACAACTGAGGATAATTCTTCATCATAACGCTTTCAAGTTCCCATGTAGCTTCCTCAGCATTATGGTTCCTCCAGATTACCTTAACAGAAGGTATCAACTTATTCCTCAGTACTTGCTCTTTTCTGTTAACAATTTGAACAGGGACTTCTTCATATGTTAAGTCTTTCTCAAACTGTAAGGGCTTATATTCTATAACATGTTTATAATCAGGTTTATACGGTCTCAATACCGAGATATGAAAAATATTATGAATATGCTCCAACTCTGGAGGTAAAGCTACCTCGTACGCTACTTCACCAACCCGTCGAAGTACTTCAAAAGGTCCTATGAACCTTGGGCTTAATTTTCCTTTCTTGCCAAATCGAATTTTCCCCTTCCAGGGAGATACTTTCAAGAAAATATAACTACCAACATCGAATTCCCAATTTTGTCGGTGTTGATCGGCATATTTCTTCTATCTATCTTGTGTAGCTATTAATCTCGCTCAAATAACCTTGATGATCTCGACAGTCTGCTGTACCAATTATGTACCCAATAGCTGACGTTCACCTACCTCATCCCAGCATAACGGAGTTCTGCATTTTCTGCCGTATAACGCTTCGTAAGGCGACATGCTAATACTCGCGTGATAACTATTACTATAAGCAAATTCCACTAATGGCAGATGGTCATCCCAATTTCTTTTGAAATCCATTATACATACTCTGAGCATATCTTCTAGTGTTTGGATAGTTCTCTCGCTTTGTTCGTCAGTTTGAGGATGGTACGCTGTGCTCATTCTCAGCTGTGTACCCAAACATTCTTGTAATCGTTTCTAGAAATTAGACGTGAAATGTGGATCTCTATCTGATATAATGGACACAAGTACACCGTGTCTTGACACAATTTCCTTCACATACAATTTTGCTAACCGATCAAGTGTAAATCGAAGCTTGATTGGCAAAAATTGTGCCGACTTCATCAGTCGATAGACAATCACCCAGATGGCATCGTAACCTTGTTGGGTCGTTGGAAGACCTACCACAAAATCTATTGTGATATGCTCCGATTTCCATTCTAGTATCTCCAACGGTTGTAACAATCCACTTGGCCTTTGATGCTCAGTTTTAACCTTTTGACATGTTAAACATTTCGCCATACACTCAGCCACATCCTTCTTCATATTCGGCCACCAAAAATGATGTCTAAGATCCTGGTACATTTTCTTACTTCCAGGGTGAATCAAATATCTTGAGTTGTGAGCTTCACTCAGAATTTCCTCTTTAACCTCCAATACTGGCGGAACCCAAATTCTCCCTTCGAATCGAAGTAACCCTTCCGAATCGATTTTGAATTTGTTTTCCTCACCTTCAGATATCTTCTGTTTTATCTTTTTGCAGTCTTCATCCTGAAGTTGTGCATTTTTCACCTTATCTACAAATGTTGAATTGTTTCCCATCTGGAACAACTTTTCATCGGATTCTGTTGGATATTTATTTTCCAACTCCATCTTAGCCATTTTTGACACTAGCTTCTCCTGAGTAGTTAACAATATTAACTTCTCTCGTCCCTTCCTACTTAAGGCATCAGCAACAACATTCGCCTTTCCGGGATGATAGAAAATCTCACAGTCATAGTCTTTGATCAGTTCCAACCATCTTCTTTGTCACATGTTCAAGTCTTTTTGTGTAAAGATATACTTCAGACTTTTATGGTCAGTATATATCTCACACCTCTCTCCGTAAAGATAATGTCTCCAAATCTTCAGGGCAAACACCACTGCAGCTAACTCTAAGTCATGAGTCGGATATCCCTTTTCGTAATCTTTTAATTGACGTGATGCATACGCAATAACTCTGCCGTTTTGCATAAGCACACATCCTAGTCCTTTATGCGATGCATCACTATACACCACAAAATTCCCTGTATCATCAGGTAATGACAACACAGGTGCTGAGCTCAACCTTTTCTTCAATTCGTGAAAACTTTCCTCACACTTCTCCGTCCAAACAAACTTAACTGCCTTTCGGGTTAAATTCGTCAACGGGGTCTCGATCTTAGAAAAATCCTGAATAAAACGCCTATAGTAACCTGCCAACCCTAAGAAACTCCTTATCTCTAATGGTGTTTTTGGCTGATCCATGTTTACTACAGCTTCAATTTTTGATGGATCTACCAAAATTCCGTCTTTATCAATAACATGCCCGAGAAACTGTACACGTTCCAACCAAAACTCATAATTTAAAAATTTTGCGTACAACTTCTCCTTTCTTAATGTTTCCAACATCACTCTTAAGTGTTCAACACGTTCTTCCTTGGTCTTAGAATACACCAGGATATCATCAATAAACACCACCACAATTTATCTAAGAATTGTTTAAACACCCTATTCATCAAATCTATGAACGCTGCAGGTGCATTGGTTAAACTAAATGACATAAACAGAAACTCGTAATGACCATACCGAGTTCTGAATGCCGTTTTCAGTACGTCTTCTGGCCTCACCTTCAGCTGATGATAACCACTCCTCAAGTCTATCTTTGAAAAATACCTCTCACCCTTCAGTTGATTAAACAGGTCGTCGATTCTTGGTAACAGATACTTATTTTTAATCGTAACCTTATTCAACTCTCTGTAATCAATGCAGAGCCGCATCGATCCATCCTTCTTCTTAACAAATAACACTGGCGCTCCCCATGGTGATATACTCGGCTGGATATACTTCTTGTCGAGCAATTCTTCTAGTTGCACCATCAACTCTTTCATCTCTACCGGGGCCATTCTATATGGTGCCTTAGATATCGGGCCTGTTCCTGGTACTAAATCAATCACGAACTCAATTTGTCGATCTGGTGGAAGACCCGACAAATCGTCTGGAAATACGTCTGCAAAATCTCTTATGATCGATATCTCTTCTAGCTTCGCACTTTTCTTCTGTGTATCAACAATGTAGGCTAAGTATCCTACATATCCTTGTCTTAACAACTTCTTGGCTTGCATCACCGTCAGACAACTTGCTTGTCGAGGTGATTTGCTGCCATAGAACACAACCTTTGACGGAGTCATAAGGTTAACACACTTTCTTTGGCAATTAATTACTACTCTGTGATTGAATAACCAATCCATTCCCAATATAACATCAAACTCCCCCAGTCTAATTGGTATCAAGTCTACCCTCATCTCTTGACCCTTTATAACCACTCTATAATTCCTATATATGTATTTGACAGGAATTATTTCCTTATTTGCAATCTCTATACTTAAAGGATAATATAATTCTTCCTAAGGCAAATCTAAGTTTTGGGAAAATTCATCGGATATAAATGAACAAGTAGCACCCGAATCGAACAGTACATAAGCATTAATACCATTAATCAGGATGATACCTGACACCACATCCTTAGACTGAACAGCATCCTGCACTGTCATATTGAAAGTTCTCGCAGTAGGTCGGCTTGACTGAGCTGGTCCATTGATAGTCAATGCACCAGCACCGTTGTTGTTTCCTTTTCCTCCACTTGCACTCCCCACTGGCTTTTTAGGGCAATCACGAGCCATGTGATCCTTCGAACCGCAGGTAAAATATGCTCCTTTCTTCGGACTAAAACAGTTCGGTTCAATGTGTCCCTCCTGACCACAGTTGAAACACACCCGCTTTCCCTTCAAACATACCCCATTATGGTTCTTCCCACAAATAGCACAAGCTTCAAACTTTTTCTTCTGCTGATTTCCTTGCTGTCCTCCCGTAGTCGAATTCTCGTTCCACTTCCTCTTCTGATTGTTACTTCCAACATTACTCCCACCAGCCTTATTCTCACTATCATTCTTCCTCTTCTTTTGTTCTTGATTGTGCTTCGTCAAGGCATCGCTTCCACCTTCTGCGATGATTGCCTTTTCCAATACAGCCGCTAATGTATTTAACTGGAACATTGAAACCTTGCTATATAGCCAGGGTTTCAATCCTTGTTTGAACCTTCTCACTTTACGCTCATCTGTATTGACTTGATAAGTGGCAAACCTTGCCAACTCGTTAAACTTCACAGCATATTCTGGCACCGTCATAGTTCCTTGCTTCAGCTCAAGAAATTGCACTTCCAACTGATTCTGAGAAATCACTGGAAAGTACATTTCAAAGAACATCTCCTTAAATCTCTCCCACGCTATCACTCCATGTCCTCCACGAACCTTATTTGCTTGCCACCAGTAGCTAGCTTCGGACTTCAGCATAAACGTTGCGAACACAGTCTTCTGATCTTCATTAACTTTAGCGACGTCAAACACTTTCTCCATTTCCATGATCCAGGTTTGGGCTTCCACTGGATTCATAGACCCTTGAAACTCTAGCGATCCAACCACTTTGAATTCCTTGAAAGTCGTAACTTGAGCTTGCGATTGATTCGCAAGTGCACCTGTCAACAAAGTTACCAACTGCTGAACCGGATTAGCGTTGGTCTCGTTGTTATTATTAGTAGACCCCTCAGGAGGTGCTTGTTGACGTGGTTGTCTTCTTCTAGGAGGCATTTTTTGTTAGAACATACGCTTATTAGTTTACTCAACTTCTTGGGTATTTGAAGTTTAACTTAAACATTCAAAGATTAAAGCTATATCACATAATATTTCAAATAAACTCCAATATGTTATTCATTCATAATGTTTTAAAACATACTAAAGATAGCATATCTGCTATAAACATCCACTTTCCTGAACTATATAAGTTTCAAGATTACATACTCATACTATCTCTTTATTTATCTCAAAATAAGGGATTCACAATTTATTTATTCACATAATTAACCACATATTATTATCACCCTTATTCTATCTAGGCATATTAAGACGTCGTAAGGCTTCTCGACGTTCCTCCTCCATGAAACGATAAGCCGTTCTACGATCCATCATGAACCACGGCGAGTCTTTAAACTGAGGTGAGTAATAATGGACTCGATCCTGGGCCCTATCAATCACAGAATTAAAAGCATAATCCATCTCCTTCATATTGGCTTTCTTCACTTGAACTTTAGCCTCAGCACGGTCTGCACGTTGAGTTGCCTTCATCCAAGCGTCCTCTGCTCTTATACGCTTAGCTGATTTCTCTTTGAAGTCATCTTTCAACTTCTCCATGTCAGTCTTCATCTTCTCATTCACTGCCAACATGTCTTCATGCTAATCCTTAGTATGAACTAGATCCCATTCTGTGTTTCCAAGTTTTGAGTCAAGTTCCTGAATCTCTACATCCTTATGCTCCAACGCAACGTGATGCATATCAACCATCTCCTTCAGTTCCTCTATATTATCCTGCAACTCTATGTTACTGTCGTACAAAGCATCATACATCTCAGCCGATATGGAGTTTGGTGGAAACTCCACATGATCCTCTTCATCATCATCCTCCTCTATCTCCTCAGGACTATCCTCCTCGGGATCGGTCACAGGCTCATCCTCCTGGATCAACTATTTCCGCACTATGTGAATATCCCGGGGTTCATCGTCTATAGGTACCTGAGGTATCACCTCTCTAGCTGGACTGGATCCTCCATCGTTAGACATCCTGACAACAAAATATTTTAAATTTTACTTAATATTTTTCGATACTCGCGAGCACATAAGTTATTAACACATAACACGTAATATCTTTTATTGTTTAGTTTCAATGGATGCCTTAATCCATTCCTTAAAACCCAATAAAAGTTAAGCACCTCTATGTTTTCTGTTTCCTTAAAGGCTACTTCCTAAGGTTTCCCCACCTAAGGTTCATAACCTAAGGCTTTGATACCAACCTGTGACACCCCCAAATTCGGTTACTTTATTTCCACCGAATTTGGTGCTCACTATCAAAATAATTACATCTAACTACCCATAATAAAGGATAAAACATTAAATAACTTTAAACAATAATCTTTCCCATTAAAGGGTTACATCATCTCATAAACAATCCCAGGTAATCTAACCGTAAATTATTACATCAGTTTGCGGTATACATTATAAAATAAAACAAGTCTTATAACTTCATGCATTTAGATAAACTTTAATTAATTCTTCAACACTTCGACATCTTGGCCTTTCCCTTGCTAGTAGATGGCTCATCACCTCTTTCGACTTTAGCTGCATTATTTAATTGCAAGAGTGAGTAAACAATTGCTCATTGATATAAAGATAGTATAATAACAACACGAGAGTGAACAACGAATACTGAACAATAAAGAACTTGTTCTACGAATTAAAATAGAAAACAAGTTCGAACTTTAATTATCTGAGGGTCTTAGGACCACGAACTATGTCTTCGGTATTTAGGTATTATTATCTCAACCTTAACAGTCATTTAGACTGTATAGACTCTTCTTAACATACTTAAGGGGATCATCCCTTTGTACCATGTATTGTGCATAAACATCTAAACGTTACACGTATAAAATCCCCTATGTTAGGGTTGTTCGTCTCAGTTTGAATTTAGAATTTCCGCACTAAAGGAAGTTTAGTTTGGAACTAGCTTATCAGTGTTTCTAGAATTTTAGAACACTTATTCAATTTCCATCAATAAAGGTTTAATACAAGAGTGTATAACTGAACAAGGCTATCAAAGTCAAAGATCAGATATTAACAATATATAACTGAATAAACATGATACACATGCAAAGTACTATGTTCTAAAGAGTTAGAACAATCTCCTTTGAATCAATGTGTTAGAACAATATACGTTTTCAATAATGATAACAATAAATGAGAATGTAAAACTCATTCGATGTAACAAATTAGGTTGTATGAGCTTATTCAATCGTACATAAGAATAGAATCAATAGTCTTGCTCAATGAAAGTTTAGGATAAGAAACTTGCAGAATTGTGAAAGTAGAGTTAGAAAACTTGCCTTGTTTGTAAGCTACATAAATGTACTATAATCTTCAATTACCCTACATACTTCATTAAAATCACAACAATAATTAGTTGTATGAACATTAGCTTTAGGGGTTTAAACCATCATTTAGGTCATAACCCTATCCTAGCACCTAACCACGTTGGTTAACACCTTAACGATTCTGAAATCACACTATAAACCTTATCATTTATATTTAACTTTTGAAAACATCCAATTTGGTTAATTACATAACTTATTCAAGTAATCACTTAAATTCTTTTACACTGTATATAACAACGCATGACAATCTGTTATTGTAGTATACTTTATGTTTTAATATCCTTAACATACATGCTAAACTAACCCAAGTCCATTATGGATAACCTGCAATTAAGTAGACTTCATTGTCTGTGACTGGCTACTCGCGCGGTCGCGCCAGTAATACACTGGGTAACCGCGCGCCCGCGCCCAAATGCTGCGCGCTCGCGCGAGAACAGCGCGCCAGACCGATGCCTCAATTCCAGTTTTTGCAGAAGCTCGAAATCAAACTCTGCTTTGGCCAAAAATTCCAATTCTACAAAAAATCTCCCAACTTCAACATCTAACACTTTGTCATATTATAGTTATACATGCTAAACACCATTCTTTATACAAAAACATTACATAACACCAATTTAAAGAATCAAAACTATATTTTTCCCAAATTTCTTCATTTGTATACTTTTAACGAATTTGATTTCCACAAATTTGTTTCTTAATCATTTGACACAATTCGAACTACGCCGCTTTCGTTTCTTAATATATTATCACAATCCACCAGCAAATTACAGATTACATCACATATTGGACAAGAAATTTGGTACTTTCTAAGGCCATTTTATTTGAACGTAACACTGCTATTTATATTTCCTTCTTACAATTCAATTTTCACGTATTTGAATACTAACATAGACTTAGAAAGGATAACTAACAGATTTAGCAAAAGAATACATACATATAAACAACATTTTCTTCAACAACTCAACCAAAACCCAAATTTCCAGTGAATAGAAAATTTCAACAACCCAATATTAAAATTAGGGGTAGATTACCTTAATTGAGTGCTAGCAAAAGATAGTGTTTGGGCTTATAAATTCTCCTTCTTCATCTTAACAATATTAGAAACTCAACCACAATGCTTTCTCTCTTGCTTTCAAGCTCTCACTACGCTCTTTATTGATAACTAGACTTAGGGGAAAAATAAGACGCATATGCAATATAACTGGCCTCTCCCACGTACGTCAGGTTAAAAAAACAAAAAGACTCACATCAGTTAAAATAAACCAAAAGCCATAAGGCTACGTTTGGTTACACACTAATTCCCATACTAGATTATTTAAATAATATTTATATTATATAGTTACTACTTGTCACACATGTAACCATTTTAATAACTTATAATTTATAATTATAATACTTATATTCTTATTATAATTATGCTTATAATAAATAATTAAATAATTATATATCTAATTTAATAAATAAATTAGAAACATCACTTTATTTAATTTATTTATTTCCATTAAATTAAACAATTCATTTAATTTAATTGTCTTCTTAAATATTAAGCAATTGATTTAATTTAATTATTTTTTTAAATTAAATCCTTCAAATAAAATTATCATTATTCAATTCAATTAATTAATTTAGTTACTAAATTAATTCATCACAATCCATCAATTATTTATTTTCTCAATAAATAAATTATTTAAAATATTTATTTAATTCTATAAATATTTAAATTAAATTACAAATTTCTCGATCGTTACATAAACAAATATGTAAATTGATGTACTGTTATAAAGATTTTCTTTTCCTTAATAAAGAATGTGTTTTTATGGTTTAAACAAATTAGAAAAGATTTTTCTTTATAAATAAAGAGTGTGTTTCTATGTTTAAACAAATATAAATTTGAGTTTAGAGAATAGTTTAAATCACTTATATATAATTCAACAAGTAATTTATGAATAAGTAAGTTTGTGTATAAACTACTTGTGATGACAGTTATCGAGTATAACAGATTAATCAATTAAATAATACTTAATATATCAAATAAATTAGTTTCATTCAAAGATATATATTTTTGTATATTTGATCTACGTTGTGAAATTTGGTCACTTAGGATTTCAAAGACCATTCATATAATATTCTTTGTTAAGAAATATCTCCGAATATCGGTATCTAAGTACTAACTGAATTGTTCGTTTCACAATCTGATAATTATATAATTATTATGTAATATTTATATGAGTTATCTATATCAATAAAAGGCCACTTAGGATTGCAAAGACCGTCCATATCTCATTGGACAGTTATGTACAGCACTCCGAGGATTTTACCACGTTGGAGGATGATTGGCGTGTTGCCAGAGTAGACATACTCATGATATGTGTAGCGGCTTATCTGTACATGCCAATGTATATGGGTTATTTAGACATCGATGTAGTCATGGCAGTGCTGGCTCTCTGGGAGGGACATACCATTGTACCGATGATTGTGGCAGAGACATTGAGGTCAGCCACGTATTGCCACATCTATTCTGCATGGGTATTCATAGACAGCTTGGTCTTTCTGTATGTGTGTTTCATGTCACACCTGAGACCGATTGGCACCTTTCGACGCCATGTATATTGCTTTTTCCCATGAGATAGCTATGTCTTACTCCTTTCAACCGGCGGAGTGTACAGACGCTGCATCTTGGTCATTATTCTTGCCAGGGATCGAGGATCCATTTGACATTCTGCCGTGTTCAGGGCTTAGTTTTCCCTACAATTTCATTACTCATGCACCTGGCATGGATTATCTTCCTCTGGCTAGTTTGAAAGGTATGACCACATATCACCCACTGGCTGTAATGGCTTAGTTCGACGAGTTTTAGGATGTTCACCCTTTTGAGGGGGCATTGGGTCAGCGTTTGTCTTCTCGGCATTTGTCAGCAGAGGATAGATCCAGGGTGTATGCCTGTTGGGCCTAGCGTGAAAGGGCTAAGTTTACTATTAGCCATCTGAGCCGTTCTACCGAGTATTCTTCATGGATGGAGGCAGAGATTACATCGGCTGTGGTTGTATCCACCGAGCCGGGGATTGATTCTGACAGTGGGGAGCCCATGGAGGACACTGATTCTCCCACTGAGGAGGAGCTATTTACTGGGTTGGCAACAGCTCTGATTGATTCTCCTATTATGACTGCTACTGTGACCCTGCATTCTGCAGAGTATTTAGAGCAGAGTTTGCATCTGATGACATTTGAGAGAGATCAGGCGAGAGCCTTGATGTTGACAGCTCTTGCTGGGAGAGACGCCGCTCTAGTAGAGAGAGATTATGCCTTAGCTCATAGAGACATCGTTGTTGCTATACAGGATGAGGCTAGATCATCCAGAGATGCAGTGGTTGTTGAGCGGGATGGCATTATATCTGCCCGAGATGCCACTATTATAGATAGTACTGTATTGAGGTCCCATACTACTGATATCATTACAGAGATGAGCACATTCATTGATGAGCATAGTGTCACCATGCAGATGGCTGTGGATCTCTTGGCTCGCGTTGATACCATAGGGCAGGAGTTTACAAAGTTACCCCTTCTTCTGAAAGGGATGCCATGTTGGATTTGATAGCGCACATATACACTGATTTGTAGAGGGGATTGGATTTTCCTGTACAGACTAGCTTAGCCATTTTTGTCATATACAGTACATATTGTATATATCAAACAATATTATATATGGCATGGAAATATATTTTGATTCACTTCTCTTTTAGTTATGCATTGTTACTTGCTTGATATTTGCCTGTTTCTTCAGGACTTGTGATCTTGATGTATTCTAAACTCCCCCTTGATGGATGGACATTGAGATGTCTCAAGATCTTTTAGAATGGATCGTCGATCTGTGTGTAATCCCTACCCTTAAGTGTCTTGGGACTGGTTTCTGTATGTAGTAATAGAGAGGAGTATGGCTTTCCTCTCTGAGGTTGACCGTACAACAGATGGTCGTTGGTACTCCTTTGTGTGGGGGAGCCCAGGTAGTTCCATCTCTTATGGATTGGTGTTTCTCTTTGAGGACTCAACCGCAACTTAGATGGTCGCTAGTTCTCCCATTGGTGTGGGGAGACCAGGTAATTCTATCCCTTTGGTCTAAGCCGATGAAGTGTGGTTTGAAAGATGATCGTGTCAAGAATAAACATGTGAATGATATTCCTATTTATATATGATTTGATTATGATATATATGAATGAATATGCAAGTATGCTTTCATTAAAAAAAGTTGTAAAGTCCTTTGATAGATAATAGAAACATATGTACAAGGACTTAGAATGAATTGATCAAATGTGTTAGGTTGACCCTACAAAAGCAAAACAACTTTGTAAAGTCCTTAAAAAGAAATAATGTACAAGGACTATAAATATAGAAAGATCAATCTTGTTAGGTTGATCTTATGATGTAATAGATAGACTTGTCTGATCGTTGAACACTGCACCAGAAATCGTAGTCTACCAGGAGAGTCAAGGGAAACTCGAGAGCTATCAAGGCAGAATTGTAGTCTGCAGGATATTAGATCTCGGAGTTCGTCGACTGCCAGGAGAGACGAGGAAGGATCGTAATGTGTCGAGTAGCACTTCCTTGGAGCCGTAGTCTGCTGAGGAAGTCATGTTCAGAATTATAGAGATAACCTGTCTACGAGTCGACCAAGCATCTGCCGAAGCCAAGTCAAGAATTGTAGACTACACTCGAAGTCGTAGAGTCTACTGATCATATCAGAGGAAGAGATCGTAGTCGAGCACGATCAGATGAAGACAACGAGCATAACGACAAAAATCGTAGAGTGTTAAGATCTGATCGTAGTGTGCAGAACTAAGGCCCCAACAGTTGTGCTCACAATGCTAAGGCAGAATCTTAGAGAAAACACGATTCTAAACAAATGAGCACTCCCAGAATATCCAAAGTCTGAAGCCTCTGGTCTAAGCTGCAAAGTTACATCCAACCTGAAGAAAACCAGAGAGCACTCAACGAATGCCAGACAAGCTAACAAAAGATCTAAGCACTAACCCAATCAGGATTCAGATTGAGTTGTGAAGCCATTCAAGTTGAAGTCTTCCACAAGATGATCAGAAGAAGACTTCAATCAAAGTAACTGACTGAGGAAAGTCAGCAAGTGCAATAGATGTCAAGTGAACAGAAGACAACGATATTGGGATTAACCAGGATCGTAGTGTTTGCCAAACAAAGAAGGAACTGATGGAGTGTGCACATAGATGCTGGTCAACCTATGAAGAACAAGGCTAAAGTGATTAAGCATTGGGTCAGTCCATTAATGATAAGTGAACGGGAGATCATAAGGAGAAAGCGAGCTGGACACACCACAAATTTAAAGTGTCTTGATCTTCAGAAGGGGCCAGAGCAAGGAGTCAAGCCATCAGTATCTGAGAGCAGTCGAAGAAAACAGAAGTGTTAAAGCACTACACAAGAGAAGGAAAAGGTGTTCTACATTAAAAATCCAATCAACACTCTTCAAGATCGTAGTGTTGTCTCTACCTGTCAACTAGACACTACGATCAGGTTCAAGAAGATGTGCATCAGAATCGTAGAGTTCAGACAACTGAAGATTAAAGTATTGGCAACGATTTAATCTAAAGATTGATATTCGAACAAAGCTTATTGAGAGCATCGATGCAAAAGGACAACCTCTGATCGAGAAATCAGAAGGGGGAAATAAAGTCGACTACCTTCCCAAGACATCAAAGTGACATCTTTGACGGGGTAGGTGAAACAGTAGACTGCAGTGTCAGAAAGTTAGAAATGGGGATGTCATGTCACATGTGCAGTCTACACCAAATAACTCGAGATCTGCGAAGCAATTCAAAAAGCTTTTAACGGCTACTTTCCAACGGGAAGATTGGGATGGAGTATAAATCAACAGAGCTTCAAAGATCAAGAGTTGCTGATGATTGCTACATTGTAGAATCATTTAGTTGGTAGAATGCTATCCTGTTGACTCTACGAGTTCCACCAGAGCTTTACATGAACAAGTCTCAGTGACAGTGAGACTACGAAGGTGGAAGTGAAGCAGCTTTGAAGAAGGACTTAAACAGACTAAAGCTTCACTCAACAAAGATGAGAATGCCACTGAAGATGGTAGCTAAGCTGAGAGCCGAGAAGAACAAGAAGATAACATTCAAAAGAGTGGCTGAGCATCAACGAGATTAAGAGAGCCATTCTTCGAATCACCATGAACCTAAAGCCGAAACAGAACAAGTGCAGAACCATGTCTGCCAACCAGTCAAGAAGGGTTTAGGGAATGGTGATGGTGCACAACTGACATCATATGAAGACGAGCAGAACAGAATGAAGATCAGCTGCACCAAAGAAGATGTGGTCTAGACTCGAAGCAGAATGCAAAGAGGACCACACCAAGCTGCTAACTAAAAAAGATGTTCAAGCTTAAAGACATCTTAGCAGCTCAACACCAACACCAACAACGATAACAACAACAAGAAGCCAGGGCCTGAGGGGTCCTTGTCCGAAGGGACTAAATGAAGTTCCAAGCCTGCTGGGCTTGAAGAGTTCCCAGGGAACTAGAGAAGTTCTAAGGCTGCTGGCCTTGAAGAGTTCTTAGTGAACCAAGTTCTAAGGCTGCTGGCTTTGAAGTAATCTTTGTGATTCAGGATGCTTCCTTTCCTTAGTGGAAATCCTGCTAGTTGAAAGCAGGAGAGTGGATTAGGATCTTGAGTCTCTGAACCACTTAAAATCTCATGTGTCTTTTACTTTATGTCATTTACATTATGTACTTAACTGCTATAACTGCTATGTATGTATTAAATGCTTACCACTGAACTAACTCTAAGAACAATGTATGTATTATTATGAATATATCAATGAAGGGGATCTTTTACTTATTTCGCTGTGCTTGAAAAGATTCTTATGTTTGTCATATGCTAAATTATTAGCAATACAAAATAAACGAGAAAAGTATTTGAAATTAAAAAGGATCTATTCAACCCCCCCTTCTAGATTTATTATGTGCCTACTGAGAACTAACATTTGGTATCAAAGCAGGTTCTCATGCTATATTCAAAAGCTAATCGCTTTGAGTCTGATCATAGACACAAACATTATTCTAAACTTAGTTTAGTAGTAAGTCACTTGTTATAAGTAGATGAGCTCACACATTGGAAATATTGTGTACATGTAAATGTGTATATACACCTGAAGCTGCTCAGATTGGTCCATGTTATTGATTGCCATATCAACATGACCAATCCTTGTCCACAGTCAATCTTGTAGTCTGAAGACCAGGCTAGGAAGCTCAAGAGACATCAACAGAAAAGAGTCAAACATCCACCAGCCTAAAAAGATGAAAAGGCCATACATGCTAAGAAATGCTTATCCAGATAAGAAAGAAGAACTTTTCAAACATGTATTTGGCCAACTAGCAGCTGGATATAAACCTTCTGAACTCAAGGATGTCAAAGAACTAAAGATGATGAGATTCTCTCAGCTTGCATCTTCAAGACCACGACTGATTGATTTAAGGTCAACTGGAGCAACAAGCTGTCAGGAGCAAATGAAAAACTATGCACATCAATGCCTAACCTCAGTATATCTAAGTTAAATGACTGTTAAGAAACTGATAGGAGAAAGGTACGGTTCCTCACTAATATAAATGTGTACATCATGTTGCACTTCCTTATGAACTATAACAACATTCTCTCAAGGAATCATACTCTACCTAAAAAGGTGAAGAGAGAAAGTACTCTGAGGTTAAAAACTCAAATGCTTACAAACTTTCTCTCCGTCCAAGTTTTAGGTTGAAGATGACATCTTGATAGAAATCTGAAATAGGTTATAAGCATATCAAAGTTTAAATTAATCTTATGTGGAATAATCTTTGCTGATTGGGTGAGTATGCATGTGCAAACCTATGTTCTAAGTTTTTAATAACACATAGAGTATGATCAGCTCTACAAGAGTATCTTGAAGATTTATAGAAACTGATCACCTCCATGAATCAACCAGATACAAATAAGTCATAGAGTTGATTCTCACTCTGTGAACATTTAAACTCTGTGAACATAACCCAGTAAATGATGAAACCATCAAAGAAAAGAGTGTTTTATTAAAATGGCTAATCTTACACACACTCATCATCATGGATCTCATAATTTAATATCTAAATTAGTTATATGCATGAATATGATTGTTGGTGATCAACATGATGAGAATTCAAATATATAAGGAACATGGATTTTGAAAACAAACCTGGTAGGACCCATTTAACTATGGGTACCAAAAATAGAAATATATATAACCTATAGGTACTTGGTCTATCTGGCCACACTAAGAAATGCTAAAGCAGAAGACTTTAGTCAAGAAGACTCAACCAGCAGAAGGCTTAAAACTGTTCAGAAATGATTTTGATAAAATTCCTATATGTCAAAGCCAATTTTCGACAGTAAGTGGGTCAGTCCGGTTCAATGTGTACCGAAAAAGGGAGGAATGACAGTGGAACACAATGATGATAATGAGCTAATTTCGATAAGGACAGTGACTGATTTGAGGGTTTGTATGGATTACAGGAAGTTGAATAAGGCGACCCACAAAGATCACTTTCCTTTGCCCTTTATCGATCAAAATGTTGGACAGATTAGCGGGACACGAGTACTATTTCTTATTGGATGGATATTCAGTATATAATCAGATCGTCATTGCTCCTGAGGATCAAGAGAAGACTAATTTCACGTGCCCATACGGCACATTCGCATTCAGGAGAATATCGTTCGGCTTGTGTAATGCACCCGCTACCTTCCAACGGTGTATGATGGCCATTTTCTCGGATATGGTGGAGAAAAATATGGAAGTCTTCATGGACGAATTTTCTGTCTATGGGGATGATTTTGATGCTTGTTTGGAGAATTTGATAATGGTTTTACAGAGATGCACACACACGAATTTGGTCCTTAACTGGGAAAAGTGCCATTTCATGGTTGAAGAAGGAATAATTTTGGGGCACAAGGTCTCAGCTCAAGGATTAGAGGTTGATAAAGCAAAGCTGGAAACGATTGAAAAGCTTTTTCTGTGATGCCCCCAAAATAGGTATAGAACACCCATTCTGAGTCACCAAATACATGGTACAAAAAGCAAACTACAACTTCAATAATACAATTGTCGTGCAAAATGTGACAACACATACTGTGAGTTTAAATACAAATATTATCTTCTAGACAATATCCACACTCAAATAAGTCCTCATTACAATTATTCAAACACTATTTTACAAAAATAATGAGGACAGCTAAAACATCTTTCTAGAACCATCACTCCATACCCTGACTAGATCCTGCTATGTTCTCACCTCCTGAGAAGAAAAATGGAACAAAAAGGAAAAGGGTGAGCTCAACTAGCCCAGTAAAGAATATTATGACTAAGATAATATACAACAAATTATCATTAGTATTCAACAGGGAAAAATCTGATAGAATATAATCGACAACAAGTTTTAGATCAACAACTGTAGCGGAAATAACAAACCATTAGAAGAGTCAAGTAGAGAATGAATTCTATTATCTTCTAAGATTTAAAAGTCCATCATTAATATTTTATCCCTGTAACATCAATTAATAATCATCTTTAACCAAATATTCATCTTTGCACTACAGGCCAAAGATATTCATTTGTATCACCAGTCAGTCATGTTCATCTCAACACCTGTTCATCTTTGCACTACAGGCCAAAGATATTCATCTGGTAATCATACATCTTTGCACTACAGGCCAAAGATATTCAGTAGTATCATCATTTAGGACTTAGGATGATGAAAAATATTTTAAAGAAAACGAATCCAGTGAGATAAAAGAATAAATATTAGGGATTCGTATAACAGTTTATCCAAGATCAATAATACTTCATAATAATCAATTGTGAAGCAGAATTCAAAAATAAAGATCAAAACATGGATACAATCAAAGATAGTAACAATAATAGACATCTTGGACAAAAAGGGAAAATTTTATTTTTCGGTGAATAGTGCCGTATTCGTGAATAGTGTCGTACACGTGAATAGTGCCGTATACGTGAATAGTAATCCCGACACAAAAAGTTCCAAATTTGATAAAAAGTTTATATCAATATTTCAGCATAATGATATTGAAGAAAATAATATCATTTAAGAAGAAAATAATATCCCTTACCTCAAAATAACCGTACTTATGACTGAATATCGGATATGAGGCTGAATGAAACTTTTGCTGAATAGCAACTCTCAAAGTATCAAAATACTCACAAAATACACTCAATAATCTAGAGAGAGAAAGAGAGAAAACTTATGAATTCTAGTGTGATTTTTAATTCTAACTTAGCCCTCTATTTATAGGAAAATGTTAGCACGCCGAAGCAGACTTAACCTGTAACTTGATGGCTTTACCTGCTACTATTTTCATCTATCACATTTGAATAAAAATCTCAGCACATTTTTTCACCAACCAAGAGTGGGACCCACCAATTCTAGAATTTTCTACCAAAATGATTAACTCCGAAAATTCAACAATTTCTGAATCAGTCATCTCGTAAAATTCATAACAAATCATACGTTCATTTTTAACGGTTCACAATTTGTGGACATATACTCAACTTATATATGTATAACATATCTAAATATTACCACGATCCAACGGTCGGATTAAAAATTAATAATTGGTGCAATACCGTGTGCTACTGTAACAGTTATTGAATCAACGCAGCAATTATTGAATCAATAAAATAAAATATTGAGCAGTAACTACTGTAACAATTATTGAATAGTACCTTCTTACGTAAGAATTAATAATTGGTGCAATACCGTGTGCTACTGTATTTTAACCACCAGGTATTCCAACAGTATTAACGGTAACAACTACGCCGTTAATTATAAACAACTTATACTTGTCATTTTCTTCATCCAATCGCTTTCCGTTACGGGGCCCACACAAGGCTGCGCCGTCGTACGAATATTCCCCGACAGTAAGAATATTTCACGACCCAACGAATATTCACCGACTAAAAATGAATATTTTATAACCACTTGCTTATTTGAAATATTTGCGCATTTTACCCATAACTAACCACATTAATCAAATCAACCCTTTCTATTTCAAAATAATAAATAGAGAAAATTTAATTTCATTTATTAATAAGTTGGGGTCTTACAACTTCCTCTCCTTATGAAATTTCGTCCTCGAAATTGACGTACATACCTGGTGTTTTGAAAAGGTGAGGATACCTCGCTTTCATTTCTGATTCCAACTCACAAGTTATTTCTTCAATAGCATGGTTTCTCCACAAAACCTTAACTTGTGGTATAGCCTTCGTGCGTAGAACATGCTCTTTCCTATCCAAGATCTTAACAGGTACCTCCTCGTACGTTAAATCTTCGGCTATCTCGTCTGGTTCTAACTCAATTATGTGGTTTGGGTCTTTCACATATTTACGAAGCACAGATATGTGAAAAACATTATGAACACGAGACATGCTTGGAGGTAATGCGAGTCGATATGCCACATTTCCTATTCGGTCAAGAATTTCAAATGGACCAACAAATCGTGGATTGAGCTTTTCTCTCTTCCCAAATCTTGTAACTCCTTTCTATGGTGCAACACGTAACAATACATGATCCCCAATACTAAATTCTACATCATTTCAATGAAGATCCGCATAACTCTTTTGTCGATCCTGTGCCGTTTGTATACGTTGTCGAATCGTTTGGATCTTCTCTGTAGTTATGCGTACCAATTCTGGTCCCAACAACGTTGCTTCACCCACCTTGTCCCAGCATACTGGAGAACGACACTTTCGTCCATCCAAGGCTTCAAATGGAGCCATACCTATACTTGTCTGATAACTATTGTTGTAGGAGAATTTCACCAGTGGCAAGTACTTATCCCAACTTCCTTTGAAATCTAGAACACATAGTATTAATAGATCTTCAAGGGTTTGAATAGTCCTCTCTGATTGCCCGTCCGTTTGAGGATGGTATGCTGAACTAAATCGTAAATCCGTGCCCATAACTTTCTGCAAGCTAACCCAAAATCGTGAAGTGAATCTTGGGTCACGATCCGAAACTATGGATACTGGCATGCCATGCAATCTCACAATCTCATTCACGTACATACGAGCAAGACGTTCAAGGGAATAAGTCTCACGTATAGGCAAGAAATGGGCAGACTTGGTTAATCTATCAATAATGACCCAAATCGCATCTATGCCTTGAGACACCTTGGGAAGACCCGTAACGAAATCCATAGTAATGTGTTCCCACTTCCATTTCAGAATCTCAAGTGGTTGCAATGGACCCTTTGGTACTTGATGCCCCGCTTTTACACGTTGACAAGTTAAACACCTCGAGATAAACTCTGCGATCTCTCTTTTCATATTGCTCCACCAAAATGTATGTCGAAAATCATGATACATTTTGGTACTCCCAGGATGGATTGCAAATGGTGTGTTGTGTGCCTCCATCATGTTTCTATGCTTCAAGTTAAAATCGTTAGGAACACAAAGTCTAGAGTTGACTCGAAGTATTCCTTCTTCATCGATTCTTGCTTCTGGAATAGCACCTTCTTGTACTTTTTTCTTCATACGCATCAGCTCCATGTCCGTAACTTGAGCAGCTTGAACTTTATCGATTAAAGTCGGTTATACTCGTATGTTTGATATCATCATGTGGGTACTTAGAGCCTTCATCTCTATCTCCATCCTTTGCAAATCATACAAAATGGGCCTTTGTGTTAACAACATTGCACTCGTACCCGCATATGATCTTCTACTCAATGCGTCAGCTACTACGTTTGCTTTTCCAGGATGATATTGGATGGTATGATCGTAATCTTTCAACAGCTCAAGCCAACGTCGTTGCCGCATGTTGAGTTCCTTTTGGGTGAAGAAATATTTGAGGCTTTTATGATCCGTATAGATCTCCACTTTCTCCCCCATACAGGTAGTGTCTCCAAATCTTCAACGAGAAAACGACTGATGCCAACTCCAAATTATGAGTAGGATAATTCCTCTCATATTCTTTGAGTTGTCGCGAGGCATAGGCTATGACCTTCCCATGTTGCATGAGAACACATCCTAACCCTTTGCCTGAAGCATCACTGTATATAACAAATCCATCCGAACCAGATGGTATTGTCAGAACAGGTGTCGAAATGAGTCTCCTCTTAAGTTCTTGAAAACTCTTCTCACAATCCTCGCTCCAACCGAATTTTGTATCCTTCCGAGTCAGCTGAGTTAACGGAGTAGCGATTATAGAAAATCCTTCCACGAATCTCTAATAATACCCAGCTAAGCCCAGAAAGCTACGTACTTCGGTCACCGACTTCGGTTGCTCCCAACTTTGTATGGCTTCAATCTTCGCCGGGTCGACAGATACTCCATGCTTTGACACCACGTGCCCATGGAATGCTACTTCCTCAAGCCAGAACTCGTATTTTTTCAATTTGGCATATAACTTATTTTCACGAAGCCTTTGCAGTACCAGCTTCAAATGGCGCTCATGATCTTCACGCTTTTGGAATAGATGAGGATGTCATCAATAAAATAACAACGAACTGATCTAAATATTCTTTAAATACACGGTTCATCATATTCATGAAGGCAGCAGGAGCATTAGTCAATCCAAAAGACATGACTAAGAATTCATAATACCCGTACCGAGTTCTGAAGGCAGTCTTTGGAATATCCTTAGTTTTAATCTTCAGCTGATGATATCCAGAACGAAGATCGATCTTTGAAAAGAATTGTGCTCCTTGCAATTGGTCGAACAGGTCATCAATACGAGGTAGCGGATACCTATTCTTGATGGTGACATGGTTCAATTCTCGATAGTCAATACAAAGTCGCATACTCCCGTCTTTCTTCTTTACGAATAAAACAGGAGCACCCCAAGGAGACGTACTACGACGAATGAAATCGATGTCTAACAACTCCTGTAGTTAAACCTTTAACTCCTGAAGTTCAATAGGAGCCATTCGATATGGGGTTTTAGAAATGGGCTTTGTACCAGGTTCAAGGTTAATAAAGAATTCAACTTCACGTTCTGGGGATAGACCGGGAAGTTCTTCAAGAAATACGTCAGGAAATTCACTAACAACGAAAATAGTATTCAAATCTGACGTGTTTTTGTTCAAGTCTGTGACATGGGCTAAGAAAGCTTGACATCTATTTTTCAATAAATGAATAGCTTTATGGCTTGATATGATAGTGATTGACTTTAATAGTTTGGTTGTTTGAATTCGCATAATAGGTTGGTTAGGAATATGAAAACTAACAACCTTACGAAAATAATCAATTTTAGCATGATGCGTGGTTAACATATCAATCCCTAAAATCACATCAAATACAAGAATTTTCAACGAAATAAGGTCGGCAGGTAATGTGATGGTACCAACTTGAATCAAGCAAGATTTATAAACAGTAGATGTAACGAAAGTTTCTCTTAACGGAGTTTCAACAGATAAGTCAAAGTCTAATTTCTCTGAAGTCAAGTTCAAATGTTGAGCACAAGCAGGAGAGATAAAAGAATGGGTAGAACCGGTATCTAATAAGGTATAAACTTCGCAAGAGTTTATGATTAGCTTACCCGTGATCACCTCGTTTGGGTTCCTCGCGTTTTGGGCAGTCACGACAAACGCCCTTCCAGGAACCACTGACTTTGACTTGTCCGAAATAGCCTTCGGAGTCACTATCCCCGTTGAACTTGGTTTCGTAACAAGACAATCTTTAGCTATATGACATTCCTTTCCACAGTTATAACATACCTTGAACTGTTGTGGGTAGTTTGGGCTGATGTATCCCTCCTTCCCGCATTTGTAACAAACGATTGGCGCTCGTTCTCCTCCCCTAAAAGCAGTTGATGTTTGTCCTGACGTCTTCACGTTATCATTGTTGTACCTTCTCTTCTTGAAATCTCCTCCCGACTCGCTCCTTCTATTATCACGGCCACGATTTCCACCAGAGTGGTTACCGCTTTTGTCCGAATATTTTCCTCCCTGCTGGTTTTCATTGGTCCGATGATCGCTGCCATCGGTATTAGCTTGGTTGTGTTCCCTTGGTTGAATATACTCATTATCTCGCTATAATAATTGAGCCCTGTTTACAACATCTGAATATAAAGAAAATTTATGAGAGATAAGATATTGTCGAATCTCGGGTTTTAAACGTCTCAGAAACATCCTTGTCATTCGTTCCTCATTCTCGACCAAATGAGGTGCAAACCTGGATAACTCTGCAAACTTCGCCTCGTACTGGGACACCGTCATGTTATTTTGTTCCAGTCTGATAAACTCCACCTCCTTCATATGACGAATACTTTCAGGAAAGTACTTGTCATTGAACAGTTTCTGAAATGTTTCCCAAGACATGTTGAGTGCGTCAGGCTGGGTACGCTTCACAAACTCCCAACAATAGTCTGCCTCACCGCGGAACCTAAAGGTGGCGAATGGAACCTTCTGTTCCTCCGTGCATCCCAAGACATCGAATATCTTGGTAATTTGCTTGACCCACGTTTCCGCCATGATCGGATCCGGCTTTCCCTTAAATTCTGGTGGTCCCAATTCTTTAAACTGCTTGGCTGTGACAAACCGCGCGTTGTTATCATTTCCACCCGTATTCTGCACACGAGTCTCCCTCGTCTAATTTTGCATGAACTGCAAAAAGCTCCTAAACATTCCATCATTCATCGTTTACTCGGTAACGTTGTTTACATGAGGAATATTGCCTTCCTGTTGCACGTTCTCCTGGGTGGTGATCAAAGGTGTCTCCACAGTCTGATTCACTCCATTATTAACGTTCTCATCTGCCATTCTAAAATACTGCCATAAAACAAGGGTTAATAGTCATGTCATATATTATCCCTATACTCTGACCGACCAAATAAACACCAAATAAACTTAGTCAGGTCATACTAGCGAAGGAATTCCCCGTCTCTCCCCTCCTAGATCTTGTCTCACATCTCAGCCAGGGATCATATCCCTAAGCTCTGATACCAACTGTTACGCCCCCAAAATAGGTATACAACAGCCATTCTGAGTCGCCAAATACATGGTACAAAAAGCAAACTACAACTTTAATAATACAATTGTCGTGCAAAATACGACAACACATACTGTGAGTTTAAATATAAATATTGTCTTTTAGACAATATCCACACTCAAATAAGTCCTCATTACAATTATTCAAATACTATTTTACAGAAATAGTGAGGACAACTAAAACATCTTTCTAGAACCATCACTCCATACCCCGACTAGATCCTGCTATGTTCTCACCTCCTGAGAAGAAAAATGGAACAAAAAGGAAAAGGGTGAGCTCAACTAGCCAAGTAAAGAATATTATGACTAAGATAATATACAACAAATTATCATTAGTATTCAACAGGGAAAAATCTGATATAATATAATCGACAACAAGTTTTAGATCAACAACTGCAGCGGAAACAACAAACCATTAGAAGAGTCAAGTAGAGAATGAATTCTACTATCTTCTAAGATTTAAAAGTCTATCATCAATATTTTATCCTTGTAACATCAATTAATAATCATCTTTAACCAAATATTCATCTTTACACTACAGGCCAAAGATATTCATTTGTATCACCAGTCAGTCATGTTCATCTCAACACCTGTTCATCTTTGCACTACAGGCCAAAGATATTCATCAGGTAATCATACATCTTTGCACTACAGGCCAAAGATATTCAGTAGTATCATCATTTAGGACTTAGGATGATGAAAAATATTTTAAAGAAAACGAATCCAGTGAGATAAAAGAACAAATATTAGGGATTTATATTACAATTTATCCAAGATCAATAATACTTCATAATAATCAATTGTGAAGCAGAATTCAAAAATAAAGATCAAAACATGGATACAATCAAAGATAGTAACCATAATAGACATCTTGGACAAAAAGGGAAAATTTAATTTTTTGGTGAATAGTGCTGTATTCATGAATAGTGCCGTACACGTGAATAGTGTCGTATACGTGAATAGTAACCCCGACACAAAAAGTTCTAAATTTGATAAAAAGTTTATATCAATATTTCAGTATAATGATATTGAAGAAAATAATATCATTTAAGAAGAAAATAATATCCCTTACCTCAAAATAACCGTACTTCTGACTGAATATCGGATATGAGGCTGAATGAAACTTGTGCTGAATAGCAACTCTCAAAGTATCTAAATACTCACAAAATACACTCAATATTCTAGAGAGAGAAAGAGAGAAAACTTATGAATTCTAGTGTGATTTTTAATTCTAACTTAGCCCTCTATTTATAGGAAAATGTTAGCACGCCGAAGCAGACTTAACCTGCAACCTGATGGTTTTACCTGCTACTATTCCCACCCACCACATTTGAATAAAAATCTCAGCACATTTCTTCACCAACCAAGAGTGGGGCCCACCAATTCTAGAATTTTCCGCCAAAATGATTAACTCCGAAAATTCAACAATTTCTGAACCAGTCATCTCGTAAAATTCATAACAAATCATACGTTCATTTTTAACGGTTCACAATTTGTGGACATATACTCAACTTATATATGTATAACATATCTAAATATTACCACGATCCAACGGTCGGATTAAAAATTATAACCCTCGCAAAATATCTCAAAAACCCTAATTTGATTTTCAATACCTCCGTTCTGACAAAAATACAGATAAAACACCTCAACATTAACTCCTTCATTTTAACCACAAAAATATATCCCTCATTTATATCCACATAAAATAAATATTTCCTTATCATATGAATCAATAATTAATTATTCACAAATAATATTACAGAATCACATTTATGACTACCAGGCCGTTCTCAGGAAAGAGGGGGTTTTCTAATAAAGATTTCTCCTTACTAGCCTACAATTAGATGACCAAACCTCTCCTTAGAAAGTACTTTCTAGATATTGCCAATAATGCTATCTAATAATATTATTCAAATAATATGAATTATTGATCTGATAATGGAAAATACTGTGCAGCAACAATTATTGAAATAACAATAATATAAAATATCAACGCAGCAATTATTGAATCAATAAAATAAAATATTGAGCAGTAACTACTGTAACAATTATTGAATAGTACCTTCTTACGTAAGAATTAATAATTGGTGCAATACCGTGTGCTACTGTATTTTAACCACCAGGTATTCCAACAGTATTAACGGTAACAACTACGCTGTTAATTATAAACAACTTATACTTGTCATTTTCTTCATCCAATCGATTTCCGTTATGGGGCCCACACAAGGCTGCGCCGTCGTACGAATATTCCCCGACAGTAAGAATATTTCACGACCCAACGAATATTCACCGACTAAAAATGAATATTTTATAACCACTTGCTTATTTGAAATATTTGCGCATTTTACCCATAACTAACCACATTAATCAAATCAACCCTTTCTATTTCAAAATAATAAATAGAGAAAATTTAATTTCATTTATTAATAAGTTGGGGTCTTACATTTTCCACCAAGTTTAGTTAAGGGAATTCAAAGCTTTTTGGGACATGCTGGGTTGTACAGAAGATTTATAAAAGAATTCTCTAAAATTGCAAAACCTTTGTGCAGTCTTTTAGAGAATGATTCTGTTTTTAAGTTTGATGAGGAGTGTAAATTGGCATTCGAACTATTGAAGAAGAAATTGACTTCAGCTCCCGTAATCGTCGCACCGGATTGGAATATGCCCTTCGAGTTAATGTGTGATGCAAACAACTATGCGGTTGGGGTTGTTTTGGATTAACGTCGAGAGAAGGTATTCCATGCTATATACTATGCTAGTAAAACACTAACGGAGACCCAAATGAATTACATAACTACGGAGAAGGAATTACTTGCAGTGCTATACGCGTTCGATAAATTTCGGGCATACTTGATCGGGACAAAGGTAGTAGTTTATATAGATCACTCGGCTATTCGATACTTAATTTCGAAAAAAGATGCTAAGCCATTCCTTATCAGATGGATTCTTCTTCTACAAGAATTTGATTTGGAAATAAAGGATAGAAAGGGGACGGAGAATAAAGTTGTAGATCATTTGTCAAGGCTGGAAAATTAGGGTAAAAAGCAAGAGGACATATATGTAATCAATGAGTCATTTCTGGATGAGCAACTGTTTGGGATTAATATGAAATTTCCATGGTATGCGAACTTCGCTAATTATTTAGTGAGCAACATCATTCCCCCTGATCTTACACGACATCAGAAAAAGAAATTCCTTCATGATGTCAAGTGGTATATGCGGGATGAGTCGTACTTATTCAAACAGTGCGCCGACAAGATGATTAGAAGGTGTGTGCCCTACAATGAAGTGAAGAACATACTGCATAAATGTCACTCATCTGCATATGGGGGACATTATGGTAGTGAGAGAACAACGACAAAAGTACTTTAAGCCGGGTTTTATTGGCCTAAACTATTTAAGGACGCCCACCAGTTTGTTAAAATTTGTGATAGATGTCAAAGGGTGGGCAACATATCGAAAAGGAATGAGATGCCACTACAAACGATCTTGGAAGTTAAAATTTTTGACGTTTGAGGCATTAATTTTATGGGGCCATTTCCTTCATCGTTCAGTAATCAGTATATTTTGCTTGCAGTTGACTATGTATCAAAATGGGTTGAAGTCGTAGTACTCCTAACTAACGATGCCAAAGTGGTTCTCAAATTCTTGCAGAAGAATATTTTTACGAGATTTGGCACGCTAAGAGCTATTATAAGTGATGAGGGTAGTCACTTCTGCAACAGATCATTTACAGCTCTCTTGGTAAAGTATGGGGTCAAGAGCAGCTGTGGGTGAAAAGAGACTACTTCAGTTAAATGAGCTCGACGAATTCCGACTGCAAGCTTACGAGAACTCGAAATTATACAAAGAAAAGGTCAAGAAATGGCACGACCAGAAAATCATGCAAAGAATGTTCAAGCCGGGACAATCAGTACTACTATTTAACTCAAGGTTGAGGTTGTTTCCAGGGAAGCTAAAATCACGATGGTCGAGCCCATTTACCATCAAAAGAGTTTTCTCACATGGCGTCGTTGAACTCTACAGTAGGAATCCATTGGAAACGTTCAAGGTCAATGGTCAAAGGTTGAAGCATTATTGGGGTGGTGAATCTGACACGGATGTCATCGCAATCACATTATCCGACGTACCATAAACAGGGAGTAGTCAGGCTGAACGACTTAAGATTAAACACTACTCGGGAGGCAACCCAATCGTACTTTTATTTTTCATATTTTTATTCATAACCGTCAAATTATAGTTTATAATAATTCGTAATATATAATAAGTCAATTATTAATTAGTTAAGTTACATGTTCCTGATAATCTCTCCATCATGTTTAAAATTGCTACAAATTTACTCGCATTCATGTTTCATGGTATTGCAGGTTCTTAAAAAGATCATGGTTTGGAGTCGAAGGGATGAAATAAGCACAAAAGACTCAGTTAACATAACCTACCCCCGCCGGGGCGGGCCCTTACATGCATAATACCCCCGCCAGGGCGGGGGGTCTTCAATTCAATTGACAGGGAGTATGCCCGCCGGGGCGGGTCTCATAGGCACAATACCCCCAGCCGGGGCGGGGGTCCTGAAGACGAACTGGTTCTTCCCGGTAGTTACATACCGCTTCTTCCTCAATTACAACTCCAACTCCCATCCATTATACCCACTCTCTACCCACGATTTTGGCAACTTACACTCCCTCACACCACTTCATTAACACAATTACCCACTAACCCATTACTTCATACCATAACCTTGCACCATCCTATCATCTCTATAAATTCTCACCCTCACAACCTAAGTTCACCACATACATTCAACTCAAACTCAGAAAGCTATGAATTAGGGTTATTATTGAGGGAATTCATATTGCACTTGAGAGTGAGTTACTTGTCTTCCAATTCTTCATCTTCTATCACCATAATAGAAGCAAAATCATCAAGTTTGGGGGATAGAACAGTGTGCACACCAAGTGTTTGATAGATTGTGTGAGTAAAGTTTGGGGGAAATTTTGTGGATAAAGCTTCCTGCGTTTTAATTCAATGGCATCCCAACCCACATCAATATGACAAAGGGGAAAAAGTTCAGGGTCTGCACAACCAACACGGACCTTTGATGGGCAAAAATTCAAAAGTGCCGCCGCCGCCGACCGTTACGACTGCATGGTAATAAAAGCACTTACACCGGAGCGGGGGTTGGCACCAGACCATGTCGACGGTGAAATGATGTAACAAATATATCATAAAGTGTGGAACAAGTTCACGGAGGAACCCGAGGCAGCCGTTGTAAGTGTGATCAAAGAATTTTATGCTAACGCCGAGGATAAGGCCCCTTTCAATGCTTTTGTGCGGGGTAGATTAGTTTCGTTCAATGTCGATGCCATCAACACTTATTACCAGTTATGAGTGCCTAGACATTGCCAGTATGCCCACTTACGTGACAACGATCCTAACTTTGAGTTTATTCTGAAGGAAATGACTAAGCCGGGAACAACATGATTCAAAGGTCAGAAAGGAGGCACAATTTTTCACAACAAGAATCTCAGTAGGTATGGGAAGATATGGTACGCATTCTTGTGTGCCAAGTTGTTTCTGTCCACAGACACATCGGATATTACTAAAGAAAAGGCATTACTTTTATATGCAATTGTGCAAGATTTCATCATCGACGTCGGGGCTATAATCCATTTTTCAATTCGACGTTGCTTATGAGGAAATTTCTCGGGCGGCTTGCCACACCCATCACTCATTTATGGGTTGTGTCACCAAGAGGGTGTTCGATGGTCCGATGATGAACCCACTCAGATGCCACTTCAGCTACTAGATTCATGTGACAGCCCCAAATTTGGGTTACCTGACCCTCGAGTTTGGTGCTCACGTTCCATAATATAATAATATCTAATTACCCATTCATATAGAAATAGTAATACATAAGTCATTAACAGAGATTGTTAATACATTAGTCCCAGGTTCTCTAACCTTAACATTACAGACATACCCTTTAGATATACAAAAAGGGTTTACCAATACAACATATTCATAATGTTTATAAAAACTAATCCAGCATTTTGCCTTTGCCTTTGTTCTTTTTTGACCCGCTGGCCACTTCGTTCCTAGCTGAAATATTTTATTTAGGAAGGGTGAGCAACAAGTTTTCCCCGCAAGTTAAGACATACAATAAATGTATACGAATCAATAAGAACAGACTATCTATTTTGATAGAATGAAACCAAAGTTTAGGGAACTTTGAAATAGCTGAACAAAACTTTAATAATTAACAAGTCTTCTCACAATCTATGCAACACAATAATTTGATAATGAAAGAGTACAACGCTTTCAAAGGTTCTGCGATATTCTAATGAATAATCAAGAATCAATTCTGTGACAGCCCCAAATCCTGGTCTTGGATCGCCGCGAATCTGGTATAATCATTCTACAACTGTTGCGGAAGATATAAACATAAATTGTTTATACATTAAACTTTACACACTATTTCCCAAAATCGAGTAACCTTAACTAATACACAAATCATAAATTGTACTATTACAAACTATACCATTACACTCTAGCTGCACATTTTATCCCAAGCTGAACTTGTCATTATCCTTTTCCTGTATCTGGCCGTATTCGCCTTATCTGTAATGTTTTATCATGATATAGCAAGGGTGAGCATGAAGGTTGCCCAGCAAATTTTAAAACAATGTAAAGATGTATCATGATTGAAAGAGTCTGAATAATAAGCTGGCTATCCTTCACAATGTATTTGTGAATTAGCATGAACAAAACTTTGACTGAACAAGTATTGAACAAGAATAATTATGTCTGAATTGAATGGTAATGAAGGTGATCAACCTTTCATACCTGATGAATACATGCAATACGTACATAGTACAATTCATAAGCATATCTGACTGAAACTACTCTTAGAAGAGTTTAAGTAAAAAGAAACTTGAAAACTTGCCTGATCCGTTGATTACTGTAACACAATATAATAAGCTTCGTCTAGGACCTAATATTAATAATATAGATCTCCAATATTAGAATAATATCATCACAGTATAATACTGTTATAAAATAACCTAAACACATAACCCTTAACCCTGTCAGTCTATACATCACATAAAACTTAGCATCAGGTTAAATTATTTCGGTCTGACTTGAAATCGACAAAATTCTATCATCCCGACGGTCTAGTCGGACAATTATCGAGTCTAAGTTCAATTAAACTCTGTCTGACACTTAACAATTATCTTAAACAATCATATTATCAGTCTAAATAATTTTCATAAGCTCGAAATAATTTTCAGATAATTAATATCATTTATCTAAATTTTCCGATCATTAATACTGTATTTAATGAATTAAATACCATATAATTCCTTTACCACTAATATTTATTTATTGCTAAATATTAATAAAAATTATAACATAATATTATAATATAATTATAATATCACAAAGTATTTTTAATAACTTAAAATCATATTTATATGATTTTTAAACACTTAGATTCATTATTCAATAACTGATATTAATAATAAAATATTAATATTTTCATGCCAAAATATCAAAAGTTATATTTTATAACTTAAAATATTTTTCTAACACTTACATCATTTTTATATGATTTTTAAAGCATTAATTCTATTTTTTCATAATTTATTTAATATATTTACTAAATAAACTAATTATCATTAATATTGATTAATTAATGAATTTCATCACAAAATATTAAAAGTTATCAAAAATAACTTCAAATATTTCCTAATATCATAATATAATTTTTCATGAATTAAAACTATTTTAAAATAATTTATTTAATATTATAATTAAATAAATAAATACCGTTTATATTCCAAAAATATTAAATATTTTCGAAATATACTCAAAATAGTTAAAAACTATTTTTTTGAATTTAAAATAATTTTTCAAAATTTAATATGTATTTTTAATAATTAAAAATCATTTTTTTCTATTTATTTAATTATTTTCTGTATTTTCCGAAAATAAGCGTCGCTAAAGGGACCCTATAGCGACAAAACTGTCGCTATAGGTGTTCTTGAGCTTCAAGCCAAGCAATTTCTGACAGACGCTAGTAGCTACTTTGACCATGAATAACTTTTTGCTCTTTAGGTTTCTGGCAATGTTCTTGGTCAGATCTTATAGAGGAAATACCAGACTACAAGATCCAACAAACATCATGGCTAAAAAACATCAGATCTGGGAGATATTGGCCATCAAAGTAGCTGTCAGAGCTGTTCTTCACGAAGAACAGTTCGAGGTGCCTACTTTGGACCTCTATAACTTGATGATCGTGTAATGTTTATGTGATCTATCAAATGCAGTGTGTAGACAACATGTAGGACTACAACTTCAAAGCTTCATAACACTAAAACATCATAGCATGAACAATATCTGGCCGGTCAAATTTGGACACGGACAATCTGTTCTTGAATTTCTGGGTTCACGATTTGGCAGTTTTGGTCAACCATGTTTGACTGCTTGTAACGTTTGATCTACAATTGATCTGGCTTTGATTCTTTTTGTATCTTAAATACCACATAACAGGCTACATGTTACAAGCTTTAAACATCAAAAACACTTAACACACACGGATCTATGGGGTCTGACATTTGCTGTCAGACGACATTTTTTAAGTTTTCCAAATGTTGAAAAACTTTAAGTTTGAGCACTTTGATGTTATGGGTCCTGAATTTAACAACTTAAAACATTAATAGACTCCCTATTACACAACTTTAAACAATCAATTCCAACAATTAACATAGAATCAAAGGATTTCAAAATTTAGGATTTTTAATACCTTTTTGCTTTGATTTTTGATTTTGATCCTTTGTTGCTGATCTTGGCTTGCTGATTCTTGATCATAGTTCATCTTATCTCTCTCTCTCACTCCAAATTTTCGGATTTCTAGAGAGAGGATGGCTTGGTGAAAAGGAGAATTAAAGTAGCCTTTCTCTCTTTTAATGTTGAAAATAATTGATCCAAAGTTGGAATTAAGTGATTCAAGGGCTGGTAATGCTATAGTAACATATGTAACTTCTAGATGGCTGGCTTGTGTGGAATAATTGGTGGCAATAATTCACAATAATACACTAAATGGGACAAACGGGTATTTTAGTAATTTCTACACCAATAATTTAATTCTTCCTTTAATAATGCACAAGGGCATTTTAGACTTCTCATTTCTATCATGAAGGGCATTTTAGACATTGGCCATAACCCTTAGGGTTTAGGGTTTAGCATTTTAGGATTTAACCCTAACGATTTTGCGATTAAAATTCTAAGATTTCCTAATTAGATTTTAAAAAATAGAAAATCTTGATTTTAAAATTATAATTAGGGATTCCTAATTATATTATAATTCCTTAATCACATTATGACTTTAACTGATTAGGATTAATATTTCCTAATTAATATTGCTAATTTAGCAATTAATTTCATAACTGTACATTAGGGTTCATGACAAAATAATTAGGGTTTAAAAATTCTAAAATTAGGGTTTGCTAATTAATCAGGCTTTACCCTAATTATTATTATAATTAATAGCACTTAAGCATTATGCTTATCCGATAATTTCTCGGATTAGGGTTTTTAAATATCGAATTAGGGTTTCGGATTCCCAGAACTGAAATTAAGGTTTTCATAACCGATTTCTAGGGTTTCTTATAAATCGTAATAATTTTATAACTGAACGTGGACGTTCTTAATATATACGATTAGGGTTTGACACAAATGTGATTTATCTGGTCATCCATTGACCCTTAACCACTTTTGTACACATAATACTATAATCCTGAATAATTTACCAAATTTTTTTTTGAATTCTCAAAATTTCTTCCTGAAAATATCAAACGCATACACTTATTTTCTGTCTAGGCCTATTATGTGACCTTAAATCAATCATTTAAGATTTTAATAAATTTTCTAAATTCTCGGGTCGTCACAAATTCTACGCAATTACAAAGTGGAATATTTTCCAGATTTATGCTGAGTGATCACACAAGATCTAGAACTTTTCTTCTCGGGTATCTATCAAAGATTTACTTTGATACATACGCAGGTGTATCAGATAACCGTAAAAATTAAATCATACCCCTCTGCAAGTACTTAGAGCCGGCCAACTCCTTGTACCATATATTATGCATAATACTTAAGTCGCGCGCAATGGTCGAATATACGACTAAAAATGTTTCCTTTATATAAAAGGTTGTTCTTCTCAGTCTCAGAATCAAGATTTGATTTAACAACGAAATTCAATGATTTCAATATCTAATCACTTCTCTTCTCTTCTCTTCTCTTCTCAAACCTATCAAGTTTTCATTTTCGATCTAGCCGATACAACTGGCATTGTTCTATCAATAATAATTAAATTCTCTTCTATTCTCTTCTCGAACCTATCAAGTTCTAACAAATATTCGTCTAGCCTGAATAATTAGCTAAGACATTTCTCAACATTATTCGACAATAAACATGAATTATCTGTACTGTCAATATTTACTTCTTACGGATATGAATATCCAACAACAGTTATTTTACGAATGTATATTTTCTGAATCAGTAATTCAATTTGAATTATTAAACATGCACTAACTGCGAATAATCAACAATAAATTCTTGGACGTGGTATAATTAACAATAATTAACCACTATAATAATTGAACAATATTAACTCAAGGTTGAGTTAGGAAACTTGCCTTCTCCGTTGATTACAGCTACACAATATACTTATCTACTTTTGAAAGACCTATAATCAATAATATCGGTCTCACAATTAGCACAATAATTTATATTCACGTAACACTGTATTCTATAGTCAAACTTCTCCTAGGCACATTACTACATAGCCACATTAGTGTTTATAACCTATACAAACACTTAACAAGTCTAACTAGTTCGGTCTGGTTGGACTTTAGTCTCATCTCGGTGTTTTGGCCACTCTATCCGATAATTAACACATTGATTATCAATTAAACTTGGTCTCTAAGTTTCAATATTATTTTAGATAAGTTAAATACCGTTTATAATATTTTTTAGAAGTTTTTAATAATTTTTAAACAATTATTATCATTTATAATAATTTTTCAAACACTTAAATCATTTTTAAATGATTTAATTATCAAATAATCTTATTATCATTAATATTTAATAATATAAAAATATTAATGTTATGCTTGCCAAAATATTAAAGTTATTATTAATAACTTAAAATATTTTTAAATCATCAATATTCTACTTAAATAATTTTTAAATTAATTAAAATTATTTTTAAACCATCACCATTAATATTTGAATATTAATGAAATTATTATCAAACTATTAAAAGTCATTAATTATAACTTAAAATATTTTAAAAATATTTTTCTCATTTTAAAATGATTTTTAAATCAATAATATCATTTTTAATTCATTTATTTAATATAATAATTAAATAAATCTAATATCATTAATATTAATTTATTAATGAGAATTCTCCAAAAATATTAAAAATTATATTTTATAATTCAAAATATTTTTTAACACTTTACTCTTATTTAAAATAATTTTTAAATTATAAAAATCATTTTTAACTTATTTATTTAGTTTAATAATTAAATAAATCAATATCATTAATATTAATTTATTAATAAAAATTCTCTAAAAATATTAAAAGTTACATTTTATAACTCAAAATATTTTTAAATACATTATTCTTATTTAAAAATGATTTTTCATAACATTAAATCATTTTCTGTGACGCCCCCAAATTCTCTACATTCACTGTAGCTAATTTGGTGCTCACGTAAATATTCTATAAGATAATAATTCCTATAAATCCAAGATTCACAGTACTCATAGTAAATAGTAGTTCTTGTCAGAACAATCATTGGGTTTTGGACAAAATTTTGCAATGTGTCCCTCCACCTCGCAATTGAAACACTTAATCCCGATGATCTTATTATTCCTACTATGCTTCTGCCGTGGGCATCTATTTGAATAATGTCCAATATTTCCACAAGTAAAACATTGAGTCTCTCGAAACATACATATCCCTCTGTGCTTCTTCTTACAAATACGACAACCTTCATTTCTTTGACTGGTGCTACTATGTCCCTTTTTCCCATAGTTATTTGAAGAATTTACATCCCTCTTCCTTTTACGATCTCCCTTCGTTTGACATTGTCTTAATACTTCATTTCTTGATTCCTCAATCCCCTTCAATTCTGATGGTCCCACTAATTTAAAGTCCAAGGTAATCCTTAAAGTATTAGGTTCAACTTTTGGTGGATTCCCTGACCTCCATCGTGAAGCGTCTAGTAACACGTTTACCAACTGTTAGGATAGGTTTATCTCTATCTGGTTTTCATCGATCTCTGCTGGTGATCCTCCTTGTGATGCCATTTATCTAAAGATACCAAATAACTAAGTATAAGAATGAAAATCATTTCAATTTGACAAACAACAAGGTGTATGTATTTAATTATATATATATATATATATATATATATATATATATATATATATATGCTATGTACTGTACTCCAAGAAAATAATTTACCGACTAATGATTTATACATTTTCACTAGTTTTCTGCCACGAATTCTTACACTAGGAACACCATACTATTACAACTACAGCTCCGCTATTGCCATTTGTTTCCCTAGCCTCTCATGTTCTGTTTTTTTTATAACTTAACCTTGATAGTATTGATCAGCTCTCTTCCGGATGTCCAAATTTCTCCAGCGTCTACTTAACATCTATTCCAATTCTATTCTTTGAATGTTATTTCAACTTCTTTTACTCCTTCGATTGTCCCTCCTTCAGACTCTATATGAGTCTTATAGAAACTTCAATTTCCCTCTTCACTTAACTCCACCCTCGATACTCTTTATGAACATTTTCCAATTCCACCATAGGTTTGCCTCTTATAACTTCCAACATTTTGTTACAACTACTTCAGCGAACACTTCCTTTATTCTATCCTTCGAATCAGTCTCCATTACTACGACCTATTTTGGTTAAAGTACTATTTTAAGTAGAACAATCAACTTTTCACTCATTATATGAATACCTTTAACTCACTCACTAACCAAAACATTAATGTGATATTACTAACTTATATAAACAATCTATTCCTCCAACTTCGGCTGATGACTTTCCTTAATTCATCTCCTACAAACTTATCTTTAGTTAATCTCTTTATTACTACTCTCTCCCTGATACTAAGTCTATAAATTCTAAACTTCTTACCATATTCATCTTCCAATATCGCTCTTTCAGGCCACAATTCCTAAATCCATTACTATCTCCTTTCTTACAACCTTAATTGTCTTCGTATTTTATAAAACCTTTTATCTCCATAATCTTCTCATTCCTTATAACTTCCCTTATTGCCTATTCTAGACATTCCTAACATCTCCAGAATATTTCCCTGCAATGAGTATCTAAACTCATTCCCAATCTCTAAGTTTATCTCCTTATTGCACTCGCTACAATCTCTCAGATCATATCCTAAGGTATTCCTACCCTAGATCTATAACCTACGGCTTTGATACCAAATTATGACGCCCCCAAATTCTCTACATTCACTGTAGCCAATTTGGTGCTCACGTAAATATTCTATAAGATAATAATTCCTATAAATCCAAGATTCAAGTACTCATAGTAAATAGTAGTTCTCGTCAGAACAATCATTGTAACTGAGTACCCACACTTGGATGTACAGGTTCAGTATCTTATAGATATTTCTTCCATATCTATAATTCTTATATATATCTGACCTCCATAGTATTAACGTTAGAGTTCTTCGAACTGAGTGAAGCGCTACCTCAGTGCATCAGGGACCAATGTCTGTTAATGCTATCATTCAGATATATACAATTCCTATAGACACTGTACAATTTTCTAATTCCATTAGAATGACAACTAAATACTGCAAACTAATATTACATTAAACAAATAATATATCGTTACTATTACATTATAGTTTTCAACAAATATCCATGTCTTAAGCCTTTTATCCACAATACCGGAACTTCTTGATTATACTCTTTCTATCTGCAAATGAAGAAAATATTTGCAGAGATGAGCTATAGAAAGCTCAGCAAGTTTTGAAAAATAAACGAATGTTATACATATATCAATTCTAAAATAAATGAACATAAAGTTCAGAGTAGTGCCATAAACATATATTGAGGTTTGTCAGCCAAACCCTGTCCATATCGAGTAACTGTCAGTCTTATAGACTTAGCAACCCTGGTTAATCCGCTCAACCAAACAAAACTAGGAGTATGCATATCATCCTATCTAAATAACCTCCGGTCATTGCTATAAATGCCGGCACATGGAACCCGATCAGTCTATTGCTGCCGATCATAATAGTGTCAGTATATATATCGGTACCAAACAAAATTGGTTTCTCACAAACTATGTTTTGATATCAAATAAAACGCATTTTTCCATAATAATAACTCATATGACTTGGTTATGTTTGAATAAGAAATCATAATCTATAAATAACAGAAATCATATACACTGTATATCACCAGATCATAAGTAATAAATATAAATTTTCATTTAATAAAATAATTTAAATGAAGCTGGCATTTGCAATATGAGGTTTGCATAAAGTGAAGAAGAACTTGCATTTGAAATATAAAGTTTCACAAAGTGCGGAAAAACTTGTCTGTATCGTCGACTATTGCTATACAGTCTATTTAACTTCGTTTGAGGACCTAATATTAATAATATTGATCTCCAAGTTAGAATAATATCATCACAATGTATTACTGCGAACTACTGTTATAAAATAACCTAAACACATTATCATATAATCCTATCGGTCTATAAGACATGTAAGCCTATTCTCAAGTCAAACTATTACAATCTGAGTTGAGTTTAGTACTATTTCGACAGACCGATTGTCTAATCGGATAATTATCAATTAAAACTATTTTTCCATAACTCATAACAATTTATAAATAATTATTACTATTTATCAAAAAATTTCAATCACTTATAATTTATTTATATAAATTAAATACCACTTTATTCCCTTATCATTAATATTTATTTATTATTAAATATTAATAAAAATTATACCATAGTATTATAATATATTTATAATATTTCAAAGTATCTTTAATACCTTAAAATCACATTTATATGATTTTTAAACATTTAAATCCATTGTCCAATAATTGACATTAATATTAAAATATTAATATTTTCATGACAAAATATCTAAAGTTATATTTTATAACTCAAAATATTTTTCTAACCCTTAAATCATTTTTATATGATTTTTAAAGCATTAATTCTATTTTTTCATAATTTTTTAAATATATTTACTAAATAAATTAATTACCATTAATATTAATTTATTAATAAAATTCATCACAAAATATCAAAAGTTATTAAAAATAACTTAAAATATTTTCTAATACCATAATATAATTTTTTAATGATTTTTCAAGTATTAAATTTTTTTTTAATAATTTATTTAATATTATAATTAAATAAATTAAATACCTTTTATATTCCAAAAATATTAAATATTAATAAAATATACTCAAAATAATTTAAAACTAATTTTTAAGCTTTAAAATAATTTTTTAAGAATTTATTTTGTATTTTTAATAATTAAAAACTAATTTTCTCAATTTATTTAATAAAATAATAATTTTTAGAAAATAAAGTGTCACTAAAGGACCCTATAGCGATAGAACCGTCGCTATAGGTGTTCTTCACAAACCCAGAACATGCAATGTCAGACACCAAGTTGCTAGGTTTGACCACATGTAGATTTGTGATCATAAGGTTTCTGGGCTTGTGATTTTGTTAGAAATGTAGTATTAATGTAATACTACAATTAACAACTTGATTCATGGTCATACAACAACATAAAAGAAAGATCTAGACTCTCAAACTTCTTGTCAGAGCTGTTCTTCATTTATGGGTTTTCCAGAAATGAAGAATAGTTATAGGGTACCTACTTTGGTTCTCTGTAACTTTGATTCTAAGCATTGTTTCGGTGATCTAAAAGTTCCAATATGTAGTATACATGACAGGGTACAATATCATAACACTAGATCCATCTAACAATATCACACGAACAAGATCTCTCATGGTCAAACCATGACAAAAAACTTGTTCTTAACTTTTTTGGGTTTTCCAGATTTTAAGGTACCTACTTTGAGTCCTTTAATCCTTGTTTTCTGGGATTTCTTAATGTATTTTAATGGTTCACCAATGTAGTAGAGATTGCAAAGAACAACTCTAAATCATCGGTTCATCATAACAACATCAAACATGGCAGATCAAAGCTGGTCAAACTCTTATCAGAAGCTGTTCTTGAGCGAATTCTGGGGTTTCCAGATTTCGTTCAAGACAGTTGGTCAACGCTACTTTGACCGTGATTATCTTTGATTATATGTATTTTCTGGGTGAGATAAAGGCTTCATGGTGTAGTCCTTATACCAGACTACAACATAACAACAACAACTGGGCAAAACTAACAAACAACAGCAAGATTAGAGGCTCTAAAATTACTTGTCGGACTTTCTGGAAAATCTGGGCTGCCCAGATTTCAGTTTTTGTGGTCGGTCAACTAACTTTGACCACTTATAACTTGTAATATACACATGATCTGGACCTGTTTCTAGTTCCAGAGCATAGTTCACATGACATAATACAGATCTATAACTTAAAACACACTAAACAACTAACAAGTAAAGATCTAGAGGCCCTGACATTAGACTGTCAGGCCTTAACATTAAGGTTCTTGGTCAGTGTTTAAAACTTGATTTTCTAACACCTAGATGATATGAATCCTTGATGTAACATCTTGGATCACTAAATAACATCTCTTAACAAAACTTTAACCAGCAATAAACAACATCTAACAAGAAATCATATGATTTACAAGAGTTAGGGTTTATACCTTTCTAAGCTTGATCTTTGATTTTGATTTTTGGATTCTGTTCCTTGGCTTGCTAAGACATGATATTGGTCTAATTTCTTTGTCTCTCTCACTCTAGCTTCGAAATTATAGAGAGAGAAAAGACTTGGAGAGAATGCTAAGTAAAGTAAGATTTTACTTAAGTTATATAATTTGATTTTGGATTCATGCATCTAGATGTGCAAGGTGGCACTTGATATCTGATCTTGGAAGATTTTAAGACCCAAGGGATAAATAAGTGGTGATGACTCACAAGATTTTACAAATCTTTTGCTTAAGTTTTAAGAAAAAGGGTATTTCGGTCATTTCGCATTCACTAAGGGCAATTTGGTCTTTTCCTCTACAACTTGAAGGGTATTTTGGACATTTCAAATATATCCCACAACATTTAACACTTAGGCATTTAAACTTAGCTTTTGAATTCCCAATTGAGGGTTTTTGTAACACCCCCAAATCCGGTACTTCAATTTCCATATGATTTGGTGTTCACTATTCAAAAAATCATATATCTATCTACCCATAATAAAAGTAAACCATGCAATAGATAGAAATAAATCCTTACAACATCTGAATAATAAATACAATCTCAGGTCATACTAACCTTAAATATCTGTGTGGAAATATAAACAAATAATAAGTCTTAAACAACATCGAGTCTTAACAATAACATTCTTAAAATTTAATAACACGTCTTCATCACTTAATAGCTTTGCCCTTGCCTTTGCTAGATAAAGGCTCGTCGGTTCTTTCATTCTTAACTGCAATGTAATTATTATGCAAGAGTGAGCACGATTGCCCACAAGTATAAAAATGAAATAACAATATAATAACATGCGAGTGAATCGAAGAATTCTGAAATGAAGCTCAACTTTTAAACCAAAAATGATTACCAAGAATCAAAAATTCTGAGGGTCATAAGACCTTGAACTATGTCTTAGGTTATCAATGATTATTCTTGAAACATTTAACAGTTATAAGACTATGGACTCTTCTTCTCATACTTAGGGGGATCAGCCCTTAGTACCATACTGTGCACAATAACTTAACACTAACGCATAAGTAATCCCTTTACAGGGTTGTTCATCTCATTTTGACGTTAGAGTCCGCACCAAAGGAAGTTTGGTTTGGATAAATCAATAAGGGTTCTGAAATTTAGAACGTTCATCAACTATGAACTAGTCGAATCAATAAGGGTTCGTTAGTCTAATAAGGTTCAACAATAAATGGTATTTAAATTGAATAAGAATCTCAAGAGATATACAATAGAACAAGTATTGTATAACAGATTCATACTTTGAAAAGATAATTAATCTTTAATATAACAAATCAAACTTGATTTAATAATGACAAGAATTGCTTGAAGTAAGTTACAAACTTGAATAATGATAACAAGTAGGGTTATGATACTTGCCTCGTGCGTAGATTACACTTTAACTAAACTCGTTCTTTGATTTAAATCCTACATATCAATTACGTTCACAATACCAGTCAATTACAACGTACTAAACATTATAAGTTCATTCTCTTTGTCTAACTTTGATTATGACTATACTTAGTCAATTTATCACATTCATTGTTACATAATTTACACCTCACAATTAACAAGCTAATTATGTAATCAATAATTCAATCCACATGTAATTATGTTATTTACATGTTAAGTATCTATTTTAACATCTCATTATACTTATAACATAATTTTATGTTCATTACATTAAGTTAACATCAAATTCATGGACTTAAACACTTTAAAATTTTCGTTTCTGAATTTTCTGGAAAGTGACGCTGCGGCGCCACTTTTGTACTAAGGCTTCGTGCTGCGGCGTCGTGGCACTGCGGCTTGAGACCTGGCGCTGCGGCGCGGTGGCGCTGCGGCGTGGGAAAAAAGCAGGCAGCCGGCGCTGCAGCGCGGCGTACCAGTTCTAGAAATGGCAGTTCGCGAAAAATTGCAGAACATGCCAATTTCTTCCAATTTCTTAATTTCTACACGAATTTAGACATACTCACATGATATAATTCATTCATAATCAGTACCCAACACTTAAAGAGTGATTTTAACCCATTAAAACATATAATTACATAATTAAAATATTCAAATTGCACTGTTATTGATGTTCTCGAACACAAACATGGAATTTAATACTACGGATTCGTTATAAGGCCAAATCCAACCATTCAAGTTTCGTTTTGTTCGTTTTATCATGCATAATCAAATAAGAGTATAAATTTTACAAAATCATTTACGTTTGATACATTAAATTTACGTATAAAGGGCCATATGGCCAAAACCCAAACTCTGTAAATTTTGAGCAACATATACGACGTAAAATTATGAACTGATGATAAGGAATTATATACAATATATATTAAAACACATTAAAACAACATCTTAACACATATATGCACATAACTCTTACAATTTCCAATTACAGAGACTTTACAGAAGACTGAAAGCCATTTTTATAAACACTTTAATACGTAAATTAAAATTTGGGAAGGAGGAGATTACTCACAGCTTAGTGTAGATAGAAGAGATGAAATTCTCAAATAATCAAACAACTAACAATTCTCTCAAATTCTTAATTCTCTCTCTTTGTGATTTCCTTGTAGAACTTAGAAAATGAAGAGAAGAAGAATACATATAATAATAATAAGGGAAGGAACTGACGCGTTGTGGTCAGTTACCCAGTCATGGGTAACTTCCCTCAACTCCCACTAAGGCCATGTTTGGCTATCATTTTAAAAGCTTATACCCCATTAATTTAATAAAACCTCTTATACTATAGTTAAATAATGTCACACTCCTTTATAAAATAAATCAATATCTTATTTAATTTACTTTAAATAAAATATAATAAATTCTCATAAATTCACATAGTCACATAATTAAATTTCTCATTAATAAATAATGTCAAATTATTAACTCTCTAATTAATAATTAAATTAATTAAAATAACATTAGGCTTATTAAATATTTCTTTTAATACAATAAGCTCACATAAATACATACTTCAATTATCAATATTCTCCACATTAATTTAATAAATATAACACATATAATTACATTAATCTACCATAATTTCATTAATTAATTATTTAATCTAATAATTAATTCATCGAAAAATATTTATTCAATTTAATAAATATTTAATTTAATTTACAAAAATCTCGGTTGTCACATACTTCCCCTCTTAAAATGATTCTGTCCCCAGAATCACGACTCAATAATTCATTCGTTACAATCTTCTCTACTTGCAAAGATTCTGTCCCCAGAATCGAAGACACAAATTAAACACATAACTCAGAGAAATCTTTCATCATTTTATCTAAATATAAATTTTATATTTCATACTACATTCCTTACTTTAACAAATTCTAGGTTTCGTTTCATAACTTTCACTTGAACTCAATTATATTCTGAGTATTATATATCTTTTAACCCATTCATTTCCTTTTCTAAGGATCGCTATCAAAAACACTCGGGATATTACATTCATCCTTTCTTCTAAGAATTTCGTCCTCAAAATTTTATCTATTAATCTTTATTCATCCGATCTATCAAAATAGATTTTACATTAATACTATATTCATTCCTTGGGATTTATAACCACTTCTTTTCACAAAGATCTTTCTACAATTATTAAACTTTTCTATTAAAATTTTTACATTACTCTTTGATAACTCATATCATTCTCACTTCAAAATCTCTTTTCTCACTTATTCAACATACTCATCATTCAGTGTCGCATTCTACGACTTGCTTCTTCCTAAGGAATACTTTCCTTTTCATTTCCATCTTGCAGAATAACAAGAATCTTCCACAATTGTTCAATAATTGGGAAGTAGTATGAATAACTCAGAAATTTAAAAGATTCCAAATCATGCTGAGGGGTCACAAGACCGTGAACTCTATTCTCGATTTACTAGTGCTTCAACTCAATCCTTCACACTGCAAACCAAAGTGTTTATCAAGCACAAAGAATGAAAACACCCTCCATACGTACATTAGGTGGCCAGCCTATTGTACCACTACGTTGAGCCGCAATGTAGTATTTTGTAACGACTATATGTGTTACGCTCGGATCCATTGTCCCTAAAAACATGTCCCTTTATAGGGTTGTTTAACTCAGCTTTTCAACATCTGAATCCGCACCAAAATAATTTGTTTTGGCATAACTTTTCAATGAACGTTTGAATTTCATGAACATCTTTCAATATTTGTCTAGCTGAATCAAATAGCATAGACCTCTACAACAATTCGGACATCAACCGAAATATACATATACATAGATACATATGTATTCTCATATCTTAAAGAAATTTCAAAAATCTTTTTATGACGTCATGATACCGCACTGTATTTACAGTCCGTTGAGGATTTCGTCATTTGGTGATTTTATCATACTACATCATACCATAGTGGGCTGACGATCCTTAGATCACATCCAACATTAAGTAATACTGCATTGATGACTCCATCATTTTTATCATCTTTGCATCAGGTTACATGATGCATTAATGATATATAAAATACATTTTGATTTATTGCAAATTATTTTTGTCTAGCCGAAGCAATTAGCATAGACATACGAATAATAGTATTGTTGTTAAAACTCATTGGTTCCATCATTTGATCCAATGTTTTCAAGAAAATAGAAGTGTAAATATCAGCACGAAGTCAATAAATTTCGAAAGTTTAGCATAGCTAGTAGATTTAGAATATCCAAGTATCCATCAACTTCAATCTTTACTTCATTACTTAACCATTCTAATACTCTACAACTTCATCAATGCTCTCTATACTATGACCTTTTTCTACCCAAAATAGTTCATCAAACTTACTGCACATTGGAAGTTCAGGAACTTACCACAATAATATGAGTTTAAGAACTTATCCTAGTCAGACCATAGGCGTCCATTCGCTGAGGGTTCAAAACATACCATATTATTATGAGTCACGAACTTACCAAATGCATTAGTTTTAAGAACCGCACCTAATCTTAATAATATCTGACTAATCTTAATAGTTTCTAACTATCAAATATACACATGAGAAAAGAATCACCTTTTCACCACACATACATTGATAGCGAAATACCAACATTCCAATGATTATCAATGTAATAAACTAAGTGCAAGCACAAAGCCCCTACCCATACAAAGGTTTGTACAACTCAACCATCACATGAGTCCTCAGTTGAAATCTCACCTAACTCTATCTTACTCTTAACACTTACCCTTAACTTGCTCAATACGAAATCCTCGTATCACATTATCTATAACTCCTCGTGAGTTATATTGTACTATATCATAGTACATTATCTTCATAGCATCAAGCTATAATCATTCAAACATTACAGATCATCTTCCTTTTATAACTTAAACAGATCATGTCGTGATCTTATTCTATAATCATCTCCCTTAAAATTCTTTTCTTAACTCGTGATCGTTTTGTTTTACGATCCTCATTCTTTCCCTTTTTCATCATTTTCGACATTATTCGTTATCTTGGCTATTGGAGTTAAGAAACTCCCATTTCTTATCTTTATATCTCTACAAGATTCTTCTTTGAATTTTCTTGTTTATATAACAATTCTTCCTTTAAGAATTCTAACTTCATTTACATCGCTCAACATTTCATTCGAGTTCTACACTTTCATCATACACATCCATTATCTACACTTGGTACACATCGAGTCTCTAACAGTTTCAGTATGATACGCTGAGTGGTTTTCCACAAACAACCAACAAACTAGGTTTCGAGTTGCTAGTTCGTATATACCTCCGCTCTATGAAGGAATCGTTTAGCCCAGATACCATACATCAACTACTAAAGAGTATAATTGTACCATACTTAAATATTACTCTCTATTCTTAACTTCTTTATCACTCTTCTTATAGACACTGTCTATTTATTATCACCTTACATCCTTATTATTAGAGTTGGGTAACCCCACATTCATATTCCTTATAACTCTACGAGATTCTTCTTTGAATCGTGCCACGCAAGTTTTAATCCCTTCTATAAAAATTTCTTAAATTACTTCTTATTGTTCAAACTCTATCTGAGCTTATTCGTTCACTATCTTCACCTTTTCTTCTCTAAGGTTATAGCCTAAGGTACCCCTACCTAAGGTTTATAACCTACAGCTCTGATACGAACTTGTGACACCCCCAAATCCGGTACTTTAATTTCCACATGATTTGGTGTTCAATATTCAAAAAATCATATATCTATCTACCCATAATAAAAGTAAACCATGCAATAGATTGAAATAAATCCTTACAACATCTGAATAATAAATACAATCCCAGGTCATACTAACCTTAAATATCTGTGCGGAAACATAAACAAATAATAAGTCTTAAACAAGATCGAGTATTAACAATAACATTCTTAAAATTTAATAACACGTCTTCATCACTTAATAGCTTTGCCCTTGCCTTTGCTAGAAGAAGGCTCGTCGGTTCTTTCGTTCTTAACTGCAATGTTATTATTATGCAAGAGTGAGCACGATTGCTCACAAGTATAAAACTGAAATAACAATATAATAACATGCGAGTGAATCGAAGAATTCTGAAATGAAGCTCAACTTTTGAACCAAAAATGATTACCAAGAATCAAAAATTCTGAGGGTCATAAGACCTTGAACTATGTCTTAGGTTATCAAGGATTATTCTTGAAACATTTAACAGTTATAAGACTATGGACTCTTCTTCTCATACTTAGGGGGATCAGCCCTTAGTACCATACTGTGCACAATAACTTAACGCTAACGCATAAGTAATCCCTTTACAGGGTTGTTCATCTCATTTTGACGTTAGAGTCCGTACCAAAGGAAGTTTGGTTTGGATAAATCAATAAGGGTTCTGAAATTTAGAACGTTCATCAACTATGGACTAGTCGAATCAATAAGGGTTCGTTAGTCTAACAAGGTTCAACAATAAATGGTATTTAAATTGAATAAGAATCTCAAGAGATATACAATAGAACAAGTATTGTATAACAGATTCATACTTTGAAAAGATAATTAATCTTTAATATAACAAGTCAAACTTGATTTAATAATGACAAGAATTGCTTGAAGTAAGTTACAAACTTGAATAATGATAACAAGTAGGGTTAGGATACTTCCCTCATGCGTAGATTACACTTTAACTAAACTCGTTCTTTGATTTAAATCCTACATATCAATTACGTTCACAATACCAGTCAATTACAATGTACTAAAGATTATAAGTTCAATCTCTTTGTCTAACATTGATTATGACTATACTTAGTCAATTTATCACATTCATTGTCACATAATTTACACCTCACAATTAACAAGCTAATTATGTAATCAATAATTCAATCCACATGTAATTATGTTATTTACATGTTAAGTATCTATTTTAACATCTCATTATACTTATAACATAATTTTATGTTCATTACATTAAGTTAACATCACATTCATGGACTTAAACACTTTAAAATTTTCGTTTCTGAATTTTCTGGAAAGTGACGCTGCGGCGCCACTTTTGTACTAAGGCTTCGCGCTGCGGCGTCGTGACACTGCGGCTTGAGACCTGGCGCTGCGGCGCGGTGGCGCTGCGGCGTGGGAAAAAGGCAGGCAGCCGGCGCTGCGTACCAGTTGCAGAAATGGCAGTTCGCGAAAAATCGTAGAACATGCCAATTTCTTAATTTCTACACGAATTTAGACATACCCACATGATATAATTCATACATAATCATTACCCAACACTTAAAGAATGATTTTAACCCATGAAAACATATAATTACATAATTAAAATATGCAAATTGCACTGTTATTAATGTTCTTGAACACAAACATGGAATTTAATACTACGGATTCGTTATAAGGCCAAATCCAGCCATTCAAGTTTCGTTTTGTTCGTTTTATCATGGATAATCAAATAAGAGTATAAATTTTACAAAACCATTTATGTTTGACACATTAAATTTACGTATAAGGGCTATATGGCCAAAACCCAAACTCTGTAAATTTTGAACAACATATACGACGTAAAATTATGAACTGATGATAAGGAATTATATACAATATATATTAAAATACATTAAAACAACATCTTAACACATATATGCACATAACTCTTACAATTTCCAATTACAGAGACTTTAAAGAAGACTGAAAGCTATTTTTATAAAAACTTTAATACGTAAATTAAAATTTGGGAAGGAGGAGATTACTCACAGCTTAGTGTAGATAGAAGAGATGAACTTCTCAAATAATCAAACAACTAACAATTCTCTCAAATTCTTAATTCTCTCTCTTTGTGATTTCCTTGTAGAACTTAGAAAATGAAGAGAAGAAGAATACGTATAATAATAATAAGGGAAGGAACTGACGCGTTGTGGTCAGTTACCCAGTCATGGGTAACTTCCCTCAACTCCCACTAAGGCCATGTTTGGCTATCATTTTAAAAGCTTATACCCCATTAATTTAATAAAACCTCTTATACTATAGTTAAATAATGTCACACTCCTTTATAAAATAAATTAATATCTTATTTAATTTACTTTAAATAAAATATAATAAATTCTCATAAATTCACATAGTCACATAATTAAATTTCTCATTAATAAATAATGTCAAATTATTAACTCTCTAATTAATAATTAAATTAATTAAAATAACATTAGGCTTATTAAATATTTTTTTAATACAATAAGCTCACATAAATACATACTTGAATAATCAATATTCTCCACATTAATTTAATAAATATAACACATATAATTACATTAATCTATCATAATTTCATTAATTAATTATTTAATCTAATAATGAATTCATCAAAAAATATTTATTCAATTTAATAAATATTTAATTTAATTTACAAAAATCTCGGTTGTCACATACTTCCCCTCTTAAAAGGATTCTGTCCCCAGAATCACAACTCAATAATTCATTCGTTACAGTTTTGAATATTGGAATTAGGGTTTCGGATTCCCAAAACCGAAATTAGGGTTTACCAGTTAAGGTTTGCTACTTCTCACTTGATTTCCCTGATAAATTTTATACATAATCTACATCTACATACTTATGATAATATTTAATACTACTAACTCTTAGTGTTACCCCTAATTACGGTTAGGGTTCGTTTATTAGGGTTTCTAAAATGAAAATTAGGGTTATCCGACATTCGATTAAGGTTTCTAATCCCTTATTAGAGTTTACTAAGTTTATACCCTATCTAATCAATCATTAATCATCAATTCTATATCGTACAACACATATTCATCAATACAATTTTTTATAACTGTATTTTTTACCGAATCCCTATCCAGACTTAAGGTTAGGGTTTCTATTCTCTGTTAAGCACAACTCTACTCATATTTCTTAGTCAATACACAAATTGACCACTTCTCTGGACTTGTATCACAAATATTTAATACAATGATGATAACCAATATAACTATTAAATAAAAAAAATTATTCTTAAAATTTCGGATCCTCACATTCTCCCTTCCTTATAAGGATTCCGTCCACGGAATCAACATCACTGTATACTTACCTTTATGTCTATCATTCGACATTTATTCCACTTTTAATTCCTTTTTAGGAATAAAAACAATTTCTAGGCTCAACCTAAGTTTTATTTAACTTATTTTGGCCCATAATTTCCTTAGGAAACATAGTTCCACATCCACACATTTAATTCAAAAATTAAGATCATAAAAATTTTGAATTAATATATTCTCCCCTCCTTATAAGATTCTATATTACGAATCTTGATCCATTCTTTATTCAAAAGTTTATATAAATTGAATCAATAGACTTCACCATTGTATTTAAATTTAATCGTTAAACACATAGAACATTCAACACACATAACAGTTATTTCTCCATGTCCTTATTTGTCGTATACCACGACTATTAGTCAAGTTAAAAACTTAATCACTATTTATCCTTATCTTAACTTACTTGAACTTAAATTTCTCCTTCAACATTAATTCTAATTTCGTCCCTGTTTAACTATAGCACTCTCTTTGACTTATTGTCTTATATTTTAAACCCTTGGTATTCTAACCATAGTATTTTACTAAATTGTAACCTCCATGGTTCAATCACCACATCTCATAATGGTACCTATCTGTTTGTAACCGAACAAATCGGCGTGCCTACAGAAAATCTGGCTTCGGTGTCTTCCCCCTTATAATTTGTCTCAAATTCTTTCTTTATATCTTATATTCCCATCTCTATCTACTATCTTATTCAAGATTTATCTTCTTTCTCATAACCTTTTCCTATAACTAACGCTTCTGAATACAGTTAGCTGAACTCTTATCTCAATCTTAAATTTATTAAAATCTTTTATCAGTACCTCGTTGTTTCATTTAACTTTTAATATTATTGTTAAATGTTTCCTCCTTCATATGTCTCAAATCCAGATGCGATTTACACTTATGGTAGTCAATTATACCTCTTATTTCAAGATACAGCTAATTCATTTCTCCACTTGAATTACTTTATCATAACTAGTAATAATGATATTTTTAAATCATTCCTTCACTTCTCAAATTTATCTCTAACTTTCTTCACTTCAGATTATTAATCCTAGTGGTTTATTTAAGCAATTCCTTCGGCTATGGTTGTCTAATCCACTACTAATCTCATACTTTTGATATAAAGTAACCTTAATTACCTTTGCTTCCTTTCATAACTGACTTTTCATCTTTCACAAATTTCTTCTCGACCAAAAGAATACGATCACCATTATCATTATTATTAGGGAATAACTTTTATTCAATCTTTTATAGTATCGTCTAAAATACTTTTTAGACTTTTCATTAACCTACGTTCTACCATGATTAAACATATTTAATGCATAAATATTCATTTATCTTTTAATTTTTTTTACACTTTGCAAATACCTTTCAAATTTAAAATATATTTATTATATAACAACAAGTTTCACTAATTACATTTCAGTTCATCTTACCACTACTATTACATAATGTACCTATCATAGACCAAAAGATAAAATCTATTATCTTTACCGAACGTATACCAAAAGTTGTAACCTCTACCGTACATATAGATGCATTTACATATACTATTCAAAATATTATTCTAACATTCTTACTATTTCAAATATCCCCAAAATCTAACTTTCATCTTAGACGTTTCCCTTCACCTGCTGGTTTGGATTTGAGATTTTGGTTCCCCTTTAGGTTAAGATTTTTGGGTTTTGGACAAACTTTTGCAATGTGTCCCTCCACCTCGCAATTGAAACACTTAATCCCGATGATCTTATTGTTCCTACTATGCTTCTGCCATAGGCATCTATTTGAATAATGTCCAATATTTCCACAAGTAAAACATTGAGTCTCTCGAAACATACATATCCCTCTGTGTTTCTTCTTACAAATACGAAAACCTTCATTTCTTTGACTGGTGCTACTATATCCCTTTTTCCCATAGTTATTTGAAGAATTTACATCCCTCTTCCTTTTACGATCTCCCTTCGTTTGACATTGTCTTAATACTTCATTTCCTGATTCCTCAATCCCCTTCAATTCTGATGGTCCCACTAATTTAAAGTCCAAGGTAATCCTTAAAGTATTAGGTTCAACTTTTGGTGGATTCCCTGACCTCCATCGTGAAGCGTCTAGTAACACGTTTACCAACTGTTGGGTTGGGTTTGTTTCTATCTGGTTTCCGTTGATCTCTGCTGGTGATCCTCCTTGTGATGCGATTTATCTAAAGATACCAAATAACTAAGTATAAGAACGAAAATCATTTCAATTTGACAAAAAACAAGGTGTATATATTTAATTATATATATATATATATATATATATATATATATATATATATATGCTATGTACTCCAAGAAAATAATTTACCGACTAATGATTTAGACATTTTCACTAGTTTTCTCCCACGAATTCTTACACTAGGAACACCATACTATTACAACTACAGCTCCTCTACTGCCATTTGTTTCCCTAGCCTCCTATGTTCTGTTTTTTTTATAACTTAACCTTGATACTATTGATCAGCTCTCTTGCGGATGTCCAAATTTCTCCAGCGTCTACTTAACATCTATTCCAATTCTTTTCTTTTAATGTTATTTAAACTTCTTTTACTCCTTCGGTTGTCCCTCCTTCAGACTCTATACGAGTCTTATAGAAACTTCAATTTCCCTCTTCACTTAACTCTACCCTCGATACTCTTTATGAACATTTTCCAATTCCACCATAGGTTTGCCTCTTACAACCTCTAACATTTTTTTACAACTACTTCAGCGAACACTTCCTTTATTCTATCCTTCGAATCATTCTCCATTACTATGACCTATTTTGGTTCAAGTACTATTTTAAGTAAAACAATCAACTTTTCACTCATTATATGAATACCTTTAACTCACTCACTTACCAAAACATTAATTTGATATTACTAACTTATATAAACAATCTATTCCTCCAAATTCGGCTGTTGACTTTCCTTAATTCATCTCCTACAAACTTATCTTTAGTTAATCTCTTTATTACTACACTCTCCCTGATACTAAGTCTATAAATTCTAAACTTCTTACCATATTCATCTTCTAATATCACCCTTTCAGGCCACAATTCCTAGATCCATTACTATCTCCTTTCTTACAACCTTAATTGTCTTCGTATTTTATAAAACCTTTTCTCTCCATAATCTTCTCATTCCTTATAACTTCCCTTATTGCCTATATATTATAGACATTCCTAACATCTCCAAAATATTTCCCTGCAATGAGTATCTGAACTCATTCCCAATCTCTAAGTTTATCTCCTTTTTGCACTCGCTACAATCTCTCAGGTCATATCCTAAGGTATTCCTACCCTAGATCTATAACCTACGGCTTTGATACCAAATTATGACGCCCCCAAATTCTCTACATTCACTGTAGCCAATTTGGTGCTCACGTAAATATTCTATAAGATAATAATTCCTATAAATCCAAGATTCACAGTACTCATAGTAAATAGTAGTTCTCGTCAGAACAATCATTGTAACTGAGTACCCTCACTTGGATGTACAGGTTCAGTATCTTATAGATATTTCTTCCATATCTATAATTCTTATATATATCTGACCTCCATAATATTAACGTTAGAGTTCATCGAACTGAGTGAAACGCTACCTCAGTGCATCAGAGACCAATGTCTGTTAATGTTATCATTCATATATATATATATATATATATATATATATATATATATATATATATATCCTATAGACACTGTACAATTTTCTAATTCCATTAGAATGACAACTAAATACTGCAAACTAATATTACATTAAACAAATAATATACCGTTACTATTACATTATAGTTTTCAACAAATATCCATGTCTTAAGCCTTTTATCCACAATATCGAAACTTCTGGATTATATTCTTTCTATCTGCAAATGAAGAAAATATTTGCAGGGATGAGCTACAGAAAGCTCAGCAAGTTTTGAAAAATAAACGAATGTTATACATATATCAATTCTAAATTAAATAAACATAAGGTTCAGAGTAGTGCCATAAACATATACTAAGGTTTGTGTGCCAAACCCTGCCCATTTCGAGTAACTGTCAGTCATATAGACTTAGCAACCAGGGTTAATCCGCTCAACCAAACAAAACTAGGAGTATGCATATCATACTATCTAAATAACCTCCGGTCATTGCTATAAATGCCGGCACATGGAACCCGATCAGTCTATTACTGCCGATCATAATAGTGTCAGTATATATATCGGTACCAAACAAAATTGGTTTCTCACAAACTATGTTTTGATATCAAATCAAACACATTTTTTCATAATAATAACTCATATGACTTGGTTATGTTTGAACAAGAAATCATAACCTATAAATAACAGAAATCATATACACTGTATATCAGCAGATCATAATTAATAAATATAAAATTTTCATTTAATAAAATAATTTAAAAGAAGCTGGCATTTGCAATATGAGGTTTGCACAAAGTGAAGAAGAACTTGCATTTGAAATATAAAGTGTGGAAAAACTTGCCTGTATCGTCGACTATTGCTATACAGTTTATTTAACTTCGTCTGAAGACCTAATATTAATAATATTGATATCCAAGTTAGAATAATATCATTACAATGTATTACTGTGAATTACTATTATAAAATAACCTAAGCACATTATCATATAATCATATCGGTCTATAAGGCATGTAAGTCCTAATCTCAAGTCAAACTATTACAGTCTGAGTTGAGTTTAGTACTATTTCGACAGCCCGATTGCCTAATCGGATAATTATCAATTAAAACTATTTTTCCATAGCTCATAACAATTTATAAATAATTATTACTATTTATCAAAAAATTTTAATCACTTAGAATTTATTTATATAAATTAAATACCACTTTATTCCCTTATCATTAATATTTATTTATTATTAAATATTAATGAAAATTATACCATAGTATTATAATATATTTATAATATTTCAAAGTATTTTTAATACCTTAAAATCATATTTATATGATTTTTAAACGTTTAAATCAATTGTCCAATAATTGACATTAATATTAAAATATTAATATTTTCATGACAAAATATCAAAAGTTATATTTTATAACTCAAAATAGTTTTCTAACCCTTAAATCATTTTTATATGTTTTTTAAAGCATTAATTCTATTTTTTCATAATTTTTTAATATACTTACCAAATAAATTAATTACCATTAATATTAATTTATTAATAAAATTCATCACAAAATATCAAAAGTTATTAAAAATAACTTAAAATATTTTTTAATACCATAATATAATTTTTTTTACGATTTTTCAAGTATTAAAATTATTTTTGAAATTAAATAAATTAAATACCTTTTATATTTCAAAAATATTAAATATTAATAAAATATATTCAAAATAAGAAAAAACTAATTTTTAAGCTTTAAAATATTTTTTTAAGAATTTATTTTGTATTTATAATAATTAAAAACTAATTTTCTCTATTTATTTAATAAAATAATAATTTTCAGTAAATAAAGTGTCACTAGAGGACCCTATAGCGACAGAACCGTCACTATATGTGTTCTTCACAAACCCAGAACATGTAATGTCAAACACCAAGTTGCTAGGTTTGACCACATGTAGATTTGTGATCATAATGTTTCTAGGCTTGTGATTTTGTTAGAAATGTAGTATTAATGTAATACTACAATTAAGAACTTGATTCATGGTCATACAACAACATAAAAGAAAGATCTAGACTCTCAAACTTCTTGTCAGAGTTGTTCTTCATTTCTGGGTTTTCCAGAAATGAAGAACAGTTGCAGGGTACCTACTTTGGTTCTCTGTAACTTTGATTCTAAGCATTGTTTCGGTAATCTAAAAGTTCCAACATGTAGTATACATGACAGGGTACAATATCATAACACTAGATACATCTAACAACATCACATGAACAAGATCTCTCATGGTCAAACTGTGACGCCCCCAAAATTAGGTATACATCACCCATCTTGGGTCGTCAGATACATGGTATAGAATACAAATACAACTTACTAATACAACTGTCATGTACAATACGACAAAACATAACTGTGAGTTTAAATACAATTATTGTCTACTAGAGACTATACAAACTCAAAAGGAGTCCTCATTACAATTATTATCACACTATTTAACAGAATAGTGAGGACTACCAATACTATCATCTGGTCCATCACTCCGTTCCCCGACTCCTCCCAGCTATATTCTCATTTCCTGAAGAGAACAGTGAAAGAAAGGGTGAGCTCAACTAACCCAGTAAGAAATATTATAACTAAGATAATGCAGGATAAATTATCATTAGCCTTCAACAGTATTAAACTGATAAAATATAACGAACATCAAGTTTAACTGCAGTGGAACAAGCAATCCATTAAAAGAGTCAAGTAGAGAATAAAATATACTATCTTCTATGATTTAAAAGGTTTTTTCAACACTGTTATCGCTGGGACTTAGCTTAACAAAATAATCAACATCATCGAATCAGCCCTGCACTACGGCCAAGGATATTCTTTAGTATCACGACCACAATTATCCATGCACTACGGGCCAAGAATATTTGTGTATTCATTAATGGTCATGATCATGCCAACAACTGTCCATCAATGCACTACGGGCCAATGAGGACTTTTACCACATCATTTGTAACATTGCGGTCATGATTACACCGAATAATCCCTGGTTATAATCATACCAAGTCCATCTATGCATTACATGCCATAGATGACTTTTAACATTTTATAAACATGAGGATGATGACAATAATATAAGAATTCAATAAAATAAGTTCAAGAATTAATTTATCCAAGAATTAACAACGTCCAAATTGTCAACATGATACTGCTTTGTGGAGTAAAATTCAAGAATGCTTAGAAGAATAATTTCATGAAAAGATACTGGATGAACCGCAATTATCAAGGATATTCCACTAATTTCATGGAGTATAGAAGTTAAAACTTAACCAACTGAGTATAATAAAGAATAGAATAACAAAAGAAATCACCCGGCATGCGATAGACCGCACAGACATGTTATTCCAACAGAATAATAAATAATGGAACCAGGTCCGGCATAAAACGCACAGACATGATATTCCAACAGAATAATAAATAATGGAACCAGGTCCGGCGTAAAACGCACAGACGGATATTCCAACAGAATAATAATAAAGACGGAACCAGGTCCGATGTAAAACACACAGACAGGATGTTCCAACAGAATAATAATAAAGACGGAACCAGGTCTAGTGTAAAACACACAGACAGGATGTTCCAACAGAATAATAATAAAGACGGAACCAGGTCCGGTGTAAAACACACAGACATGATGTTCCAACAGAATAACAGAAGAATGCCACCGAGTATAGGGTAGACCGCGTATACAGGTTATTCCAACAGAATAATAAGAAATAGAATAACAACAGTTCTCTTCATGAATAAGAAAGAATAACACCCCTTACCGTTTTAAAGAAGAACTGAAATAAGGAAGTAGTTAAGTAGCAGAATACTTTTCTTCTCTCTCTCTATAGTTTCTCTCTATAGTTTATCTCTCTAAAGTTCAGTGAATTCGTAAGAAATAATGAAGGAATGAGCTGCTATTTATAGAAAAATAGAATGCATAGTAACTAATCCATGAACGGTCCAGATTGATTACTTTAATTTGACGGTCCATAATTAAAGAAAAATCTTTTAAACAAAATATAATATATTCTATTTATAGAATAACTTTAATAAAGTATTCTGTTTTATATAAAAAGATGTTTCTGTTTTATTACGTTAATAATACGAATAAAACAAAACTTCATTATCGCTAAATAATTCATATTATTAACTGACAATAATTGAATTAAACCGAGTGACTTCTCACATAAGCATTAATAATCAATACCGTGTGCTACTATGCAACCACATGTGTTATTGTACTTTTACTACCGAGTAGTTCAATAGTATCAATGGTAAAACTTCTGCCGTTATTTTTAATAAAATATTTTTGTCGTTTTCTCAATCCGACAATAATTCCGTTGTGGGGTCCACCAATGATTGTGTCGTTGTACGAATATTCTCTGTTAAAACGAATATTCCCCGACCAATTGAATATTATATAACAACTTGCGTACTTTGTAAAATTTATAAATATTACCCACAACTATAACATTATATCAAATTAACTCCATAATATTCAAAAATGATATTTATAGAAAATTCATCTTTATTTATAAAAGTTGGGTCTTACAACCTCCCCTTCTTATGAAATTTTGCCCTCGAAATTAGGGTATGTACCTGGTATGTCGAAGAGGTAAGGATACCTAGACTTCATTTCAGATTCTAACTCTCAAGTCATTTCCTCAACATCGTGATTTCTCCACAAAACTTTGACTTGAGGTATAACCTTGGAGCGTAGAATATGTTCCTTCTTATCTAAGATTTGAACAGGAACTTCTTCATACGTCAAATCCTCCGCTATTTCGTCCGGTTCTAACTCAATAATGTGGTTCGGGTCTTCCACATATTTACGTAACATGGATATGTGAAAAATGTTATGAACACGAGACATACTTGGCGGTAAAGCGAGTGTATAAGCTATAGTTCCTACTCGATCGAGGATTAAAAATGGACCGATGAATCGAGGATTGAGCTTTACTCTCTTTCCAAATCTTGTAACTCCATTCCATGGAGCAACACGTAAGAACACATGATCTCTTATATCAAATTCCACGTCCTTTCGATGAAGATCAGCATAACTCTTTTGTCGATCTTGTGAGGTTTTTATACGTTGTCGGATCGCTTGAATCTTTTCTGTAGTCATACGTACCAACTCCGGTCCCAACAACGTTGCTTCACCCACCTCATCCCAGCATACTGGAGAACGACATTTTCTTCCATACAATGCTTCGAATGGAGCCATGCCAATACTTGCTTGATAACTGTTGTTGTAGGAAAACTCCACCAATGGTAAGAACTTGTCCCAACTTCCCTTGAAGTCAAGGACACAGAGTCTTAAAAAATCTTCTAGAGTTTGAATAGTCCTCTCTGATTGTCCGTCCGTCTGAGGATGATATGCCGAACTAAATCATAAATCCGTGCCCATAGCTTTTTGTAAACTAACCCAAAATCGTGAAGTGAATCTTGGGTCTCGATCAGAAACTATGGATACTGGCATACCATGCAGTCTTACAATCTCGTTTATGTACATACGAGCAAGACGTTCAAGTGTATAAGTTTCTCGTATCGGTAAGAAATGAGCAGACTTGGTTAATCTATCAACAATGACACAAATTGTATCTATACCTTGACAAACCTTAGGAAGACCGGTAATGAAATCCATGGTAATATGCTCCCACTTCCATTCTGGAATTTCAAGTGGTTGCAATGGACCTTTTGGTACTTGATGCTCCGCTTTGACTCGTTGACAAGTTAAACACCTTGAGAAAAATAGCGCTATCTCTCGCTTCATATTGCTCCACCAAAATGTATGACGAAGATCATGATACATTTTGGTACTCCCAGGATGGATTGCAAACGGTGTGTTGTGCGCCTCCATCATGATTTCATACTTTAAATTAGGGTTGTTAGGAACACAAAGTCTGGAGTTGACTCGAAGTATTCCTTCTTCACCGATTCTTGCTTCCGGCATAGCACCTTCTTGCACTTTCTTCCTCATACGCATCAGCTCCAGGTCTGTAGCTTGAGCAGCTTTAACTTTATCTATTAAAATTGGTTCTACTCGTATATTCGCCATCATCACATGGGTCCTTGGAGTCTTTAACTCTATCTCCATCCTTTGCAAGTCACACAAAATGGGCCTTTGTGTTGACAATATCGCACTCGTACTTGCATATGATCTTCTACTCAATGCGTCAGCTACCACGTTCGCTTTTCCAGGATGGTATTGAATGGTATGATCATAATCTTTCAATAGTTCAAGCCAACGTCGTTGTCGCATGTTGAGTTCCTTTTGAGTGAAGAAATATGTGAGGCTTTTATGATCCGTAAAGATCTTCACCTTCTCCCCATACAAGTAATGCCTCCAAATTTTAAGTGCAAAGACAACAGCTACCAACTCTAGATCATGAGTAGGATAATTCCTCTCATATTCCTTGAGCTGTCTTGATGCATAGGCTATGACTTTTCCATGTTGCATGAGAACGCATTCCAACCCTTTGCTCGAAGCATCACTGTAGATGACAAATCCCTCCGAGCCAGATGGTATTGTTAGAACAAGTGCTGAAATGAGTCTCCTCTTGAGTTCTTAAAAACTCTTCTCACATTCTTTGCTCCAACCGAACTTTGTATCTTTCCGAGTCAGCTGAGTTAGTGGAGTAGCGATTCGAGAAAATCCTTCCACGAATCTCCGATAATAACCAGCTAAACCGAGAAAGCTACGTACTTCGTTTACTGATTTAGGTTGCTCCCAGCTTTGAATAGCTTCAATCTTTGCCGGGTCAACAGATATTCCACGACTTGATACTACGTGCCCAAGGAATGCTACCTCCTCCAGCCAGAACTCGCATTTCTTCAACTTGGCATAAAGCTTGTATTCACGAAGCTTTTGGAGTACCAACCTCAAGTGTTGCTCATGATCTTCATGACTTTTGGAATAAATAAGGATGTCATCAATAAAGACGACCATAAAGTGATCCAAATATTCCTTGAATACCTGGTTCATCATATCCATGAAGGCAACAGGAGCATTAGTCAATCCAAAGGACATGACTAAGATTTCATAATGCCCGTACCAAGTTCTGAAAGCCGTCTTTGGAATATCCTTAGTTCTAACCTTCAGCTGATGATATCCAGAACGAAGATCGATCTTTGAAAAGAATTGTGCTCCTTGCAACTGGTCAAACAGGTCATCAATACGTGGAAATGGGTACCTGTTTTTCATGGTTACACGATTCAACTCCCGATAATCAATACAAAGTCGCATACTTCCATCTTTCTTCTTCATGAATAGAATAGGAGCACCCCAAGGAGAAGTACTAGAACAAATAAAGCCAATGTCTAACAATTCCTGCAGTTGGATCTTTAACTCCTGAAGTTCAATAGGAGCCATTCAATATGGGGCTTTGGAAATGGGTTTTGTACCGGGTTCAAGGTCGATACAAAATTTAATTTCACGCTCTGGAGGTAGGCCAAGAAGTTCTTCAGGGAATACGTCAGGAAATTTATTAACAATAAAAATATCATTCAAAACTGACGTATTTTTGTTTAGATTCGTGACATGAGCTAAGAAAGCTTGACATCCGTTTTTCAATAAACGAATAGCTTTATGACTTGAGATGACAACGTTTGATTTTAATGGTTTGGTTGCTTGAATTCACATAATAGGTCGATTAGGAATATGAAAGCTAACAACCTTACGAAAACAATCAATTTTTGCATGATGAGTAGTTAACCAATCAATCCCTAGAATCACGTCAAATGCAAGTATTTTTAATGAAATAAGATCGACAGGTAATGTGTGGGTACCAACTTAAACCAAATAAGACTTATAAACCGTGGATATAATGAAGGTTTCTCCCAATGGAGTTTTAACAGATAAGTCAAAGCCTAATTTCTCCGGAGTCAAATTTAATCGATGAGCGCAAGTAGGAGAAATAAAAGAATGGGTAGAACCGGTATCAAATAAAGTATAGACTTCGTTAGAGTTTATGATAAGCTTACCCGTGATGACCTCATTCGGGTTCCTTGCTTTCTGGGAGGTCACAACAAATGCTCTCCCTTGCACTACCAGTTTTGACTTTTCTGGGACGGCCTTTGGTGTCTCCATCCTGGCTGAACTTGTTTTTGGTAAATGACAAAATCGAGCTAAATGACCTTCTCTTCCACAATTATAATATACTTTAGACGACATTGCGGAGTTTAAACTGATGTGCCCCTCCCCTCCGCATTTGAAACATATGATAGGTGGTCGTTCTCCTTCCTTAACAATGGGTGCTGGTGCTGACGTCTTTCCATCATTGTTGAATCTCCTCTTCTTGAAATGACCATTCTTATTGTTTTGGCCCTGATTGCCACCGAAGTGGTTACCATTTCTGGCATGTTGATTCCCTCCACACTTGTTGTTACCGCTTCGATAACTGCTCTCACTGGTATTATCATTTTGCCGACTACTCTCTTTTGGTTGCGTTGACTCATTATCGCGCTCCACTAACTGAGCCCTATTCACAACATCTGAATACAAACACAGTTTATGAGAAATAAGATGTTGACGTATCTCAGGTTTCAAATCTCGTAAAAACATTCGCGTCATTCGCTCTTCATTATCCATAAAGTGGGACTATAACCGGGACAACTCAGCAAATTTAGCTTCATACTGCGACATGATCATATTATTCTGCTCTAATTTGATGAACTCCACCTCCTTCATATGACGAATACTTTCGGGAAAGTATTTGTCATTGAACAGCTCTTGGAACTTCTCCCAAGACATCTTCAGTGCGGCAGGTTGAGTACGCTTAATCGATTCCCACCAGTAATCTGCCTCTCCTCGCAACGTAAAGGCGACAAAGGGAACCTTTTGCTCCTCAGAGAATCCCAAGACATCAAATATCTTTGTGATCTGCTTTATCCATGTTTCCGCTATAAGTGGTTTTGGCTCTCCCTTAAACTCCGGTGGTCCCAGCTCCTTGAACTGTTTAGCGGTGACCGTCCGAGAGTTTTTAATGTTTCCACCTACATTTTGAACAGGAGCCGCTCTCGCCTGCTGTTGCATGAACTGCATAAAGCTTCTGAACATTTCATCATTCATCATTTGGTCAGCATTGTTGATTGCATAAGGATTGTCGCCTTCCTGATGCACATTATCCCGATTATTGATATGTGGTGAATCAACAGTCGCCTGTGCTCCATTGCTATTCTCAACATTCTCGGATGCCATTTTCAGATACTGCCACAAAACAAAAGTTAATTGATATGTCATATATTATCCTTATATTTTGACCGACCAATTAAATACCATGCAAATAAACTTAGGTAGGTCATACTAGCGAAGGAATTCCTCGTCTCTCCCCTCCTAGTTCTATTCTCACATCTTAGCCAGTGATTATATCCCTAAGCTCTGATACCAACTGTGACGCCCCCAAAATTAGGTATACATCACCCATCTTGGGTCGTCAGATACATAGTACAGAATACAAATACAACTTACTAATACAACTGTAATGTACAATATGACAAAACATAACTGTGAGTTTGAATACAATTATTGTCTACTAGAGACTATACAAACTCAAAAGGAGTCCTCATTACAATTATTGTCACACTATTTAACAGAATAGTGAGGACTACTAATACTATCATCTGGTCCATCACTCCGTTCCCCGACTCGTCCCAGCTATATTCTCATTTCCTGAAGAGAACAGTGAAAGAAAGGGTGAGCTCAACTAGCCCAGTAAGAAATATTATGACTAAGATAATGCAGAATAAATTATCATTAGCCTTCAACAGTATTAAACTGATAAAATATAATGAACATCAAGTTTAACTGCAGCGGAACAAGCAATCCATTAAAAGAGTCAAGTAGAGAATAAAATCTACTATCTTTTATGATTTAAAAGGTTTTTCAACACTGTTATCGCTGGGACTCAGCTTAACAAAATAATCCACATCATCGAATCACCCCTGCACTACGACCAAGGATATTCTTTAGTATCACGACCACAATTATCCATGCACTACGGGCCAAGAATATTTGTGTATTCATTAATGGTCATGATCATGCCAACAACTGTCCATCAATGCACTACGGGCCAATGAGGACTTTTACCACATCATTTGTAACATTACGGTCATGATTACACCGAATAATCCCTGGTTATAATCATACCAAGTCCATCTATGCATTACATGCCATAGATGACTTTTAACATTTTATAAACATGAGGATGATGACAATAATATAAGAATTCAATAAAATAAGTTCAAGAATTAATTTATCCAAGAATTAACAACGTCCAAATTGTCAACATGATACTGCTTTGTGGAGTAAAATTCAAGAATGCTTAGAAGAATATTTTCATGAAAAGATACTGGATGAACCGCAATTATCAAGGATATTCCACTAATTTCATGGAGTATAGAAGTTAAAACTTAACCAACTGAGTATAATAAAGAATAGAATAACAAAAGAAATCACCCGGCATGCGATAGACCGCACAGACAGGTTATTCCAACAGAATAATAAATAATGGAACCAGCTCCGGCGTAAAATGCACAGAAAGGATATTCCAACAGAATAATAAATAATGGAACCAGGTCCGGCGTAAAACGCACAGACAGGATATTCCAACAGAATAATAATAAAGACGGAACCAGGTCCGGTGTCAAACACACAGAAAGGATGTTCCAACAGAATAATAATAAAGACGGAACCAGGTCTGGTGTAAAACACATAGACAGGATGTTCCAACAAAATAATAATAAAGACGAAACCAGGTCCGGTGTAAAACACACAGACAGGATGTTCCAACAGAATAACAGAAGAATGTCACTAAGTATAGGGTAGACCGCGTATACAGGTTATTCCAACAGAATAATAAGAAATGGAATAACAACAGTTCTCTTCATGAATAAGAAAGAATAACACCCCTTACCATTTTAAAGAAGAACTAAAATAAGGAAGTAGTTAAGTAGCAGAATACTTTTCTTCTCTCTCTCTCTATAGTTTCTCTCTATAGTTTCTCTCTCTAAAGTTCAATGAATTCGTAAGAAATAATGAAGGAATGAGCTACTATTTATAGAAAAATAGAATGCAACGTAACTAATCCATGAACGGTCCAGATTGATTACTTTAATCTGACGGTCCATAATTAAAGAAAAATCTTTTAAATAAAATATAATATATTCTATTTATAGAATAACTTTAATAAAGTATTCTGTTTTATATAAAAAGATGTTTCTGTTTTATTACGTTAATAATACGAATAAAACAGAACTTCATTATCGCTAAATAATTCATATTATTAACTGACAATAATTGAATCAAACTGAGTGACTTCTCAGATAAGCATTAATAATCAATACCGTGTGCTACTATGCAACCACACGTGTTACTGTACTTTTACTACCGAGTAGTTCAACAGTATCAATGGTAAAACTTCCGCCGTTATTTTTAATAAAATATTTTTGTCGTTTTCTCAATCCGACAATAATTCCGTTGTGAGGTCCACCAATGATTGTGCCGTTGTACAAATATTCTCTGTTAAAACGAATATTTCCCGACCAATCGAATATTATATAACAACTTGCGTACTTTGCAAAATTTATAAATATTACCTACAACTATAACATTATATCAAATTAACTCCATAATATTCAAAAATGATATTTATAGAAAATTCATCTTTATTTATAAAAGTTGGGGTCTTACACAAACCATGTCAGAAAAGTTGTTCTTAACTTTTCTGGGTTTTCTAGATTTTAAGGTACCTACTTTGAGTCCTTTAATCCTTGTTTTCTGGGCTTTCTTAATGTATTTTAATGGATCACCAATGTAGTAGAGATTGCAAAGAACTCTAAATCATCAGTTCATCATAGCAACATCACACATGGCCGATCAAAGCTGGTCAAACTCTTGTCAGAAGCTGTTCTTGAGCGAATTCTGAGTTTTCTAGATTTCGTTCAAGACAGTTGGTCAACGCTACTTTGATCGTGATTATCTTTGATTATATGTATTTTCTGGGTGAGATAAAGGCTTCATGGTGTAGTCCTTATACCAGACTACAATATAAAAACAACAACTGGGCCAAACTAACAAACAACAGCAAGATCAGAGGCTCTAAAATTGCTTGTCAGACTTTTTGGAAAATCTAGGCTGCCCAGATTTCAGTTTTCATGGTCGGTCAACTAACTTTGACCACTCATAACTTGTAATCTACACATGATCTGAACTGTTTCTAGTTCCAGAGCATAGTCCACATGACATAATACATATCTATAACTTAAAACACACTAAACAACTAACAAGTAAAGATCTAGAGGCCCTGACATTAGGATGTCAGGCCTTAACATTAGGGTTCTTGGTCAGTTTTTAAAACTTAATTTTCTAATACCTAGATGATATGAATCCTTGATGTAACATCTTGGATCACTAAATAACATCTCTTAACACAACTTTAACCAACAATAAACAATATTTAACAAGAAATCATATGATTTATAAGAGTTAGGGTTTATACCTTTCTAAGCTTGATCTTTGATTTTGATTTTTGGATTCTGTTCCTTGGCTTGCTAAGACATGATATTGGCCAAATTTCTAACTCTCTCTCACTCTAGCTTCGAAATTATAGAGAGAGAAAAAACTTGGAGAGAATGCTAAGTAAAGTAAATTTTACTTAAGTTATACAATTTGATTTTGGATTCATGCATCTAAATGTGCAAGGTAGCACTTGATATCTGATCTTGGAAGATTTTAAGACCCATGGGATAAATAAGTGGCGATGACTCACAAGATTTTACAAATCTTTTGCTTAAGTTTTAAGAAAAAGGGTATTTCGGTCATTTCACATTCACTAAAGGCAATTTGGTCTTGTCCTCTACAACTTGAAGGGTATTTTGGACATTTCAAATATATCCCACAACATTTAACACTTAGGCATTTAAACTTAGCTTTTGAATTCTCAATTGAGGGTTTTGAATATCCGAATTAAGGTTTCGGATTCCCAGAACCGAAATTAGGGTTTACCAGTTAAGGTTTGCTACTTCTCACTTGATTACCCTGATAAATTTTATACATAATCTACATCTACATACTTATGATAATATTTAATACTACTAACTCTTAGTGTTACTCCTAATTAGGGTTAGGGTTCGTTTATCAGGGTTTAGGGTTTCTAAATTGAAAATTAGGGTTATCCGATATTTAATACTACTAACTCTTAGTGTTACTCCTAATTAGGGTTAGGGTTCGTTTATCAGGGTTTAGGGTTTCTAAATTGAAAATTAGGGTTATCCGACATTCGATTAAGGTTTCTAATCCCTTATTAGAGTTTACTAAGTTTATACCCTATCTGATCAATCATTGATCATTAATTCTATATCGTACAACACATATTCATCAATACAATTTTTTATAACTGTATTTTCTATCGAATACCTATCCGAACTTAAGGTTAGGGTTTCTATTCTCTGTTAAGCACAACTCTACTCATATTTCTTAGTCAATACACAAATTGACCACTTCTCTAGACTTGTATCACATATATTTAATACAATGATGATAACCAATATAACTATTAAATAAAAAAAATTATTCATAAAATTTCAGATCCTCACATTTTCCTCTAATTTATTTAATACACTAAGTAAATAAATTAAATACCTTTAATATTTAAATAATTATAAATATTAAAGAAAAATATTCTAATTGGTCAAAAATTATTTTTCATAATTTAAAATAATTTTTAAAACCATTTTTAATAATTTTTATAATTTATTTCTATTTTTAAGCAATTTCGGAATATTCAGAAAATAAAATAAATAAAACCGTCGCTATAGCTCTTTAGCGACACTTAGCGTCGCTATTGGTGTTCTTCAACTCAAGAACATTGGCAGCTTCGTTATCAACCTGCCTTGTTTGACCAGGCTTAATTCTCAATTCGTTTTGTTTCTGAGCAATCTTTAACCATGAACTTGTAGTCAGTATACAACACTACAACTAGAAACCAATATCTAGGTCATATCATACCACACCACGAATATCTAGCCATGCCAAGTCATTGTCAGACTTAATTTGGGTTTTCTGGGTAACCCAGAAACCCAGACAGTCGCGAGGTACCATTTTGTGGTTCATTTTTAGCCTAGTTCTGATCATTGTATTGGTGGTTTCTTGGTTCATAGATCTAGTACATATGTCAAGGAACATATATACATCACCAGAACATTTCAACATTAACAGAATCAAATGTTATGACTCGGTCAATCTATGACAAAAACTCGGTTCATACGTTTTTTGGAAATTCCAAAAAACAGACATTCATGTCGAGTAGGCTAGTTTGACTAGCCACTCCATTCGCTACAATGATGGTTTCAAAGATGTAAGGACATATATTTATAGTAGATTAATCAGGCTATAACTCGAATAGAAACACAACCTCAAACAACTTAACACCTGTCAGATCCGGGCCTTGTAAAAAGTTGTCAGATGCTATATTTCACTTTCTAGGTTACCCAAAAAGTTCATGGTCATGCCCGGTTAACGGGTTTTGACCGTTAATAACTTCCAATCCAGGCATCTAATGGCTATACTGTGACACCACCAAAATAGGTATACATCACCCATCTTGAGTCGCCAAATACATGGTACAAAATTGAAATACAACTTAATTATACAACAGTCGTGTAAAATACTACAGAACATAATCTAAGAGTTTTAATAACAATATTGTCATCTAGACAATTTCCACACTCAATAGAGTCCTCATTACATTTATTGTCACATTATTTTATAGAATAGTGAGGACTACTAAAACAACCATCTGGACCTTCAATCCGTTCCCCGACTAGTCCCAGCTATATTCTCATTTCCTGAAGAGAATAGTGAAAGAAAGAGTGAGCTCAATTAGCCCAGTAAGAAATATTATGACTAAGATTATGCAGAATAATTTATCGTTAGCATTCAATAGTGTTAAACTGATAAAATATAACAAACATCAAGTTTAACTGCAGCGGAACAAGCAATCCATTAAAAAAGTCAAGTAGAGAATAAAATCTACTATTTTCTATGATTTAAAAGGGGTTTCATCACTTTTATCGCTGAGACTCAGCTTAATAAATAAACCACATCATCCCTGCACTACGGCCAAGGATATTCATTAGTATCACGACCATAAATTATCCATGCACTACGGGCTAAGGATATTCGTGTATTCATTAATGGTCATGATCAAGCCAACAACTGTCCATCAATGCACTACGACCAATGAGGACTTTTACCACATCATTTGTAATATTGGGGTCATGATTATACCGAATAATCCCTGGTCATAATCATACCAAGTCCATCTATGCACTACAGGCCACAGATGACTTTCAACATATTATAAACATGAGGATGATGACAATGATATAAGAATTCAATAAAACAAGTTCAAGGATAAATTTTTTAAGATTTATAATTTAATTTATCCAGAAATCAATAACGTCTAAATTGTCAACATGATACTGTTTTGTGGAGTAAAATTCAAGAATGTTTAGAAGAATATTTCCATGAAAAGATACTGGATGAAGCGCAAATATCCAGGATATTCTACTAATTTCATGGAGTATAGAAGACAAAACTTTAACCAACTGAGTATAATAGAATCTATGAAACTGGAAATGGATTTTTGCCCGCTATGCGGTAATCCACGTAGACAGATCATTTCTATAATTTAATAAGAAATGAATACAAATGATCATTCACCATGCATGCGGTAGTCCACACAGACAGAATATTCCAACAGAATAATAAAGAATAAAATAACAAAATAATTCACCAGGCATGCGATAGACTGCACAGACAGGTTATTCCAACAGAATAATAAAGAATGGAATAACAACCCTTACGAGTATTGAAAGAAAATAACTCTCTTCATGAATACGAAAGAAATAATACCCCTAACCTTAGAAGAAACTAGATACTGGAATAGTGAGGTAGCAGACTTCTCTTCTTCTTTCTCTCTATAATAATTGCTCTTGTGAGACTTAGTGAATTGGTGAGAATGAAAGAAGAATGGGCTTCTATTTATAGGAAAATATAGTTTCGATAATTGCACGTTTTGGGTGGGCTCAAAATATTACAGTATAATACCTTCCTCTTTTTCTTCATTTTTAATTTAGTCCTGCAAGTATTATCAAACTTACACCACCTCCCCTAATAGAAAATAATGTGAATTAATAGTTCATTCATGTGACTTAATAGTATAATCATGTGAAAAAACTAATTACAGTATAGTACCTCCATCTATACCTCTATTTTTAATTTAGTCATGTAAGTATTATCAATCTGCACCACCTCCTCTAATAGTACATGAATGTGAATCAATAATACACACATGTGAATAAATAATTATAAGCATGTGAAATAATAGCAATTAATTGTTCATTTATCCGATTAATTACCCGATTGGTCAATATAACCTCCAGACATCAATTATTATCAAAATAAATGTCTATTTCCACTAACACTAATAATCTAAACACAATGGAACTATCAATTTCATCTTTAATCAACACGAACTTATTCATCATTAAAATTATAACTTACAATATTTAACAACCAGGTCGTTCCCAAGAAAGAGGGGGCTTTCCGATAAGGATTTCTCCTTATTGGCGCATAATTAGGTGACCAAACCTCTCATTGACAGAACTTTTAGACATTGTCAATATTGTAAATAATAATATGAATAATTTGTCGTCTCAATTATTGATTTAATAATAATAAGTATTATGCAGATGATACTGTGACAATAATTGAATCAATAATATGAGAGATATGATGCAGCAATTACTGTAGCAATAATTGAGTGACTTCTCATGTAAGAATCAATAATCAATATCTTGTGTTACTATACAACCACGCACATTATTGTACTTTTACCACCGGGTAGTTCAACAGTTTAAAGGTAAAACTTTCGCCGTTATTTTTATAAAAAGATAATTATTTCGTTTTCTAACTACGACAGTACTTCCGTTGTGGGGTCCACCAATGATTGTGCCATCGTATGAATATTCTCTATTGAAACGAATCTTTCCCGTCCAATCGAATATTATATAACCACTTGCTTACTTTGCAAAATTTTTAAATAATACCCACAACTATAACATTATATCAAATCAACACCATAATAATCAAAAATATATTTCGAGAAAAATTAATCTTTATTCATAAAAGTTGGGGTCTTACAACCTCCCCTTCTTATGAAATTTTGTCCTCAAAATTAGGGTGAGTACCTGGTATGTCGAAGATGTGAGGATACCTTGACTTCATTTTAGATTCTAACTCTCAGGTCATTTTCTCAACAGCGTGGTTTCTCCACAAAACTTTGACTTGAGGTCTAACCTTGGAGCGTAGAATATGATCCTTCTTATCAAAGATTTTAACAGGTACCTCTTCATACGTTAAATCTTTCGCTATCTCGTCCAGTTCTAATTCAATAATGTGGTTCGGGTTTTTCACATATTTACGTAACATAGATATGTGAAAAATGTTATGAACACGAGACATACTTGGCGGTAAAGCGAGTCTATAGGCCACAGTTCCTACTCGATCGAGGATTAAAAATGGGCCAATGAATAGAGGATTGAGCTTTCCTCTCTTTCCAAATCTCGTAACTCCTTTCCATGGAGCAACACGTAACAACACATGATCTCCAATATTAAATTCCATGTCCTTTCGATAAAGATCAGCATAACTCTTTTATCGATCTTGTGAGGTTTTTATACGTTGTCGGATCGTTTGAATCTTTTCCGTAGTCATACATACCAACTCCGGTCCTAACAATGTTGCTTCACCCACCTCATCCCAACATACTGGAGAACGACACTTTCTTCCATACAACGCCTCAAATAGAGCCATGTCAATACTTGCTTGATAACTGTTTGTTCACATGAAAACTCCACCAATGGTAAGAACTTGTCGTAACTTCCTTTGAAGTTAAGGACACAGAGTCTTAATAAATCTTCAAGAGTTTGAATAGTCCTCTCCGACTGCCCTTCCATTTGAGGATGATATGCCAAACTAAATCGTAAATTCGTGCCCATAGTTTTTTGCAAACTAACCCAAAATCTTGAAGTGAATCTTGGGTCTCGATCAGAAACTATGGATACTGGCATACCATACAATCTTACAATCTCGTTTATATAGATACTAGCAAGACGTTCAAGTGTATAAGTTTCTCGTATTGGTAAGAAATTAGCAGACTTGGTCAATCTATCAACAATGACCCAAATCACATTTATGCCTTGAGAAACCTTAGGAAGACCGGTAACGAAATCCATGGTATGTGCTCCCACTTCCATTCTGGAATTTCAAGTGGTTGCAATGGACCTTTTGGCACTTGATGCTCTGCCTTGACTCGTTGACAAGTTAGACACCTTGAGATAAACCCCGCTATCTCTCTCTTCATATTGCTCCACCAAAATGAATGTCGAAGATCACGATATATTTTGTTACTCCCAAGATGGATTGCAAACGGTGTGTTGTGCGCCTCCATTATGATTTTATACTTTAAGTCAGAATCATTAGGAACACAAAGTCTAGAGTTGACTTGAAGTATTCCTTCTTCATCGATTCTTGCTTCTGAAATAACACCTTCTTGCACTTTCTTCCTCATACTGGTAAGCTCTAGGTCTGTAGCTTGAGAAACTTTATCTTTATCGATTAAAGTCGGTTCTACTCATATATTTGCCATCATCACATGGGTCCCTGGAGTCTTTAACTCTATCTCCATCCTTTGTAAGTTATATAAAATGGGCCTTTGCGTTGACAATAATGCACTCGTACCCGTATATGATCTTCTACTCAATGCATCAGCTACTACGTTCGCTTTTCCAAGATGGTATTGAATGGTATGATCGTAATCTTTCAATAGCTCAAGCCATCGTCGTTGTCGTATGTTGAGTTCCTTTTGAGTGAAGAAATATTTGAGGCTTTTATGATCCGTATAGATCTCCACCTTCTCTCCATACAGGTAATGCCTCCAAATCTTAAGCGCAAAAACGACAGCTGCCAACTCTAGATCATGAGTATGATAATTCCTCTCATATTCTTTGAGTTATCGTGAGACATAGGCTATGACTTTCCCATGTTGCATGAGAACACATCCTAACCATTTGCCTGAAGCATCACTGTAGATGACAAATCCCTCCGAGCCAGATGATATTGTCAGAACAGGTGCTGAAATAAGCCTCCTCTTGAGTTCTTGAAAACTCTTCTCACATTCCTCGCTCCAACCGAACTTTGTATCTTTTCGAGTCAGCTGAGTTAATGGAGTAGCGATTCGAGAAAACCCTTTTACGAATCTCCGATAATAACCAGCTAAGGCGAGAAAGCTACGTACTTCGGTCACTGATTTAGGTTTCTCCCAGCTTTGAATAGCTTCAATCTTTGCTGGGTTAACAGATATTCCATGATTTGATACTACGTGCCCAAGGAATGCTACTTCCTCAAGCCAGAACTCGCATTTCTTCAACTTGGCATAAAGCTTATTTTCACGAAGCTTTTGGAGTATCAGCCTCAAGTGTTGCTCATGATCTTCACGGCTTTTGAAATATATGAGGATGTCATCAATAAAGACGACCACAAAGTGATCTAAATATTTCTTAAATACTCGGTTCATCATATCCATGAAGGAAGCAGGAGCATTAGTCAATCCAAAAGACATAACTAGGAATTTGTAATGCCCGTACCGAGTTCTGAAAGCCGTCTTTGGAATGTCATCGGTTCTAATCTTTAATTGATGATATCCAGAACGAAGATCGATCTTTGAAAAGAATTGGGCTCCTTGCAACTGGTCAAACAGGTCATCAATGCGAGGCAACGGGTACCTATTTTTGATGGTGACATGATTCAACTCCCGATAATCAATACAAAGTCGCATACTTCCATCTTTATTCTTCACGAATAGAACAGGAGCACCCCAAGGAGACGTACTAGGACGAATGAAACTGATGTCTAACAATTCCTGTAGTTGAGTTTTGAACTCCTAAAGTTCAATAGGAGCCATTCGATATGGGGCTTTGAAATGGGTTTTGTACCGGGTTCAAGATCGATACCAAACTCGATTTCACGCTCCGGGGGTAGGCCAGGAAGTTCTTCGGGGAATACGTCAGGAAATTTATTAACAATAGAAATATCATTCAAATCTGACCTATTTTTGTTTAAATCTGTGACATGCGCTAAGAAAGCTTGACATCCGTTTTTCAATAAACGAATAGCTTTATGGCTTGAGATGACCGTGATTGATTTTAATGGTTTGATCGCTTAAATTCGCATAATAGGTTGATTAGGAATATGAAAGCTAACAATCTTACGAAAACAATCAATTTTAGCATGATGAGTAGTTAACCAATCAATCCCTAGAATCACGTCAAATGCAAGTATTTTAAGGAGATAAGATCGACAGGTAATGTACGGTTACCGATTTGAATCAAACAAGACTTATAAACAGTGGATGTAATGAAGGTTTCTCCCAACGGAGTTTTAACAGATAAGTTAAAGTCTAATTTATCAGGAGTCAAATTTAAACGTTGAGCGCAAGTAGGAGAAATAAAAGAATGGGTAGAACTGGTATCAAATAAGGTATATACTTTGCTAGAGTTTATGATAAGATTACCCATGATAACCACGTTCGGGTTCCTTGCTTTCTAGGAGGTCACGACAAATGCTCTCACTTGAACTACCGATTTTGACTTTTCTAGGATTGCCTTTGGTGCCTCCATCCCAGCTGGACTTGTCTTCGGTGTATGACAAAATCGGGTTAGGTGACCTTCTCTTCCAGAATTATAACACGCTTTGGACAGCATCGCGCAGTTTGGACTGATGTGTCCCTCCCCTCCGCATTTGAAGCATATGATAGGTGGTCTTTCTCCTTCCTTAACAACGGGTGCTGATACTGACGTCTTTTCATCATTGTTGAATTTCATCTTCTTGAAATGTCCACTCTTATTATCTTAGCCATGATTACCACCGAAGTGGTTACCATTTCTGGCATGTTGATTCCCTCCACGTTTATTGTCACCGTTTCGATGACTGCTACCACTGGTATTATCATTTTGGTAACTGCTTTCTCTTGGTTGGGTTGACTCGTTATCGCGCTCCAATAACTGAGCCCTATTCACAACATCTGAATACAAACATAGTTTATGAGAGATAAGGTATTGACGTATCTCGGGTTTCAAACCTATTAGAAATATTCGCGTCATTCTCTCCTCATTATCAACTAAGTGAGACGCAAACCGGGATAACTCGGCAAACTTAGCTTCGTACTACAACACGGTCATATTGTTCTGCTCCAACTTGATGAACTCTACCTCTTTTATGTGATGAATACTTTCGGGAAAGTACTTGTCGTTGAATAGTTCTTGGAACTTCTCTCAAGACATCTTCAATGCGGCAGGTTGAGTACGCTTTACCGATTCCCACCAGCAATCTGCCTTTCCTCACAACATAAAGGTGGCAAAGGAAACCTTTTGCTCCTCGGAGCATCCCAAGACATCAAATATCTTGGTGATCTGCTTTATCCACGCTTCAGCCTTAAGTGGTTTTGGCTCTCCAATAAACTCCGGTGGTCCCAGCTCCTTGAACTGTTTAGCGGTGACCGTCCGAGATTTTCCAGTATTTTCACCTATATTTTGGACAGGAGCCACTCTCGCCTGATGTTGCATGAATTGTATAAAGCCTCTGAACATTCCATCGTTCATCATTTGGTCAGTGTTGTTGTTTGCATGAGGATTGTCGCCTTCCTGATGCACATTATCCTGATTATTGATCTGTGGAGACTCAACGGTCTCCTGTGCACCATTGCTATTCTCAACATTCTCGGATGTCATTTTCAAATACTGCTACAAAGCAAGGGTTAATTTACATGCAACATATTACCTCTATACTCTGACCGACCAATTAAATACCAAATAAACTTAGGTAGGTCATACTAGCGAAGGAATTCCCCATCTCTCCCCTCCTAGTTCCAGTCTCACATCTTATCCAGGGATCATATCCCTAAGCTTTGATACCAACTATGACGTCCCCAAAATAGGTATACATCACCCATCCTGAGTCGCCAAATACATGGTACAAAATTCAAATACAACTTAATTATACAACAGTCGTGTAAAATACGACAAAATATAATCTAAGAGTTTTAATAAGAATATTGTCATCTAGACAATATCCACACTCAATGGAGTCCTCATTACATTTATTGTCACACTATTTTATAGAATAGTGAGGACTACTAAAATAACCATCTGGACCGTCAATCCGTTCCCAGACTCGTCCCAGATATATTCTCATTTCCTGAAGAGAATAGTGAAAGAAAGGGTGAGCTCAACTAGCCCAGTAAGAAATATTATGACTAAGATAATGCAGAATAATTTATCGTTAGACTTCAACAGTGTTAAACTGATAAAATATAACAAACATCAAGTTTAACTGCAGCGGAACAAGCAATTCATTAGAAGAGTCAAGTATAGAATAAAATCTACTATCTTCTATGATTTAAAAGGTTTTTCAACACTGTTATTCTCTACTTGACTCTTCTAATGGATATAATTTGTGGTCGTGATACTAATGAAAATAGACAGGTTATTCCAATAGAATAATAAAGAATGGAATAACAAAAGAATTCACCAGGCATGCGATAGACAGCACAGACAAGTTATTCGAACAGAATAATAAAGAATAGAATAACAAACGAATTCACCAAGCATGCGATAGACCGCACATATAGGTTATTCCAACAGAATAATAAAGAATGGAATAATAACCCTTACGAGTATTAAAAGAAAATAACTCTCTTCATGAATACGAAAGAAATAATACCACTTACCTTAGAAGAAACTGGATACTGGAATAGTGAGGTAGCACACTTCTCTTCTTCTTTCTCTCTATAATTTCTCTCTATAATAATTGCTCTTGTGAGACTTAGTGAATTGGTGAGAATGAAAAAAGAATGAGCTTCTATTTATAGGAAAATATAGTTTTGATAATTGCACGTTTTGGGGCTCGAAATATTACAGTATAATACATTCCTCTTTTTCTTCATTTTTAATTTAGTCCTGCAAGTATTATCAAACTTGCACCACCTCCCCTAATAGTAAATAATGTGAATTAATATTTCATTCATGTGACTTAATAGTATAATCATGTGAAAAAACTAATTACAGTACAGTACCTCCATCTATACCTCTATTTTTAATTTAGTCATGCAAGTATTATCAATCTTGCACCACCTCTCTTAATATTACATGAATGTGAATCAACAGAACACACATGTGAACAAAGAGTTATAAGCATATGAAATAGTAGCAATTAATTTCTCATTTATCTGATTAATTACCCGATTGATCAATATAACCTCCAGACATCAATTATTATCAAAATAAATGTCGATTTCCACTAACACTAATAATTCCAACACAATGGAACTATCAATTTCATCTTTAATCAACACGAACTTATTCATCATTAATATTATAAATCACAATATTTAGCAACCAGGTCGTTCCCAGGAAAGAGGGGGCTTTCCGATACGGATTTCTCCTTATTGGCACGCAATTAGGTGACCAAACCTCTCCTTGACAGAACTTCTAGACATTGTCAATATTTCAAATAATAATATGAATAACTTTGTCGTTTCAATTATTGATTTAATAATAATAAATATTATGCAGATGATACTGTGACAATAATTGAATCAATAATATGAGAGATATGATGCAACAATTATTGTAGCAATAATTGAGTATAACTGAGTGACTTCTCATGTAAGCATCAATAATCAATATCGTGTGCTACTATGCAACCACGCGTATTACTGTACTTTTAACACCAGGTAGTTCAACAGTTTAACGGTAAAACTTTCGCCGTTATTTTTATAAAAAGATAATTCTGTCGTTTTCTAACTACGACAGTACTTCCGTTGTGGGGTCCACCAATGATTGTGCCGTCGTATGAATATTTCCTTTTAAAGTGAATATTCCCCGACAATCGAATATTATATAACCACTTGCTTACTTTGCAAAATTTATAAATAATACCCACAACTATAACATTATATCAAATCTACACCATAATATTCAAAAATATAATTCGAGAAAAATTAATCTTTATTCATAAAAGTTGGGGTCTTACATATACTATCACTTTCAGATTAAAGAAAACATACCAGACTACCAATCCAAAACATAAAACAAGAAAATCATAAACGAACAAGAATCTGTGGCGCCTGACATTAGCTTGTCAGACCACAAAATTTGTTCTTGGACAGTTTTAAAAACCTTTGATTTTTACAAACTTTGATGCTATGAATCTGTGATAGATCATCATATACATCCTCTAGCACTGATTTAAACATATAAACACAAACATGAACATAGCATACAAGATCGAAGATGGTTTTAGGGTTTATACCTTCTAGCCAAATCTTTGATCCTTGCCTTAACAATCTGATCAAGATGTTTTAGAGGGCTATAATGTGACTGATATACTTAAGGACTTCGGAGGTTTTGGTGAGAGAAGGAGTTGGTGAGAGCAAGAGAGAAAATGAGCAATTAAATGGACTTTCTCTCTCTCTAATTATATATATATGATTATATGTTGCTTGGATCTGAGATTTTCGGCTGATATGCTAGAGATATACATTCACCAAGTCAATGTAGTGGTTCACCAACTAAAGTTGCTAACAATTATACAAGTTACCAATTAAAGAAAATGAAAAGGGCATTTTAGTCATTTACAAAATAAATTTAATGGCATACATGAAATTTGTCACACCCTTAGGGTTGAACCCTAAGGTTCTAACCCTTAGGTTTTAAATATACCAATTCTAGAATTTTTTAATTAGGGTTTTTAAATTAGAAAATTAAAAGTTTAAAACTAAAATTAGGGTTTCCTAATTAAATTAGGTTTTCCTAATCATATCAACGTTTAATAAATATATTAGGCCTTCCAATTAGGATTAGGTTTGCCTAATTAGGGTTTAGAAATCCTGAATATGAAATTAGGGTTTTAATTAGAAAAATTAAAATTTTTAAATTATAATTAGGGTTTGTAAAATAGAAATTAAGATAACTAAAATATAATTAGGGTTTTCTAATCATATTAAAGTTTAATAAATACATTAGGCTTGCCAATTAGGATTAGGATTTCCTAATTAGGGTTTTAGGATTTCCGGATATGAAATTAGGGTTTCCCGACTTTCGATTAGGGTTTTTAACTGTGCATTAGAGTTTCTAATCTTGAGATTAGGGTTTCTAATCTCTTATTAGGGTTTATAAATCATAAACCTTATCTGATCAATCATTTGATCAAAATCACTATACGGTACAAACACGTACTTATCAATATAATTCTTTTAATTATATTTTCTATCGAATCCCTATCTAGAAATTAGGGTTAGGGTTTCTAAAGTTTGTTAAGCACAACTCTACTCTAAATTTAATAATCAATATACAAATTGACCTTCTCGAGACTTGTATCACAGATACTTGTCACAAAATTAATAATCAATATTAATATTAATTAAAAAAAAATTATTCGTAAAATTTTGATTATTCGAAATCCCGGGTTATCACATTCACCCCTCCTTAAAAGGATCCCGTCCTCAGAATCACCGCTTTCTTATTCTCTACTTTTAAAGTTATATCATTAATTCATTTTTATCAACACAATATTAATTTTGTGTCTCATATTCTAACCCGTGACTTGAATCTTTAAAAGAAAACAGTTCATAGAAATATCTAACTCATAATTCTTTGCGCAATTAAATTTCTAAGTGAAATCGTTACCTGCTACCACCTCCTAAATAGCCACTGCATCTTGCGCTGTCATGTTGAATGTACAGGCCGTTGGTCTTCTTGGCTGTGCAGGTCCTCGAATTGCCAAGGTTCCGCCATTGGGTCCCTTGTTGTCACTTTCCTTCTCCGTAGTTTCCTTCGGACAGTTCCGAACCATATGATCAGTCGATCCGCACGCGAAAAAACCTTGTATCATCTTCAGATTCGGGAAATTGGGTGACATGTACCCCTTTTGCCCACAGTTGTAACAGACTCCCTTCTTTTTCAGGCAAACTCCAGCACGGTTCTTCTAACACGTTGCACATGGCTCCCTCCCTTGCTTATTTCCTTCTGTCTTATTGCCCGATTGGGTATTCTCACTCCATTTCCTCTTGTTCGGATTACTACCACCATTGCTTCCTCCATCACTTATCTTCTTCTTCTTCTCCTGATGAAATCGAGACGATGCTTCGCTCCCTCCTTCAGTAATTAACACTTTCTCCATTAAATCTGCGAACGTATTGATCTGCAATACTGCTACCTTGTTGAATATCCCCGGCTTCAGTCCATTCTCGAATCTTCTCGCCTCTGTGTCCACCTGATGAGGTGCAAATCTAGCCAACTCGTTGAATTTGGCAGCGTATTCTGATAACGACCTGTTCTCATACTTCAATTCTAGAAATTTAACTTCCATTCTGGATTGCATACTCGGTGAAAAGTAATTCTCAAAGAACATTTCCTTGAATCTTGTCTAAGTTACAACAGTTATACCAGCTCTCGCTTGATTCGTCTCCCACCAGTAATTGGCTTCTCCTTTCATCAGATAAGTTGTAAAAGCTGTCTTTCGCTCTTCTGCCACATGCGCAATGATGAATGCTTTCTCCATCTCTTTCACCTAAGTTTGGACTTCAGTCAGATCCGTGGTTTAATTGAATTCAGGCGGTCCTACCGCTTTAAAGTCCTTGAAATTAGCCAATCTATCATCTGGTTGCTCTCTCGCTCTTCCTCTTGCTGCTGGAGCTCTATTCCCCATAGCTTCGACTATCATATTTGCAAAGTTTTGCATCGGGTCAGCTTGACCTCTTTTAATATTTACCGATTGCTCTTCTCTTTGATTTTGATTCTGTCGTCTAGGTGGCATGATCTGATTTAAATAAAAATCTTACATTAATTCTTTTTCTCTACACAAATTCTTAACACAATAAGAATTCAGCACATAATTCTTATATATAAACGAATATCTATTCAAATAGTTCATAGCACATTTAGTACTTAACACATATTACTATCCCTTTTTAAATCATATCAGGATTAACAACACAACTTTACACAAAAAGTTGTAATTCTCCATTCACCATTGTTATTATCAGTTCATCAAACTTACCACACTTATGAGTTTAGGAACTTGTCACAATTATATGAGTGTATTACCACACTTATGAGTTTAGGAACTTACCACAATTATATGAGTGTATGAACTTATCCTAGTCAGACCGTTGGCATCCATTCGCTAAGGGGTACAAAACATTTCATATAATTATGAGTCATTAACTTACCGTAAGTATGAGTTTTAAGAACACACAAATTAATCTTAATCTTATATTCATATAGAAAATAAAGATTTCATTCATAAAACATATATATTTACATATGCTTAAACATCATTCTCGATATTACAACACTTAATATCATAACATACTACCAAAAGATACTAATGCTCAAACTTAAGCTATCTACCGTCCACTCCCTTCACCAGTCTTTTTCTTATTGGGACACTTATTGAATCCGTGACCCGTTCTTCCACATGAGAAACACTTCCTCAAATTCAGCTTAGGACAATGTAGAGAAATATGTCCTTTATGCTTGCAGTTGAAGCACACGTTCTTCCACATCATGCACTCTCCCGCGTGAGTCTTCCCACACTTGCTACATGCTTGCTTCTTCTTCGGGTTTGACTTTTTCGAATTAGGGCTGTTGTTGTCCCTCTTTCGCTTATTCTTGTATTTCTACTTCTTGATTGTCCCTTCTGACGATCCACCACCTTCAGTCTTCATCCTTTCCACATGCGCCTTGAGCTCGTTCCGTTCTTCAGTCATTTTGTGTAACGCTCGCTCTGTCTTCCACAACTCTTCCAAGAGAAATACTTTACTTCGGAGTTCTTGGACTTCTGCAGATTCATGATCTTGTTCTCCAACTTTGATCTTATTCTTTTTCTCCACCCTAGCTTGCTAAGACTCTGCCTCCTCATCTCCACTCAGATACATCTCAGGATAATAGTCATGATCACTCCCCAGATTGACCATAGGTTCATCTTCTCCCACCTTCTCCACTGATTCGCTTTGCGCTGGCACCTCGACTACTGGCATTGGTACAACAACCGCTAGCATCTCTGCACTCATTTGATCTTTTCTAGACATCCTACAATTAATTTAAACAACTTGATTAGTACTTCACCAGTACAAACTTCTCACACTATGTGTCCACTTATCTCATTATTGATGCACTTCGGCAATCCCTCACTTAGAACTCTAAATGAGTTTTCTCTATCTTTCGTATGGTTATAATCCTAGAGTTTTCCCCCACCACACTTAAGGTTTATAACCTACAACTTTGATACCAACCTGTGACACCCCCAAATCCGAGTTACCTGACCCCCGAGTTTGGTGCTCACGTTCCACAATATAATAACATCTAACTACCCATTCATATAAAAATAGTAATACATAAGTCATTAACAGAGATTGTTAATACATTAGTCCAGGTTCTCTAACCTTAACATTACAGATATACCCTTTAGATATACAAAAAGAGTTTACCAATACAACATATTCATAATGTTTATAAAAACTAATCCAGCATTTTGCCTTTGCCTTTGTTCTTCTTTGACCCGCTGGCCTCTTCATTCCTAGCTGAAATATTTTATTTAGCAAGGGTGAGCAACAAGTTTGCCCTGCAAGTTAAGACATGCAATAAATGTATACGAATCAATAAGAACAGACTATCTATTTTGATAGAATGAAACCAAAGTTTGGGGAACTTTAAAATAGCTGAACAAAGCTTTAATAATTAACAAGTCTTCTCACAATCTATGCAACACAATAATTTGATAATGAAAGAGTACAACGCTTTCAAAGTTTCTGTGATATTCTAATGAATAATCAAGAATCAATTCTACGCAATTACAAAGTGGAATATTTTTCAGATTAATGCTGAGTGATCACACAAGATCTAGAACTTCTCTTCTCGGGTATCTATCAAAGATTTACTTTGATACATACGCATGTGTATCAGATAACCATAAAGATTAAATCATACCCCTCTGCAAGTACTTAGAGCCGGCCAACTCCTTGTACCCTATATTATGCATAATACTTAAGTCGCGCGCAATGGTCGAATATACGACTAAAAACGTTCCCTCTATATAAAAGGTTGTTCTTCTCAGTCTTAGAATCAAGATTTGATTTAACAATGAAATTCAATGATTTCAATATCTAATCACTTCTCTTTTCTTATCTTCTCAAACCTATCAAGTTTTCGTTTTCGATCTAGCCGATACAACTGGCATTGATCTATCAATAATAATTAAATTCTCTTCTCTTCTTTTCTCGAACCTATCAAGTTCTAACAAATGTTCGTCTAGCTAGAATAATTAGCTAAGACATTTCTCAACATAATTCGATAATAAACAAGAATTATTTGTACTGTCAATATTAGCTTCTTACGGATATGAATATCCAACAACAGTTATTCTACGAATGTATATTTTTCGAATCAGTAATTCAATTTGAATTATTAAACATGCACTAACTGTGAATAATCAACAATAAATTCTTGGACGTCGTATAATTAATAATAATTAACCACTATAATAATTGAACATTATTAACTCAAGGTTGAGTTAGGAAACTTACCTTCTCCGCTGATTACAGCTACACAATATACTTATCTGCCTTCGAAAGACCTATAACCAATAATATCGGTATCATAATTAGCACAATAATTTATAATCACGTAACACTGTATTCTACAGTCAAACTTCTCCTAGGCACATTACCACATAGCCACATTACTGTTTATAACCTATATAAACACTTAACAAGTCTAACTAGTTCGGTCTGGTTGGACTTTAGTCTCATCTCAGTGTTCTGGTCACCCTATCCGACAATTAACACATTGATTGTCAATTAAACTTGGTCTCTAAGCTTCAATATTATTTTAGATAAGTTAAATATCGTTTATAATATTTTTTAGAAGCTTTTAATAATTTATAAACAATTATTATTACTTATAATAATTTTTCAAATACTTAAATCATTTTTAAATGATTTAATTATCAAATAATCTTATTATCATTAATATTTAATAATATAAAAATATTAATGTTATGCTTGTCAAAATATTAAAGTTATTGTTAATAACTTTAAATATTTTTAAATCATCAATATTCTACTTAAATAATTTTTAAATTAATTAAAATTATTTTTAAACCATCACCATTAATATTTAAATATTAATGAAATTATTATCAAAATATTAAAAGTCATTAATTATAACTTAAAATATTTTTAAAACATTTTTCTCATGCTTAAAATTTTTTTAAATCAATAATATCATTTTTAATTCATTTATTTAATATAATAAATAAATAAATCTAATATCATTAATATTAATTTATTAATGAGAATTCTCCAAAAATATTGAAAATTATATTTTATAATTCAAAATATTTTCTAACACTTTATTCTTATTTAAAATAATTTTTAAATTAATAAAATCATTTTTAACTTATTTATTTAATTTCATAAATAAATAAATCTAATATTATTAATATTAATTTATTAATGAAAATTCTCTAAAAATATTAAAATTTATATTTTATAACTCAAAATATTTTTAAATACAATATTCTTATTTAAAAATGATTTTTCATAATATTAATCATTTTTCTCTAATTTATTTAATACACTAAGTAAATAAATTAAATACCTTTATTATTTAAATAATTATAAATATTAAAGAAAATTATTCCAATTGGTCAAAAATTATTTTTCATAATTTAAAATAATTTTTAAAACTATTTTTAATAATTTTTATAATTTATTTCTATTTTAAGCATTTTCCGGAATATTCAAAAAATAGAATAAATAAAACCGTCGCTATAGCTGTAAGACCTAAACTTTTATGAATAAAGAATAATTTTTTCGAAATATATTTTTTTGAATATTATGGTGTGGTTTTGATATAATGTTATAGTTGTGGGTAATATTTACAAATTTTGCAAAGTAAGCAAGTGGTTATATAATATTCGACTTGTCGGGGAATATTCATTTTAACAGGGAATATTCGTACGACGGCACAATCATTGGTAGACCCCACAACGGAAGTATTATCGTAGTTAGAAAACGAAAGAATTATCTTTTTATAAAAATAACGGCGAAAGTATTACCGTTAAAACTGTTGAACTACCCGGTAGTAAAAGTACAGTAATACGCGTAGTTGCATAGTAGCATACTGTATTGATTATTGATGCTTACGTGAGAAGTCAGTCAGTTATACTCAATTATTGCTATAGTAATTGCTGCATCATATCTCTCATATTATTGATTCAATTATTGTCACAGTATCATCTGCATAATATTTATTATTAAATCAATAATTGAGACGACAAAGTTATTCATATTATTATTTCCAATATTGACAATGTCTAGAAGTTCTATCAAGGAGAGGTTTGGTTACCTAATTGCGCGCCAATAAGGAGAAATCCTTATCGGAAAGCCCTCTCTTTCCTGAGAACGACCCGGTTGTTAAATATTGTGAGTAATAATATTAATGATGAATAAGTTGTGTTGATTAAAGATGAATTTGATAGTTCCATTGTGTTAGGATTATTAGTGTTAGCGGAAATCGACATCTATTCCGATGATAATTGATGTCTAAGGGTTATATTGATAAATCGGGTAATTTATCGGATAAATGAGCAATTAATTGCTACTAATTCACATGCTTATATAACTATTTGTTCACATGTGTGTACTATTAAATCACATTCTTGTACTATTAGGGGAGTTGGTGCAAGATTGATAATACTTGCATGACTAAGTTAAAAATGGAGGTATATTTGAAGGTACTATACTATAATTAGTTTTTTCACATGATTATACTATTGAGTCACATGAATGAACTATTAATTCACATTATTTACTATTAGGGGAGGTGGTGCAAGTTTGTTAATACTTGCAGGACTAAATCAAAAATGAAGAAAAAGAGGAAGATATTATACTGTAATATTTCGAGCCCGAAAACGTGCAATTATCGAAACTATATTTTCCTATAAATAGAAGCTCATTCTTCCTTCATTTCTCACCAATTCACAAAAGCTTTAGAGCAATTATTATCAAGAGAAATTATAGAGAGAAAGAAGAAGAGTATTCTGCTACTTCACTACTTCTATATCCAGTTTCTTCTAAGGTAGGGAGTATTATTTCTTTCTTATCCAAGAAGAGAACTTTTGTTATTCCATTCTTTATTATTCTGTTGGAATAACTTGTATACGCGGGCTACCCTATACTTGGTGAAATTCTTCTGTTATTCCATTCTTTATTATTCTGCTGGAACATCCTGCATGTGCGTTTACGCCGGACCTGGTTCCATTATTCATCATTCTGTTAGAACATCATGTCTGTGCGTTTACGTCGAACCTGGTTCCATTATTTATCATTCTGTTGGAACATCCTGTCTGTGCTTTACGCATAACCTAGTTCCATTATTTATCATTCTGTTGGAATATCATGTCTGTGCTTTACGCATGACCTGGTTCTGTTATTTTTTATTCTGTTGGAATAACTTGTCTGTGCGGTCTATCACATGCCTGGTGATTTCTTTTGTTATTCCATTCTTTATTATACTCAGTTGGTTAAAGTTTTGATTTATATACTCCATGAAATTAGTGGAATATCCTTGATATTTGCGCTTCCTCCAGTATCTTTTCGTAGAAATATTCTTCTGAGCATTCTTGAATTTTACTCCACAAAGCAGTATCATGTTGACAATTTGGACGTTATTAGTTCCTGGATAAATTAATTCTTGAACTTGTTTTATTGAATTCTTACATCATTGTCATCATCCTCATGTTTATATTATGTTGAAAGTCATCTGTGGCCTGTAGTGCATAGATGGACTTGGTATTATTATGACCAGGGATTATTCGGTATAATCATGACCATAATATTACAAATGATATGGTAAAAGTCCTCATTGGCCCGTAGTGCTTTAATGGACAGTTGTTGGCATGATCATGACCATTGATGAATACACGAATATCTTTGGCCCGTAGTGCATGGATAATTTGTGGTTGCGATACTAATGAATATCCTTGGCCGTAGTCCAGGGATGATGTGGATTATTTATTAAGCTGAGTCTCAGCGATAAAAGTGATGAAAAACCTTCTAAATCATAAAAGATAGTAGATTTTATTCTCTACTTGACTCTTTTAATGGATTGCTTGTTCCGCTGCAGTTAAACTTGATGGTTGTTATATTGTATCAGTTTAACACTGTTGAAGGCTAACGATAATATATTCTGCATTATCTTAGTCATAATATTTCCTACTGGGCTAGTTGAGCTCACCCTTTTACTTTTATTGTACTCTTCAGGAAATAAGAACGTAGTAGGGACTAATCGGGAAACGGAGTGACGGACCAGATGATAGCATTAGTAGTACTCACTATTCAGTGAAATAATGGAAAAATAAATGTAATAATATTGAATTTGAGTTTGTATATTGTCTAGACGATAATATTTGTATTAAAACTCACAGCTTATATTTTGTCGTACTTTACCAGACAGTTGTATAATTAAGTTGTATTTGTATTCTGTACAATGTATTTGGCGACTCAGAATAGGTGATGTATACCTATTTTGGGGGTGTCACAGTTGGTTTCAAAGCTTGGGGATATGATCCCTGGCTAAGATGTGAGACTAGAACTAGGAGGGGAGAGACGGGGAATTCCTTCGCTAGTATGACTTACCTAAGTTCATTTGGTATTTAATTGGTCCGTCAGAGTATATGGATAATATGTTGTATGTTAATTAACCCTTGTTTTGTGGCAGTATTTGAAAATGACATCCGAGAATATTGAGAATAACAATGGAGCACAAGAGACCGTTGAGTCACCACAGATCAATACCCAAGATAATGTGCAACAGGAAGACAATAATCCTCAGGTAAACAACAATGATCAAATGATGAACGATGGAATGTTCAGAGGCTTTATGCAATTCATGCAACAACAAGCGAGAGCGGCTCCTGTCCAAAATATAGGTGGAAATACTAGCAACTCTCGGACGGTCACTGTAAGACCCCAACTTTTATAAATAAAGATGAATTTTCTATAAATATCATTTTTGAATATTATGGAGTTAATTTGATATAATGTTATAGTTATGGGTAATATTTATAAATTTTGCAAAGTACGCAAGTTGTTATATAATATTCGATTGGTCGGGGAATATTCGTTTTAACAGGGAATATTCGTACAACGGCACAATCATTGGTGGACCCCACAACGGAATTATTGTCGGATTGAGAAAACGACAAAAATATTTTATTAAAAATAACGGCGGAAGTTTTACCATTGATACTGTTGAACTACTCGGTAGTAAAAGTACAGTAATACGTGTGGTTGCATAGTAGCACACGGTATTGATTATTAATGCTTATGTGAGAAGTCACTCAGTTTGATTATTGTCAGTTAATAATATGAATTATTTAGCGATAATGACGTTTTGTTTTATTCGTATTATTAACGTAATAAAACAGAAACATCTTTTTATATAAAACAGAATACTTTATTAAAGTTATTCTATAAATAAAATATATTATATTTTATTTAAAAGATTTTTCTTTAAATATCGACCGTCAGATTAAAGTAATCAATCTGGACCGTTCATGGATTAGCTACTATGCATTCTATTTTTCTATAAATAGCAGCTCATTCCTTCATTATTTTTTACGAATTCACTGAACTCTAGAGAGAGAAACTATAGAGAGAGAGAGAGAAGAGTATTCTGCTACTTAACTACTTCCTTATTTCAGCTCTTTTTAAAACGGTAAGGGGTGTTATTCTTTCTTATTCATGAAGAGAACTTTTGTTATTCCATTTCTTATTATTCTGTTGGAATAACCTGTATACGCGGTCTACCCTATACTTGGTGACATTCTTTTATTATTCTGTTGGAACATCCTGTCCGTGTGTTTTACACCGGACCTGGTTCCGTCTTTATTATTATTCTGTTGGAACATCCTGTCCGTGTGTTTTACATCAGACCTGGTTCCGTCTTTATTATTATTCTGTTGGAACATCCTGTCTGTGTGTTTTACACTGGACCTGGTTCCGTCTTTATTATTATTCTGTTGGAACATCCTGTCTGTGTGTTTTACACCGGACCTAGTTCCGTCTTTATTATTATTCTGTTGGAATATCCTATCTGTGCGTTTTACGCCAGACCTGGTTCCATTATTTATTATTCTGTTGGAATAACCTGTCTGTGCGGTCTATCGCATGCATGGTGATTTCTTTTGTTATTCCATTCTTTATTGTACTCAGTTGGTTAAGTTTTGACTTCTATACTCCATGAAATTTGTGGAATATCCTTGATAATTGCGGTTCATCCAGTATCTTTTCATGAAAATATTCTTCTAAGTATTCTTGAATTTTACTCCACAATGCAGTATCATGTTGACAATTTGGACGTTGTTAATTCTTGGATAAATTAATTCTTGAACTTGTTTTATTGAATTCTTATATCATTGTCATCATCCTCATGTTTATAAAATGTTGAAAGTCATCTGTGGTCTGTAGTGCATAGATGGACTTGGTATGATTATGACCAGGGATTATTCGGTATAATCATGACCGTAATGTTACAAATGATGTGGTAAAAGTCTCCATTGGCCCGTAGTGCATTGATGGACAGTTGTTGGCATGATCATAACCATTAATGAATACACGAATATCCTTGGCCGTAGTGTAGGAGTGATTCGATGATGTGGATTATTTTATTAAGCTGAGTCCCAGCGATCACAGTGTTGAAAAACCTTTAAAATCATAAAAGATAGTAGAGTTTATTTTCTACTTGACTCTTTTAATGGATTGCTTGTTCCGCTGCAGTTAAATTTAATGTCTATTATATTTTATCAGTTTAACATTGTTGAAGGCTAATGATAATTTATTCTGCATTATCTTAGTTATAATATTTCTTACTGGGCTAGTTGAGCTCACCCTTTCTTTCACTGTTCTCTTCAGGAAATGAGAACGTAGCTGGGGCAAGTCGGGGAACGGAGTGATGGTCCGAATGATAGTATTAGTTAGTAGTCCTCACTATTCTATGTAATGGTGTGTTAATAAATGTAATGAGGACTCCTTTTGAGTATGAATACTCTCTAGAAGATAATATTTGTATTCAAACTCACAGTTTATGTTTTGTCGTATTGTACACGACAGTTGTATTAGTAAGTTGTATTTATATTCTGTACTATATATCTGACGACCCAAGATGGGTGATGTATACCTAATTTTGGGGGCGTCACAGTTGGTATCAGAGCTTAGGGATATGATCCCTGGCTAAGATGTGAGAATAGAACTAGGAGGGGAGAGACGGGGAATTCCTTCGCTAGTATGACCTACCTAAGTTTATTTGCATGGTATTTAATTGGTCGGTCATAATATAAGGATAATATATGACATATCAATTAACTTTTATTTTGTGGCAGTATCTGAAAATGGCATCTGAGAATGTTGAGAATAGCAATGGAGCACATGCGACTGTTGATTCACCACATATCAATAATCAGGATAATGTGCATCAGGAAGGTGACAATCCTCATGCAAACAACAACACTGACCAGATGATGAATGATGGAATGTTCAGAAACTTTATGCAGTTCATGCAACAGCAGGCGAGAGTGGCTCCTGTCCAAAATATAGGTGGAAACACTGAAAACTCTCGGACGGTCACCGCTAAACAGTTCAAGGAGCTGGAACCACCAGAGTTTAAGGGAGAGCCAAAACCACTTATAGCGAAAACATGGATAAAGCAGATTACCAAGATATTTGATGTCTTGGGATGCTCCGAGGAGCAAAAGGTTCCCTTTGCCACCTTTATGTTGCGAGGAGAGGCAGATTACTGGTGGGAATCGATTAAGCGTACTCAACCTGCCGCACTGAAGATGTCTTGGGAGAAGTTCCAAGAGCTGTTCAATGAAAAATACTTTCCTGAAAGTGTTCGTCACATGAAGGAGGTGGAGTTCATCAAATTGGAGCAGAATAATATGACCGTGTCGCAGTATGAGGCTAAATTTGCTGAGTTGTCCCGGTTTGCGTCCCACTTGGTGGATAATAAAGAGCGAATGACGCGAATGTTTTTGCGAGGTTTGAAACCTGAGATACGTCAACATCTTATTTCTCATAAACTGTGTTTGTATTCAGATGTTGTGAATAGGGCTCAGTTAGTGGAGCGCGATAACGAGTCAACGCAACCAAAAGAGAGCAATCGACAAAATAATAATACCAGTGAGAGTAGTCATCGAAGCGGTGACAATAAGCATGGAGGGAATCAACAGGCCAGAAATGGTAACCACTTCGGTGGTAATCAGGGCCAAAACAATAAGAATGGTCATTTCAAGAAGAGGAGATTCAACAATGATGGAAAGACGTCAGCACCAGCACCCGTTGTTAAGGAAGGAGAACGACCACCTATCATATGTTTCAAATGCGGAGGGGAGGGGCACATCAGTCCAAACTGCGCGATGCCGTCTAAAGCATGTTATAATTGTGGAAGAGAAGGTCATTTAGCTCGATTTTGTCGTTTACCAAAAACAAGTTCAGCCAAGATGGAGACACCAAAGGCCGTCCCAGAAAAGTCAAAACCGGTAGTGCAAGGGAGAGCGTTGTTGTGACCTCCCAGAAAGCAAGGAACCCGAATGAGGTCATCACGGGTAAGCTTATCATAAACTCTAACAAAGTCTATACTTTATTTGATACCGGTTCTACCCATTCTTTTATTTCTCCTACTTGCGCTCATCGATTAAATTTGACTCCGGAGAAATTAGACTTTGACTTATCTGTTGAAACTCCATTGGGGGAAACCTTCATTACATCCACGGTTTATAAGTCTTGTTTGGTTCAAGTTGGTACCCACACATTACCTGTCGATCTTATTTCATTAAAAATACTTGCATTTGACGTGATTCTAGGGATTGATTGGTTAACTACTCATCATGCAAAAATTGATTGTTTTCGTAAGGTTGTTAGCTTTCATATTCCTAATCGACCTATTATGCGAATTCAAGCAACCAAACCATTAAAATCAATCGCTGTCATCTCAAGCCATAAAGCTATTCGTTTATTGAAAAACGGATGTCAAGCTTTCTTAGCTCATGTCACGGATCTAAACAAAAATACGTCAGTTTTGAATGATATTTCTATTGTTAATAAATTCCCTGACGTATTCCCTGAAGAACTTCCTGGCCTACCCCCAGAGCGTGAAATTGAATTTTGTATCGACCTTGAACCCGGTACAAAACCCATTTCCAAAGCCCCATATCGAATGGCTCCTATTGAACTTCAGGAGTTAAAGATCCAACTGCAGGAATTGTTAGACATTGGCTTTATTCGTCCTAGTACTTCTCCTTGGGGTGCTCCTGTGCTATTCGTGAAGAAGAAAGATGGAAGTATGTGACTTTGTATTGATTATCGGGAGTTGAATCATGTCACCATCAAAAACAGGTACCCATTGCCACGTATTGATGACCTGTTTGACCAGTTGCAAGGAGCATAATTCTTTTCGAAGATTGATCTTCGTTCTGGATATCATCAGCTGAAGGTTAGAACTGAGGATATTCCAAAGACGGCTTTTAAAACTCGGTACGGGCATTATGAATTCCTAGTCATGTCCTTTGGATTGACTAATGCTCCTGCTGCCTTCATGGATATGATGAACTGGGTATTCAAGGAATATTTGGATCACTTTGTGGTCGTCTTTATTGATGACATCCTTATTTATTCCAAAAGCCGTGAAGATCATGAGCAACACTTGAGGCTGGTACTCCAAAAGCTTCGTGAATACAAGCTTTATGCCAAGTTGAAGAAATGCGAGTTCTGGTTGGAGGAGGTAGCATTCCTTGGGCATGTAGTATCAAGTCGTGGAATATCGATTGACCCGGCAAAGATTGAAGTTATTCAAAGCTGGAAGCAACCTAAATCAGTGACCAAAGTACGTAGCTTTCTTTGTTTAGCTGGTTATTATCGGAGATTCGTGGAAGGATTTTCTCGAATCACTACTCCATTAACTCAGCTGACTCGGAAAGATACAAAGTTCGGTTGGAGCGAAGAATGTGAGCAGAGTTTTCAAGAACTCAAGAGGAGACTCATTTTAGCACCTGTTCTAACAATACAATCTGGCTCGGAGGGATTTGTCATCTACAGTGATGCTTCGAGCAAAGGGTTGGGATGCATTGTCATGCAACATGGAGAAGTCATAGCCTATGCATCAAGATAACTCAAGGAATATGAGAGAAATAATCCTACTCATGATCTAGAGTTGGCAGCTGTTGTCTTTGAACTTAAAATTTGGAGGCATTACTTGTGTGGGAGAAGGTGGAGATCTTTACGGATCATAAAAGCCTCAAATATTTTTTCACTCAAAAGGAACTCAGCATGCGACAACGACGTTGGCTTGAACTGTTGAAAGATTATGATCATACCATTCAATACCATCCTGAAAAAGCGAACGTGGTAGCTGACGCATTGAGTAGAAGATCATATAGAAGTATGAGTGCAATATTGTCAACACAAGGGCCCATTTTGTGTGACTTGCAAATGATGGAGATAGAGTTAAAGACTCAAGGGACCCATGTGATGATGGAGAATATACGAGTAGAACTAACTTTAATCGATAAAGTTAAAGCTGCTCAAGCTACAGATCTGGAGCTGATGCGTATGAGGAAGAAAGTGCAAGAAGGTGCTATGCCGTAAGCAAGAATCGATGAAGAAGGAATACTTCGAGTCAACTCCAGACTTTGTGTTCCTAACAACCCTGATTTAAAGTATGAAATCATGATGGAGGCGCACAACACACCGTTTGAAATCCATCCTGAAAGTACCAAAATGTATCTTGATCTTCGTCATACATTTTGGTGGAGCAATATGAAGAGAGAGATAGCGTTGTTTATCTCAAGGTGTCTAACTTGTCAATGAGTCAAAGCGGAGCATCAAGTACCAAAAGGTCCATTGCAACCACTTGAAATTCCAGAATGGAAGTGGAAGCACATTACCATGGATTTCGTTACCGGTCTTCCTAAGGTTTCTCAAGGTATAGATGCGATTTGGGTCATTGTTGATAGATTGACCAAGTCTGCTCATTTCTTACCGATACGAGAAACTTATACACTTGAACGTCTTGCTCGTATGTACATAAACGAGATTGTAAGACTGCATGGTATGCCAGTATCCATTGTTTCTGATCGAGACCCAAGATTCACTTAACGATTTTGGGTTTGTTTACAAAAAGCTATGGGCACAGATTTACGATTTAGTTCGGCAAATCATCCTCAGACGGACGGACAATCAGAGAGGACTATTCAAACTCTAGAAGATTTATTAAGACTCTGTGTCTTTGACTTCAAGGGAAGTTGGGACAAGTTCTTACCATTGGTGGAATTTTCCTACAACAACAGTTATCAAGTAAGTATTGGCATGGCTCCATTCGAAGCATTGTATGGAAGAAAATGTCTTTCTCCAGTATGCTGGGATGAGGTGGGTGAAGCAACGTTGTTGGGACCGGAGTTGGTACGTATGACTACAGAAAAGATTCAAACGATCCGACAACGTATAAAAACCTCATAAGATCGACAAAAGAGTTATGTTGATCTTCATCGAAAGGACGTGGAATTTGATATAGGAGATCATGTGTTCTTACGTGTTGCTCCATAGAAAGGAGTTACGAGATTTGGAAAGAAAGGAAAGCTCAATCCTCGATTCATCGGTCCATTTTTAATCCTCGATCGAGTAGGAACTGTGGCTTATAGACTCGCTTTACCGCCAAGTATGTCTCGTGTTCATAATGTTTTTCACATATCCATGTTAAGCAAATATGTGGAAGACCCGAACCACATTATTGAGTTAGAACCGGACGAAATAGCGGAGGATTTGACGTATGAAGAAGTTCCTGTTCAAATCTTGGATAAGAAGGAACATATTATACGCTCCAAGGTTATACCTCAAGTCAAAGTTTTGTGGAGAAACCACGATGTTGAGGAAATGACTTGGGAGTTAGAATCTGAAATGAAATCAAGGTATCCTTACCTCTTCGACATACCAGGTACGTACCCTAATTTCGAGGGCAAAATTTCATAAGAAGGGGAGGTTGTAAGACCCCAACTTTTATAAATAAAGATGAATTTTCTATAAATATCATTTTTGAATATTATGGAGTTAATTTGATATAATGTTATAGTTGTGGGTAATATTTATAAATTTTGCAAAGTACGCAAGTTGTTATATAATATTCGATTGGTCGGGGAATATTCGTTTTAACAGGGAATATTCGTACAACGGCACAATCATTGGTGGACCCCACAACGGAATTATTGTCGGATTGAGAAAACGATAAAAATATTTTATTAAAAATAACGGCAGAAGTTTTACCATTGATACTGTTGAACTACTCGGTAGTAAAAGTACAGTAATACGTGTGGTTGCATAGTAGCACACGGTATTGATTATTAATGCTTATGTGAGAAGTCACTCAGTTTGATTATTGTCAGTTAATAATATGAATTATTTAGCGATAATGACGTTTTGTTTTATTCGTATTATTAACGTAATAAAACAGAAACATCTTTTTATATAAAACAGAATACTTTATTAAAGTTATTCTATAAATAGAATATATTATATTTTATTTAAAAGATTTTTCTTTAAATATAGACCGTCAGATTAAAGTAATCAATCTGGACCGTTCATGAATTAGTTACTATGCATTCTATTTTTCTATAAATAGCAGCTCATTCCTTCATTATTTCTTACAAATTCACTGAACTCTAGAGAGAGAAACTATATAGAGAAACTATTGAGAGAGAGAAGAAGAGTATTCTGCTACTTAACTACTTCCTTATTTCAGCTATTCTTTAAAACGGTAAGGGGTGTTATTCTTTCTTATTCATGAAGAGAACTTTTGTTATTCCATTTCTTATTATTCTGTTGGAATAACCTGTATACGCGGTCTACCCTATACTTGGTGACATTCGTTTATTATTCTGTTGGAACATCCTGTCCGTGTGTTTTACACCAGACCTGGTTCCATCTTTATTATTATTCTGTTGGAACATCCAGTCTGTGTGTTTTACACCGGACCTGGTTCCGTCTTTATTATTATTCTGATGTTCTGGAACATCCTGTCCGTGTGTTTTACACCGAACCTGGTTCTGTCTTTAGTATTATTCTGTTAGAACATCCTGTCTGTGTGTTTTACACCGAACCTGGTTCCGTCTTTATTATTATTCTGTTGGAATATCCTGTCTGTGCGTTTTACGCCAGACCTGGTTCCATTATTTATTATTCTGTTGGAATAACCTGTCTGTGCGGTCTATCGCATGCATGGTAATTTCTTTTGTTATTTCATTCTTTATTATACTCAGTTGGTTAAGTTTTGACTTCTATACTCCATGAAATTTGTGGAATATCCTTGATAATTGCGGTTCATCCAGTATCTTTTCATGAAAATATTCTTCTAAGCATTCTTGAATTTTACTCCACAAAGCAGTATCATGTTGATAATTTGGACGTTGTTAATTCTTGGATAAATTAATTCTTGAACTTGTTTTATTGAATTCTTATATCATTGTCATCATCCTCATGTTTATAAAATGTTGAAAGTCATCTGTGGCCTGTAGTGCATAGATGGACTTGGTATGATTATGACCATGGATTATTCGGTATAATCATGACCGTAATGTTACAAATGATGTGGTAAAAGTTCCATTGGCCCGTAGTGCATTGATGGACAGTTGTTGGCATGATAATGACCATTAATGAATACACGAATATCCTTGGCCGTAGTGCAGGGGTGATTCGATGATGTGGATTATTTTATTAAGCTGAGTCCCAGCGATCACAGTGTTAAAAAACCTTTTAAATCATAAAAGATAGTAGAGTTTATTTTCTACTTGACTCTTTTAATGGATTGCTTGTTCCGCTGCAGTTAAACTTGATGTCTATTATATTTTATCAGTTTAACATTGTTGAAGGCTAATGATAATTTATTCTGCATTATCTTAGTTATAATATTTCTTACTGAGCTAGTTGAGCTCACCCTTTCTTTCACTGTTCTCTTCAGGAAATGAGAACGTAGCTGGGGCAAGTCGGGGAACGGAGTGATGGTCCGAATGATAGTATTAGTTAGTAGTCCTCACTATTCTATGTAATGGTGTGTTAATAAATGTAATGAGGACTCCTTTTGAGTATGAATACTCTCTAGAAGATAATATTTGTATTCAAACTCACAGTTTATGTTTTGTCGTATTGTGCACGATAGTTGTATTAGTAAGTTGTATTTGTATTCTGTACTATGTATCTGACGACCCAAGATGGGTGATGTATACCTAATTTTGGGGGCGTCACAGTCACCGCTAAACAGTTCAAGGAGCTGGGACCACCATTGGTATCAAAGATTAGGGATATGATCCCTGGCTAAGATGTGAGACTAAAACTAGGAGGGGAGAGACGGGAAATTCCTTCGCTAGTGTGACTTACCTAAGTTTATTTGGTATTTAATTGGTCAGTCAGAGTATATAGATAATATGTTGTATGTTAATTAACCCTTGTTTTGTGGCAGTATTTGAAAATGACATACGAGAATATTTAGAATAACAATGGAGCACATGAGACCGTTGAGTCACCACAGATCAATACCCAGGATAATGTGCAACAGGAAGACAATAATCCTCAGGTAAACAACAATGATCAAATGATGAATGATGGAATGTTCAGAGGCTTTATGCAATTCATGCAACAACAAGCGAGAGCGACTCCTGTCCAAAATGCAGGTGGAAATACTGGCAACTCTCGGACGGTCACCGCTAAACAGTTCAAGGAGCTGGGACCACCGGAGTTTATTGGAGAGCCAAAATCACTCAAGGTGGACACGTGGATAAAGCAGATCACCAAGATATTTGATATCTTGGGATGCTCCGAGGAGCAAAAGGTTCCCTTTCCCACCTTTATGTTGCGAGGAGAAGCAGATTACTGGTGGGAATCGGTAAAGCGTACCCAGCCTGCCGCACTCAAAATGTCTTGGGAGATGTTCCAAGAACTTTTCAACGACAAGTACTTTCCCGAAAGTATTCGCCACATGAAAGAGGTAGAGTTCATCAACCTGGAGCAGAACAATATGACCGTGTCACAGTACGAAGCTAAGTTTGCTGAGTTGTCATGCTTTGCGTCCCACTTGGTTGATAATGAGGAGAGAATGACGCGGATGTTTCTAAGAGGTTTGAAACCCGAGATACGTCAGTACTTAATTTCTCACAAACTGTGTTTGTATTCAGATGTTGTAAATAGGGCTCAGTTATTGGAGCGTGATAACTAGTCAACCCAACCGAGAGAGAGCAGCCGACAAGTCAATAATACCAGTGGTAGCAGTCATCGAAGCGGTGACAACAAGCGTGGAGGGAATCAACATGCCAGAAATGGTAATCACTTCGGTGGTAATCATGGCCATGACAATAAGAGTGGACATTTCAAGAAGAGGAGATTTAACAATGATGGAAAGACGTCAGCATCAACACCCGTGGTTAAGGAAGGAGAACGACTACCTATCATATGCTTCAAATGCGGAGGGGATGGACATATCAGTCCAAACTACGCAATGCCATCCAAAGCGTGTTATAATTGTGGAAGAGAAGGTCACCTAGCCCGATTTTGTCGTGCACCAAAGACAAGTCCAGTTGGAACGGTGACACAAAATATCGTCCCAAACAAGTTTAAACCAGTAGTTCAAGGGAGAGCGTTTGTCGTGACCTCCCAGAAAGCAAGGAACCCGAACGAGGTCATCACGGGTAAGCTTATCATAAACTCTAGCGAAGTATATACCTTATTTGATATCGGTTCTACCCATTCTTTTATTTCTCCTACTTGCGCTCAACGTTTAAATTTGACTCTCGAGAAGTTAGACTTTGACTTATCAGTTAAAACTCTGTTGGGAGAAATCTTCATTACATCCATTGTTACCTGTCGATCTTATCTCCTTAAAAATACTTGCATTTGACGTAATTCTAGGGATTAATTGGTTAACTACTCATCATGCTAAAATTGATTTTTTTCGTAAGGTTGTTAGCTTTCATATTCCTAACTAACCTATTATGCGAATTCAAGCAACCAAACCATTAAAATCAATCACTGTCATCTCAAGCCATAAAGCTATTCGTTTATTGAAAAACGGATGTCAAGCTTTCTTAGCTCATGTCACGGATTTAAACAAAAATACGTAAGTTTTGAATGATATTTCTATTGTTAATAAATTTCCTGACGTATTCCCTGAAGAACTTCCTGGCCTACCCCCAGAGCGTGAAATAGAATTTTGTATTGACCTTGAACCCGATACGAAACCCATTTCCAAAGCCCCATATCGAATGGCTCCTATTGAACTTCAGGAGTTAAAGACCCAATTTCAGGAATTGTTAGACATTGGTTTCATTCGTCCTAGTACGTCTCTTTGGGGTGCTCCTGTTCTATTCCTGAAGAAGAAAGATGGGAGTATGCGACTTTGTATTAATTATCGGGAGTTGAATCATGTCATCATAAAAAATAGGTACCCATTTCCTCGTATTGATGACCTATTTGACCAGTTGCAAGGCGCCAAATTCTTTTCAAAGAGTGATCTTCGTTTCGAATATCACCAATTGAAGATTAGAACCGATGACATTCCAAAGACGGCTTTCAGAACTCGGTACGGGCATTATGAATTCCTAGTCATGTCTTTTGGATTGACTAATTCTCCTGCTGCCCTCATGGATATGATGAACCTAGTATTCAAGGAATATTTGGATCACTTTGTGGTCGTCTTTATTGATGATATCCTCATATATTCCAAAAGCCGTGAAGATCATGAGCAACACTTGAGGCTGATACTCCAAAAGCTTCGTGAAAACAAGCTTTATGCCAAGCTGAAGAAATACGAGTTTTGGCTTGAGGAAGTAGCATTCCTTGGGCACGTAGTATCAAGTCATGGAATATCTGTTGACCCGGCAAAGATTAAAGTTATTCAAAGCTAGGAGCAACCTAAATCAGTGACCGAAGTACGTAGCTTTCTCGGCTTGGCTGGTTATTATCGGAGATTCGTAGAAGGGTTTTCTCAAATCGCTACTCCATTAACTCAACTGACTCGAAAAGATACAAAATTCGGTTGGAGTGTGGAATGTGAGAAGAGTTTTTAAGAACTCAAGAGGAGACTCATTTCAGCACCTGTTCTGACAATACCATCTGGCTCGGAGGGATTTGTCATCTACAGTGATGCTTCGGGCAAAGGGTTAGGATATGTTCTCATGCAACAAGGGAAAGTCATAGCCTATGCCTCACGGCAACTCAAAGAATATGAGAGAAATTATCCTACTCATGATCTAGAGTTGGCAGCTGTTGTTTTTGCACTTAAGATTTGGAGGCATTACCTGTATGGAGAGAAGGTGGAGATCCACACGGATCATAAAAGCCTCAAATATTTCTTCACCCAAAAGGAACTCAACATGCGATAACGACGTTGGCTTGAACTATTGAAAGATTATGATCATACCATCCAATACCATCCTGGAAAAGCGAACATGGTAGCTGACGCAATGAGTAGAAGATCATATGAGGGTACGAGTGCAATATTATCAACGCAAAAGCCCATTTTGTATGACTTGCAACGGATGGAGTTAGAGATAAAGACTCCAGGGACCTATGTGATGATGGCGAATATACGAGTAGAACCGACTTTAATCGTTAAAGTTAAAGCTGCTCAAGCTACAGACCTGGAGCTGATGCTTATAAGGAAGAAAGTACAAGAAGGTGCTATGCCGGAAGCAAGAATCGATGAAGAAGGAATACTTCGAGTCAACTCCAGACTTTGCTTTCCTAACAACCCTGATTTAAAGTATAAAATCATAATGGAGGCGCACAACACATCGTTTGCAATCCATCGTGGGAGTACCAAAATGTATCGTGATCTTCAACATACATTTTGGTGGAGCAATATGAAGAGAGAGATAGCAGAGTTTATCTCAAGGTGTTTAACTTGTCAACGAGTCAAGACGGAGCATCAAGTACCAAAAGGTCCATTACAACCACTTAAAATTCCAGAATGGAAGTGGGAACACATTACCATAGATTTCGTTACTGGTCTTCCCAAGGTTTCTCAAGGCATAGATGCAATTTGAGTTATTGTTGATAGATTGACCAAGTCTGCTCATTTCCTACCTATACGAGAAACTTATACACTTGAACGTCTTGGTCGTATGTACATAAATGAGATTGTAAGACTGCATGGTATGCCAGTATCCATAGTTTTTGATCGAGACCTAAGATTCACTTCAAGATTTTGGGTTAGTTTGCAAAAAGCTATGGGCACGGATTTACGATGAAATCAAGATATCCTTACTTCTTCGATATACCAGGTACGTTCTCTAATTTCGAGGACGAAATTTTATAAGAAGGGGATGTTGTAAGACCCCAAATTTTATGAATAAAGAATAATTTTCTCGAAATATATATTTTTGAATATTATGGTGTGGTTTTGATAAAATGTTATAGTTGTGGGTAATATTTATAAATTTTACAAAGTAAGCAAGTGGTTATATAATATTCGATTGGTCGGAGAATATTTGTTTTAACAGGAAATATTCGTACGACAACACAATCATTGGTGGACCCCACAACGAAAGTATTGTCGTAGTTAGAAAACGACAGAATTATCTTTTTATAAAAATAACGACGAAAGTGTTACCGTTAAAACTGTTGAACTACCCAGTAGTAAAAGTACAGTAATACACGTGGTTGCATAGTAGCACACAGTATTGATTATTGATGCTTACGTGAGAAGTCACTCAGTTATACTCAATTTTGCTACAGTAATTGCTGCATCATATCTCTCATATTATTGATTTAATTATTGTCACAGTATTATCTGCATAATATTTATTATTAAATAAATAATAGAGACGACAAAGTTATTCATATTATTTTTGCAATATTGACAATGTCTAGAAGTTCTGTCAAGGAGAGGTTTGGTCACCTAATTGCGCGCCAATAAGGAGAAATCCTTATCGGAAAGCCCCCTCTTTCCTGAGAACGACCTGGTTGTTAAATATTGTGAGTAATAATATTAATGATGAATAAGTTGTGTTGATTAAAGATGAATTTGATAGTTCCATTGTGTTAGGATTATTAGTGTTAGCGGAAATCGACATCTATTCCGATGATAATTGATGTCTAAGGGTTATATTGATAAATCGGGTAATTTATCGGATAAATGAGCAATTAATTGCTACTAATTCACATGCTTATATAACTATTTGTTTACATGTGTGTACTATTAAATCACATTCTTGTACTATTAGGGGAGTTGGTGCAAGATTGATAATACTTGCATGACTAAGTTAAAAATAGAGGTTTAGTTGAAGGTACTATACTATAATTAGTTTTTTAACATGATTATACTATTGAGTCACATGAATGAACTATTAATTCACATTATTTACTATTAGGGGAGGTGGTGCAAGTTTGTTAATACTTGCAGGACTAAATTAAAAATGAAGAAAAATAGAAAGGTACTATACTGTAATATTTTGAGCCCTAAAACGTGCAATTATCGAAACTATATTTTCCTATAAATAGAAGCGCATTCTTCCTTCATTTCTCACCAATTCACAAAAGCTTTAGAGAAATTATTATAAAGAGAAATTATAGAGAGAAAGAAGAAAAGTATTCTGCTACTTCACTACTTCTATATCCAGTTTCTTCTAAGGTAGAGAGTATTATTTCTTTCTTATCCAAGAAGAGAACTTCTGTTATTCTATTCTTTATTATTCTGTTGGAATAACCTGTATACGCGGGCTACCCTATACTTGGTGAAATTCTTCTGTTATTCCATTCTTTATTATTCTGCTGGAATATCCTGTCTATGCGTTTACGCCAGACTTGGTTCCATTATTTATCATTCTGTTGGAACATCCTGTCTGTGCTTTACGCATGACCTGGTTCCATTATTTATCATTCTATTGGAACATTCTGTCTGTACTTTACGCATGACCTGGTTCTGTTATTTATTATTTTGTTGGAATAACCTGTATGTGCGGTCTATCGCATGCCTGGTGATTTCTTTTGTTATTCCATTCTTTATTATACTCAGTTGGTTAAAGTTATGATTTCTATACTCCATGAAATTAGTGAAATATCCTTGATATTTGCGCTTCCTCCAGTATCTTTTCATGGAAATATTCTTCTGAGCAGTCTTGAATTTTACTCCACAAAGCAGTATCATGTTGACAATTTGGACGTTATTAGTTCCTGGATAAATTAATTCTTGAACTTGTTTTATTGAATTCTTACATCATTGTCATCATCCTCATGTTTATATTATGTTGAAAGTCATCTGTGGCCTATAGTGCATAGATGGACTTGGTATGATTATGACTAGGGATTATTCGGTATAATCATGACCGTAATGTTACAAATGATGTTGTAAAAGTCATCATTGGCCCGTAGTGTTTTGATGGACAGTTGTTCGCATGATCATGACCATTGATGAATACACGAATATCCTTAGCCCGTAGTGCATGGATAATTTGTGGTTGTGAAACTAATGAATATCTTTGGCCGTAGTCCAGGGATGATGTGGATTATTTATTAAGCTGAGTCTCAGCGATAAAAGTGATGAAAAACCTTCTAAATCATAAAAGATAGTAGATTTTATTCTCTACTTGACTCTTTTAATGGATTGCTTGTTCCGCTGCAGTTAAACTTGATGGTTGTTATATTGTATCAGTTTAACACTGTTGAAGGCTAACGATAATATATTCTGCATTATCTTAGTCATAATATTTCCTACTGGGCTAGTTGAGCTCACCCTTTTACTTTTATTGTACTCTTCAGGAAATAAGAACGTAGTAGGGACTAATCGGGGAACGGAGTGACGGACTAGATGATAGCATTAGTAGTCCTCACTATTCAGTGAAATAGTGGAAAAATAAATGTAATAATATTGAATTTGAGTTTGTATATTGTCTAGACGACAATATTTGTATTAAAACTCACAGCTTATGTTTTGTCGTACTTTACACGACAGTTGTATAATTAAGTTGTATTTGTATTCTGTACCATGTATTTGGCGACTCAGAATAGGTGATGTATACCTATTTTGGGGGCGTCACAATAGCCCTTTAGCGACACTTAGCGTCACTATTGGTGTTCTTGAGCTCAAGAACACTGACAGCTTCGTTATCAACCTGCCTTGTTTGATTAGGCTTAATTCTCAATTTGTTTTGTTTCTGAGCAATCTTTAACCATGAACTTGTAGTCAGTATACAACACTACAGCTAGAAACCAATATCTGTGACAACCCGAAAATTTGGACAATTCTATAAAATCTTAAAAGATTGAATAAAGGTTAAATAATAGACCTAGACAGAAAATGAGTGTATGGATTTGACGTTTCTGTAAAGGAATTTTAAGGATTTCAAAATTTTTGGATAAGAACTTGAATGATTTGGTAGACTATAAGTGATAGTCTGATAATGAGGTATATGTTTAGTGTATGAGTCATAAGATTATATGTATGTGGTTCTAGTATTTTAATTATATACTAGTGACCTAATCTAGGAATTGTGGACCATGTCTCAATTTAATAATTTATTTTGTATGAATATGGGAGTAAGTGAATTAAGAATTAAGTTATGTGAACTAATATATATATATATATATATATATATATATATATATATATATATATATATATATATATATATGGTGTGATAAGTAAATAACCTAAGAGGTTATAATATGGGAGAATATTAGTATATAAATATATATACTAACATTAAAAGATTTATTTTATACATCTCAATTAATTAATTTTATAACCTAATTAAAGCAAGTCTAATTGGGTTAAGGAAATAAGTGTGTATGAGTAAGAAATTAACTTACTAATGTGTGTAAGGGAACCCTAATTAAATAATGGAAAATGGATAAAAAGTTAATAAGTATAGAACTAAGTTGATTTTTAGGCTCAAAGAATTAATTTGTAGCCCAAGTGTTTATTTAAGCATGAGATTTGTAGTTAATTAATTTAAGAACAATTAAATTATTGAGTTAGCCCAATATTTAATATAAAGGGCAAGTTTAGTGATAACCCAATTTATTTGGTGGAGGAGCTCAAGCTCATTTTAATTAGTAGACAAATGAATAAGAAAGTGCAAGCCCAAAAAGAAATAAAAAAGGGAGCCCAAGCTTGGCCCAATTAAAGCCCACTTAAGGAGGGGCATTATGGTCATTAATTAAGCTAGCTAATAAAAATAAAATGGGTGAATGAAGAGGACATGTGGCCAAAATTGGTGGAGTGGGAAAAGGAGTGGTATGTAATGATGAGATAACTTTAGTAGGTGAACAACTTCATGAGTTGTCAACTTTTTATTTGGACAACACTTTAGATGTTGCTTGCAAGTTACATCTTGAATAATGAGAGAGAGAAAAGCAAGATATGGATGGATATGTTAGGTAATCTAATCACTTTAATTTTGCTAGCAAACTTGGTAATGCATGTGAGGTATTGATGATAACTTATTTTAGTTTATAAAGTAGTTCACCGACTATGCTAGGTGTCTTCTTATTTTTGGAGCCACCACATTTGGCTAAGCTTGCAAGCAACAACTAAATGATTGAGAAAGAGAGAGTGAAGGGGAGATGTGTTGGGAATTTCTATAGATACATATAATATATCTATATACATTTACCAAACAAATAAAAATTTATCTTATTTTTCTCTTTCATCTCTTTTATTATTCTAACAAGAGTTAAAGAGAGAGAGTGTGTGAGAGAATGGAGGATTCAGCAGCTCCAAGAGGAGAAAGAGAGGAGATTTTGATCTTCCATGCCATCCAAGATCCATCACATAGTTTGGAAGAAAAAGATATGTCAAGAAATCAAAGGTATAAAACCAAACCTAAGTTATCCTTTTTAAGTTATTTTGATGGAATAAAGATCTAAAGTTTCAAAACTCAAAAATCTTAGATCTACATGATTTAGAGTATTTTATGTGTGGATCTATCCATTTTAAGTGTCAAAAGTTAGATCAAAAGCAAGAAAAGTGAAGCTAGGTTTTCAAAGTGTAGAAAATCCTAATTTTCTTAGCCTTGATTGTATTTTATTTTGTGTTTGATGATTGTTTGATGGAATAGATCATTCATTATGATAGATCCATGGGTGTATGAGGTATTATTAAGTATTATGATGAGTTATGTTGATATTATGTGAAAACATGAAAATTTTCTTAGAACTCACCAAGGGTTAAAAATCAGATTTTTGTGAAAACGGAACATGAAATTTAAATGACCATATCTCCTATTATATTTCGAATTTTTGAGTGTGGTTAAGTCCTAGAATTAGATCTATATGTTATCTAACATCTTCAAGTGGAATCACTGAAAAAGGAGTTGTAGATTTCCGTATGGACTATTTTTAGCAAAGGACAAAAAACTACAAAATGGCAATTTAGCTTCTGCCCAAAACTTTAAAAGGGCTGTCACGAAATTTAAACTGAAGGGTCATGTTAACATGTATAACATTATGTCAAGAGATGGGAATTTCTGGAGTTAAGCACAAGGTAGCTAATTTCTTAAGGAATTAACTAGAAATTGATTTTTGAAAAATACTTAAGGGAGTTGAAAAATTACAGAAAAATACTTTTTGTGTATGGAATACATGTGTATATGATTGGCCAAAAGATAGAAAAATAATAAGTTGATTTGTTATTTTCGCGCAAAAGAATAGTGAATTCAGGTTGTTAAAATTGAAGATTTTGAATTCAGGTTGCTGAAATTGAATTTAGTTTGCTAATCTGATTTTGGTTTGCTAAAATAGTGATTTCAGGATGCTGAAATGTAATTCATTTTACTGAAATGATATTTCAGTTTACTGAAATGTTATCTCGCTTACTAAGATAACATCTAAAGGGGAAAACTTATAAAGTATAAGTTGTAAGATTATCAAAGTATAATGATACTACTAAGACTAAGGTGTGATGTCTAATACTTAACTTTGTGAGTAAAGATTAGACAAGTTAATATAAGGTGATGAGATTATAAGTAAGTAAATGAATAGGGTGTTAAGATTATCTAATATTTGACTATGTGATTAAGTGTTAGATAGTATTATGAAATAAAGTATGATATGCTAATTGCAAGATCAATCTTATACCTGATAGGTCTTTTCAATAAAGAGAATAAATTAAATTGTGTAGCGGTAATCGACTATGCAGGTAAGTTTCCTTAACTCAAACTCGAGTTATATTTCAAAGCATATTAGTGAATAATTATTGTGGATTATTCACATCTATACTGATTATTGATTCGCACTTAATGCATGCTACATATGTTCATCAGGTATGAAAGGTTGATCACCTTCATTACCATCTGCTCCAGTTGAATTATTCATATTCATTATTGACATTTATTCATGTCGTCCTGATCATTCAATTATGAAATTTGATTCCTGCTAGTTCACAATTATATTGTTTGACGTAGCTAGCCTTTTATTCATATTCTTTCAATCATGATATATCCTCAAATAAATTTAACTTGCTGGGCAAATTTGATGCTCACCCTTGCTATATCATGATAAAAATTTTTAGATTAAGATGAAAGCTCGAGTAAAGATAGAAGCAAAGACAAAGTGCAAGATTAATTTTTGATGCAGTTAGAACTATTAAATTTTCTGATACAAATGATATTGTAAACCTTTAAGATATTGAAGGTATGTATTAAGTTAAGGTTGTAGACCTTGGGATTTATGTTGTAAAAGTTTAATGTATAAACAATTTATGTTTATATATTCTGCAAATAGTAATAGTTGTATAGAATGATCGAACCGGATCCGAGGTGATTTAGGACCTGGATTCGGGGCCCTCACAATATCTAGGTCATATCATACCACACCATGAAGATCTAGCCATGCCAAGTCACTGTCAGACTTAATCTGGGTTTTCTGGGCAACCCAGAAACCCAAACAGTTAGCATTTTGTGGTTCATTTTTAGCTTAGTTCTGATCATTGTATTGGTGGTTTCTTGGTTCATAGATCTAGTATAGATGTCAAGGAATGTATATACATCTCCAGAACATTTCAAAAATAACAAAATCAAATGTTATGACTTGATCAATCTCTGAGAAAAACTCGGTTCATACGTTTTCTGGAAATTCCAGAAAATAGACATTCATGTCGAGTAGGCTAGTTTGACAAGCCACTCCATTCGCTATAATGATGGTTTCAAACATGTAAGGACATATATTTATAGTAGATCTATCAGGCTATAACTTGATTACAAACACAACCTTAAACAACCTAACACCTATCAGATACGGGCCTTGTAAAAAGTTGTCAGACACTATATTTCACTTTCTGGGTTACCTAGAAAGTTCATGGTCATGCCCGGTCAACGGGTTTTGACCGTTAATAACTTTCAATCCAGACATCTAATGGCTATACTACCACTTTCAGATTAAAGACAACATACCAGACTACCAATCCAAAACATAAAACAAGAAAATCATAAACGAACAAGAATCTGTGGCGCCTGACATTAGCTTATCAGACCACAAAATTTGTTCTTGGACAGTTTTAAAAAACTTTGATTTTTACCAACTTTGATGCTATGAATCTATGATAGATCATCATATAACATCCTCTAGCACTGATTTAAACACATAAACACAAACATGAACATACCATACAAGATCGAAGATAGTTTTAGGGTTTATACCTTCTAGCTAAATCTTTGATCCTTGCCTTAACAATCTGATCAAGATGTTTTAGAGGGCTATAATGTGACTGATATACTTAAGGAATTCGGGGGTTTTGGTGAGAGAAGGAGTTGGTGAGAGCAAGAGAGAAAATGAGCAAGTAAATGGACTTTCTCTCTCTCTAATTCTATATATATGATTATATGTTGCTTGGATCTGAGATTTTCGGCTGATATACTAGAGATATACACTCACCAAGTCAATGTAGTGGTTCACCAACTAAAGTTGCTAGCAATTATACAAGTTACCAATTAAAGAAAATGAAAAAGGGCATTTTGGTCATTTATAAAATAAATTTAATGGCATACATGGAATTTGTCACACCCTTAGGGTTTAACCCTAAGGTTCTAACCCTTAGGTTTTAAATACTCCAATTCTAGAATTTTCTAATTAGGGTTTTTAAATTAGAAAATTAAAAGTTTAAAACTAAAATTAGGCTTTCCTAATTAAATTAGGTTTTCCTAATCATATCAATGTTTAATAAATATATTAGGCCTTCCAATTAGGATTAGGGTTGCCTAATTAAGGTTTAGAAATCCCGAATATGAAATTACTAGTTTAATTAGAAAAATTAAAATTTCTAAATTACAATTAGGGTTTGTAAAATAGAAATTAAGATAACTAAAATATAATTAGGGTTTTCTAATCATATTAAAGTTTAATAAACATATTAGGCTTTCCAATTAGGATTAGGGTTTCCTAATTAGGGTTTTAGGATTTTTGAATATGAAATTAGGGTTTTCGACTTTCGATTAGGGTTTCTAACTGTTCTTTAAGATTTTTAATCTTGAGATTAGGGTTTTTAATCTCTTATTAGGGTTTATAAATCTTAAACCTTATCCGATCAATCATTTGATCAAAATCTCTATACGGTACAAACACGTACTTATCAATATAATTTTTTTAATTATATTTTCTATCGAATCCATATCCAAAAATTAGGGTTAGGATTTCTAAAGCTTGTTAAGCACAACTCTACTCTAAATTTATTAGTCGATACACAAATTGACCTTCTCGAGACTCGTATCACAGATACCTGTCACAAAATTGATAATCAATATTAATTAAAAAAATCTATTCGTAAAATTTTGATTATTTGAAATCCCGGGTTATCACAATTCCAGAATGATTGCGCGATATGCGGTGTGGGTCGGGGGTGATTCACATCCTAGAGGATTAGGCTTTATATTTCCCTCAGCTTCGGAGGACGAAGGTGACGCTGAAGACACCTCGGATGATGCTGAGTTTCAAGAGGATGCGACGATGGGAGATCAAGGAACAGAGGCGGCACCACAATCCGACGCCGTATCTTACCCGTAATTTCTTGCATTTCAACGCCATGTGGATGATCACAACAAGGAAGCACGAAGAGAGATGCGGTGACTCGCAGCGAGGCAGGACCACATGTTTGAAGCCATGAATCTATGCTTCGCTTCATTGAATATGACACTATAGAGCTTCAATCCCAATGCACAATTCTCGTACTAGCATCCAGCTCCAATGCCAAGGTTTCCACCAAGTGACTCCGATGAAGAAGACCAAACACCACCACTCCAGACTTAGACGATTACAGGGAAGTCCTCGCACATTCATTGCTTTAACCATACAATGAAGACATTGTAGTTCTTAAGTTTGGGGGATTTAGTTTAATTTCATGTTTGCATGTTAATATCATTAGTTAGGTTTACATTTGTTATTGCATGTTTAGTTTTAGGATTTTTTTAAAGTTTGCATTCATATTGTCACGTAGTTGTATAGTAGCTTAGGAGCATAAATAGTTTTTATTCATTTTTGCATTATGTTAATTTTTATTTATTTTTGCATCATGTTATGTTATGTTTGCCATATAAATAAAATTAGTTAGAATTATGTTGTTTTGCATATGTCCAGCTGTTGTTGTAGTTCATTTTATTGTGGCCAATGATGAGGTTGAGATTAAGTAGATAAGTACGGTACAGATTATTAGAACCTTGATGTAGTTACTATTATGAACTGTATCTTGTGCTTGTTTGAAATTGATATAAAAAGGGTAGCACGTTAATAACATTTGTATCGACTGATTATTTCAAATTAATACATAAATAGTTTTGAAAGGATAAGGCTAGTGTAAATAAGAAAATGACAAGAATAGGTAGTGAAGACAAAGAATTAGGCAAAAAACCTAGGTTTGGGGGGAAAAGTGGGGTATATAAGCTTCAGAAAAAGAAAAGGAAAAGGAAAAGAAAAAGAAAAGAATATGTAGTTGAGTCTTGTGGTGGGTTGAGAAAAAATACTTCCCATAAACACAGGCGTGAGATGGAGCGTAAAACGCACTCACCAACCATCTATTCAGTTTAATAAAAAATAAAAATAAAGAAAAGACGGGAAACAAGAGCAAAGAGCCCCCATTAATGAAAAAGAAAGAATGAATACCCTATTTGGACTCCTAATCTTGGTGAATGTTGATTTTAGTTGGAACTCGTTTGTTTTTGAAATTTTTTAGTTTGCACTGTTAAATTCCTGATAAGAGATTAGTTATGTATTGAATTTTAATTAGTATCAGTTAACACAGATGTTGATCACACACACATTATATCAGTGATGACGGTCTAAGATTCGAGGAGATTAATAAGGAATTATTGATTGGTTTTGATATGAAGTGTTGTAGTGTTTGTTTGATTTCTCTAAGGCCGAAGGAATAATTTTGATTCTATGACACTGTTGGATTCGTAGACATATAGATTGGATACATCACATATCATTGCATTGCATTGCATAGAATGTTAGTTTGTTTTGTGCTTGAGGACTAGCACGTTTTAAGTTTGGGGGATTTTGATAAGTGGGTTTTATACCAGCGAATCGGTTCCTAATTTAAGCTTAATCGATGTTAATTCTTTGTGTTTATGTTTGTTTTTATCCGTTTAGTGTTATTTTATTGTGTAGATATGGTGGTGTTGGAATTGATCAATAAAGATGGATTTAAGGTGCTTTGTGGTGAAAAACTTAGCAAGTATTGGAACTTAAGGAAATCAGAAGACAGAAGCCTAGCTCGTCGGGGTGTGCCAATTTAAGCCTTACGCCCCTGCCGGGGCGGGGGGTCCAATACTCAGAAGACAGGAGACAATCCGCCAGGGCGGGCTATTTGCAAGCCAAGACCCCCGCCGGGGCGGGGGGTGCCGAATCTAAGCAGTCCTTTTTTGTTTGGAACACTGCTAGTGTGACACCCCCAAATCCGGGTTACCTGACCCCCTAGTTTGGTGTTCACGATCCACAATATAAATATCATTTAACTACCCATTTAAATATGAATAGTAATACATAAATCATTAACATATATTATTAATACATAAGTCCCAGGTCCACTAACCTTAACATTACAGAAATACCCCTTTAGATATACAAAAAGGGTTTACAATACAATATAACATAATAATATTGTTCATCACAACTAATTTATAACTATGCCTTTTCCCTTGTTCTTCTTTGACCCGCTGGCCTCTTCGTTCCTAGCTGAAATATTTTATTTATAGCAAGGGTGAGCAACAAGTTTTCCCCGCAAGTTAAAACATACAATAAATGTATATGACTCAACAAGAACAGACTATCTATTTTGATAGATTGAAACCAAAGTTCGGGGAACTTTGAAATAGCTGAACAATTCGTTAATTAATAACAAGTTTTCTCGTATTCTAGGCAATGCAATAATCTGTTAATGAAAGAGTACAACGCTTTCAAAGTTTCTACGATATTCAATGAATAATCAAGAATTAATTCTACGAAATAGCAAAGTGGAATGTTTTTCAGATTTATGCTGAGTGATCACACTAGATCTAGAACTTCTCTTCTCGAGTAACTATCAAAGATTGGACTTTGATATACCCAGGTGTATCAGATAACCGTAAAGATTAAATCATACCCCTCTGCAAGTACTTAGAGCCGACCAACTCCTTGTACCCTATATTATGCATAATACTTAATAGCGCGCAATGGTCGAATATACAACCCAAAATGTTCCCTTTATATAAAAGGTTGTTCTTCTCAGTCTCAGAATCAAGATTTTTGATTTAACAACGAAATACTGTGATTTCAAATTCTATCTACTTATTGATCTAGCCAAAATAATTGGCATCGATCTATCAATAACAATTGATTTCTCTTCTCGTATTTATCAAGTTCTAACAAATATTCGTCTAGCCAGAATAATTAGCTAAGACATTTCTCAATATAATTTGACAATAAACAGGAATTATCTGTACTGTCAATATTAGTTTCTACAGATATAAACATCCAACAACAATAATTCTACGAATATATATTTTTCGAATCAGTAATTCAATTTGAATTTTAATCATGCACTAATTGCGAATAATCAACAATAAATTCCCTGGACATGGTATAATTATCAATAATTAACCATTAAAATAATTGAACGAATATAACTCAAGGTTGAGTTAGGAAACTTGCCTTTCGCGTTGATTACAGCTACACAATATAATTAACTGCGTTCGTAAGACCTATAATCAATAATGTCGGTCTCACAATTAGCACAATCATTTATAACGCGTAACACTGTATTCTACAGTCAAACTTCTCCTAGGCACATTACCACATAGTCACATTAGTGTTTATAACCTATATAAACACTTATCCAGTCTAACTATTTTCGGTCTGGTTGGACCTCGGTCCATTCTCGGTGTTTTGGTTACCCTATCCGACAATTAACACATTGATTGTCAATTAAACTTGGTCTCTAAGCTTCAATATTATTTTAGATAAGTCAAATATCATTTATAATATTTTTCGGAAGCTTTTAATAATTTATAAACAATTATTATAATTTATAATAATTTTTCAAACACTTAAATCATTTTTAAATGATTTAATTATCAAATAATCTTATCATTATTAATATTTAATAATATAAAAATATTAATAACATACTTGTCAAAATATTAAAGTTATTGATAATAACTTAAAATATTTTTAAATCATCAATATTCTACTTAAATGAATTTTAAAGTATTTAAAATTATTTTTAAATCATCACCATTAATATTTAAATATTAATGTAATTATTATCAAAATATTAAAAGTCATTAATTATAACTTAAAATATTTTTAAAACATTTTTCTCACTTTTAAATAATTTTCAAATCAATAAAATTATTTTTAATTCATTTATTTAATATCATAATTAAATCAATCTAATATCATTTATTAATGAGAATTCTTCAAAAATATTGAAAATTATATTTTATAATTTAAAATATTTTCTAACACTTTATTCTTATTTAAAATAATTTTTAAATCATTTTTATCTTATTTATTTAATTTAATAATTAAATAAATCTAATATCATTAATATTAATTTATTAATAAAAATTCTCTAAAAATATTAAAAGTCACATTTTATAACTCAAAATATTTTTAAATACATTATTCTTATTTAAAATGATTTTTCAATAATTAAAATCATTTTTCTCTAATTTATTTAATACACTAATTAAATAAATTAAATACTTTTAATATTTAAATAATTATAAATATTAAAGAAAAATATTCCAATTGGTCAAAAAAAAATTTCATAATTTAAAATAATTTTTAAAACCATTTTTTGTAATTTTTAGAATTTATTTCTATTTTTTTATTCATTTTTCGGAAATTCAGAAATTAAAATAATTAAAACTGTCGCTGTAGGTCTTTTGCGACAGAAAGCGTCGCTGTTGGTGTTCTTGATCCTCAAGAACACTGACAGCCGGTGCTCAAGGGGTCAAGTTTGACCGCCCTTGATTCTCAGCTTATCATGTTTCTGGGCTTGATAGAACATGGATCTTGTAGCTGAAATGTAACACTACAATAACCAGTCATCATCTAGGTAATAACACGACATAAAATGACGATCTGGGCTTTCAAAATACATGTCTGACTATGCCTGGGTTTTCTGGGTAACCTAGAAACCCAAGGCAGTTCGAGTGCCTCATTTCAAGCTCAATTCTATAAGTGTTCTGGTCATTATCTTGATGATTTATTGGTTCATTCTCATAGTATACATGACAAGGAATAAGTATATAACAACAACTTAGTCTACAAACAACAGAATCACGATCTATAAGTCGGTCAACGGCTGTCAGAAAGCATGTTCTTACTTTTTCTGGGTTTTCCAGAAACGTCAAAAACAGACCGAGTGGTCTACTTTGACCACATATTAATTCGATCCTATTTGTGATATAAATGATCTAAAAACATGGATCTATAGTCCATACAACAGGCTACACACGTATTACAACAACATCAAAAACAAACACAAAACCTGTCAGATATCTGTCTTAGAAAATCTTGCCAGAGACTGAAAAATACTTTCTGGGTTACCCAGAATTAGTCTGGTCATGCCCGGTCAACGGGTTTTGACCGTCTATATCTTACAATCTGGACATTGAATGGTTGTTATACCACTTCCAGATCCAAGACCTCATGTCAGACTATAGATCCAAAACATAAAACACGAAAAATCAAAAACAGAAAAGGATCTACGGCTACTGACATTTACTTGTCAGGCGACATTTGTGTTCTTGGACAGATTTTGTGAAACTCCTTGTTAAAGCATTTTGATGCTATAGATCTATGTTAGATCAACATAGATCATCATAAAACATTTTCTTGCATGAATCTAAACACATAAACACTAACTCTATCTTAGCATACAAGATCAAAAATTTAATTTAGGGTTACACCTTCTTGCTCAAATCTTGATCTTGATCTTCCTAATCTGAACTTGATGTTTCTAGAGGTGATTTAGTGATTGATCTACCTTAGAATTTCGGAGCTTTGGATGGGAGAGAGAGTTGGTGAGAGCAAGAAAGCAAAATGGCAAAGTTTTTATGATTTTCTCTCTCTAAATCTCTTATATAATTGATTCAATGAATGTCCAATGCTAGCTGTCGGTTTTGATCAGTAAATGGCTGAAATATATGTCACAAAGGTCAAGCAATTAGGTCACCAACTAAAGGTATTACCCAATTTACAAGTTAGCTCATTTAAAATGTAAAAAGGGTATTTTAGTAACTTGCAAAATGTATTTAATGGCAATCTTTAGGGTTTAGGGTTTGGGTTAGGGTTTAAGATTTAGACCCTTTAGGGTTTAGGGTTTAAACCCTTTATGTTTACAAATTAATTTTCTAAATTTTTAAATTTCGGTTTCCAAAATAGGAAATTAATAATTCCAAATTATAATTAGGATTCGATAATTATATTAATATTTCCTAATCATAAAATTCAATCTTGCTAATTAGGATTAATATTCCTAATTAAAATTGCTTAAATTAGCAATTAGGGTCAAAATGGTTATAAGGGTTTATAACCCACAAATTAAGGTTTTAATTAGAAAAATAAATTTTTTAAATTACAAATAGGGTTTGTAAAATAGAAATTAAGATAACTAAAATATAATTAGGGCTTTCTAATCATATTAATGTTTAATACACATAATAGGCTTGCCAATTAGGATTAGGCTTTCCTAATTTAGGGTTTAGAATTCTCGAATATAAAATTAGGATTTCTCGACTTTCGATTAGGGCTTCGAACGGTACGTTAGAGGTTTTGATCCTGAGATTAGGGTTTCTAATCTCTTATTAGGTTTTATTAATTTCAAACCTTATCCGATCAATTATTGATCAATAAATTTCTTCGGTACAAACACAAACTCATTAATATAATTATTTTAATTATATTTTCTATCGAATCCCTTTCCAGCAATTAGGATTAGGGTTTCTAAAGCTGTTAAGCACAACTCTACTATAATTTTATTAGCCAATACCCAAATTGACTTTCTCGAGACTCGTATCACAGATACTTGTCACAAAATTGATAATTAATATTAATATTAATAAAAAAAAAATTATTCGCAAATTTTTGATTATTCGAAATCTTGGGTTATCACAGCTAGGACATGAAGTTTAGTACTTGGAATGCTTTGGGACTCTAAATGGCATGGGATTGTGACCAAAATTCATGTGTTGGACATATATTGAACATAAAACAACAAGATCAGGATGCAAGGCAATTAACAGAGATTAAGGACATATTTTCATATCAAGCATTGGAGTGAAGATTTTGAAGGAACTTTCATATCGATTGCGGATTAAGGCTAAAGTGAAGGGTGTTCTGAATTATTCTTCTTCTTTAGTTTTATATTTGTAATTGCGAGGATGATATCTTTAATTTATTCAGTTATTATTTCATTGATGATGAACTGAGTACTTTTTAGGCTTATGACGGATCTTTAAGTGGAACGATGATTATGTAACTTTGATTTTTAGTTTAATAAGCTAATATCCAGTTTATCTATATTAATTTGAGCTTGAATTTATGAATTGTCTGATCAATAGTTCTTTGTGGACTTGTATGGATTCGAGAGAGGAAGTACGAATCTAGACTTAGTTAATATAACATGTTTTCTTGAATTTTTTGAATGAACAGAATCTTGATGAATGTTAGGGTAGAGATATGCTTGACATCGCATGTAATCAGATAAAGGACTTAAACTTAAACTGTAACGCCCCAGAAAATCTAGCCAATTGTAAATACGTTTATAATGAATAAAATAATACTATTTATTATTTTATGTGTTAGTAAAATGAACGTCATTCTATAACCTAGAAACGTTAGAACATCATAGTATTTGAACCACGTGAATGAATTAAAGTGTTTGAATTTCCAAGACGAAAATAACAATTTTCCGAGAAAGTTTTTGAAAAACACTATTCATCGTTTATCGCTCGGGAATTATTTTTGAACTTTCGAGAAATATGTAACGTTATAATATCAAGGCGAGATGGATTATGTAATAATAATCTAAGTATGGAAAACGCAATATTTTGCACGCGGACTTAAATTGAGAATGTAAGTATTAAAATCTAATGAAGGGAATTAATGTAATCTAGTATGAATTAAAAGTCCAACTTGATTAAAAGTGTAAGCCCATGTGGGATTTATATTAAGCCCAAGTGGTTAATGCTATAAAGCCCAAAGTAAATCAAAACAAGCCCAAAGATAAGTTAATTAATTTAACAACCAAGCCCAAAGGATGATCTATTAACTAATAAGATCCATGGGGCAACCCATGGGTGAAGTAGTGGGCAAGAAATTTGTGTGATGGGCAAGAATTAAGAGTGATGGCCAAATTACTTAATGAGCAAGATATGAATAGTAAGGAGGTTAGTTAAGGAGGTGGGATGCCTAATGACCATTATACCCTAGCTTAGAGACCTCTATAAATAGCAAGCTTGGATTTGTTATTTACTTGTTTAGATTTCATCCAACAAACTCTCTCACAAACAACTTATTTGTTAGAGCTAATAAGCACTTTGAAGCTTAACCTTCCATTGTTAGATTTCCAAAGAAAGAGAAGTAGTCTTCAAAGGTAATTGATATTGTCTCTTCTATCTCTATCATAGTAGGGTGATAAGAGAAGTGTAATCTAAATGAACTTAGATGCTAAGAACATAAGAGAAGTGGATAAGCAATAGACTTAAGCCGAATAAAGTTATGAATAAGTAACTTGAACCTAAATAAGTTATTAACTTATGATGAACTTGTCATATGGTTGTCATATAAATTAGTATGTTGGATAAGGTGTGAGAACATTGAGTAAAGGACTTAAACCAATAATAAGTCATAATGAAATGAAAATCATGTAGTGAAGAAATTGTTAAGTTATGAGCTTATGAAGAATAAGCCATAACCTAATTTTAATATAAGTTGTTGTATCATATTAGTTGAGGTGTCTAGATAATGAAATGAATGTATTTGGAATGATGAACAAATCACTAGTAATGAAGTTTTGCCGGAATTCATACGATTGGACGATAATCATTGAATTCGTGAAATTCTTGGAATGGAAGTCGTATTTTGTATTTGAACTCGAAAATGTTGATTTTCGATGGAGACAAGTCGTATTTGGCATTATAGAGTTGCGAACTCGAAAATGGCCAGATTCCGACTTAGAATGAAGAAACGAGCGTTGAATGTTCGCGAACGTTTATCGTTTTTGTTAAAAATGGACTAATAGGTGAAATTTTGCCAAACGAAGTCGAATAGATAAAATTCTTACATGAACACGTAGAGTATGTAATTTGTGAACCGTAGGCTCTTGAACGAGCCAATTCGGACTTATAACGAAGAAGTTACGAGTCCGAGAATCTCACCATTTGAAAAATCTGTCAAACATTTTTGTGGCTCAGAGTCCGCGCCGCAGCGTGACTCCAAGCCAAAAGTCCGGCGTCGCAGCACCAAAGTGGCCATAGTCCCCTGCAAACTCACGCCGCAGCGCGACCCATAACGAAGAGACTCACGTCACAGCACCGAGTCCGGTTTCTGGGAAATAATGGGTGACGCCGAAGCGCGGCACCAAGAGTAATAGTCGGCGCCGCAACACCAACTTTTTTAACCTAGACAATAAAGAATGTTTACATGTTGAACATGAATAGTAATTGATGAACACTTAATGAAGGATTTTAAAGAAACATTGTTAAGACATAATGAAGCCTTAAGTATGAACACTTAGGGTTAAGTTAAGTCAATTACATATGAACGTAAGAATAATGTAACGGAAAGCCAGGACCAATAATAACAAATCTAATATGTAATTAGATTGAGAAGTAGGGCAAGATTCTTTAGAAATCATGTATGATCATTCATGACCTAATGTGCTATGTGATGTTATCATCTACTGTAGAGACTTAAAGACCTAAAGTGCACGTGTTATAACTATGGCAGACACTTAAGGCAAGTACTCTAACCCTTGTTCCAGTTCGATCTGGACAAGTCTTTGTGATTCATGTATTCTTAGCATGAGTTAATGTCTGAGGAAGTCAAAGCCAATTCTTTCGGCTAGACTTATGCTATGTTAATCTATCAAGTATTGACAATGATTTACCAAACTAATATTGTTATGGTATTCAAAAGTAGACTGAGTATGCTAAATTATTTTGTCATCAAACGACAAGCACGTGAGGTTGCCACAACTTAAACATATACACGTTTAATAAATGTAGTGTTGATCAACATAGAGTACTATAGGCTGATCACCTAGACGTACTCGTAAGCTACGCCGGACTTACGGACTTAGTGACGGGATGTCCTTTTCAAAGTACTTATGAAATGCTCACGGTCTTGAACCGAAATTGATGTTTTACTGAATATTGTTGTTGTAAAACGTTTTGAATGAAAAGAAGTGCTATTTTGAATCATCGATAGTACTTCGTAACTATTGTTCAGTTATTGAAGATATACGATTCCTATGTTTCAAGCATGCTATTTTACTAAGATTGTTGTACTTGTTGAGCTAGTTAGGCTCACTCTTGCTTGAACCATATGAATGCAGCTAAGACTAAACGGGCCGATGGATCTGGCAAGGATAAAGGGAAGGCAAAGGTGAACCTATAGATTACATATGTAATAGTATAAGTTTTGTAAGGATAATATTTGATATTATGATAAAGACAAATGTATTGGTTGTAAAGAACCTTGGGTATGTAAATATTCTTTTTATGTATATATAAGACATAGCCGTTCTTTTGAGGCATTTCAATTGAATGTTTATGTGAACTGTAGCACCGTGTAGCACCATCTGCCGGGGTTAGAAGATACCCGGATTTAGGGGCGTCACATAAACCTTCTTTAATTATAATTCACATAGAGATATAGTGAGTTAGTTGATTAAGGTGTTTAACTTGTTTCTATCTAAATTGTGGATTTGAGTTAATACAGTATTAGTATATCGAGAGGTGGCTAGTGCTACATACGTGTTCTTGATTAATAAACTGGGATAGGGAATTAAACTGGAATAAAGGTGTAAAAATCAGAGTGATGCTTAGGGTGAAGTCGTAAGCCTAATTCTCCAATATTTGTTTGAAAATTCAGTTTTTAGGATTTGTTGATTGTTTGGTGATTTTAATATTTTTAATACTTCTAGTTACAAACTTGAGATTGGCTAGTTTAATAAAATTAGGATTAATAAGAAATTTGTAATTGTGAGGGTTGATTTCTTATTAAAGTCTCTGAGGGAACGATACTTTACTTACTATTATATTACTTGTTGATCACGTATACTTGCGTGTTGTGTGTAATTAGATTTTACCCAACAATGCCACACTCGTCAATTCTCATAAGCTTTATGTTAAGATGTTCACCAGTCTCATCATAATGCCTCGCTATCATAAAGATCTTGTAACATTTCAGATTTTTAATTGTAATATTAAATATTTATTGAATTATATATAAATATTTAATGGATGTGTTTATCATTGAATAAATATTTATTTAATTTATTTGATTTTATTTGGTTAATTATTTGTTAAATAAATAATTAATGAATTAAGGAAATTATTATGTTGATATTTCAAATTGATGGTTAATTATTTGTTTTAAGTTATGTGATTAACTGATTTATTTAATTAATTGTTATTTGAATTAATTAAATTAAATATGAAAGCTTGATTAAATAAAGTGTGACAAATAACTATAGTATAAGGAGTTATTAAAATAAATTAAAGTAGTTATAATCTAGTTTTACCCAAACAATGTTTAACGATATAAACTCTTTAATTTTAAATGATTTGCCAAACAAAGCCCTATGGCTTTTGAATTTTCTTTTTAATTTTGAATTATATAAAGAAAATAAAATAAATTAAAATAATAAAACTAGTATATTTATAATTTATACGTTGGTTTTGTTGTAACTGACATTTTATTAAGTTGGCGTACTAAGGTTGTCAGTTTAGTTTTACGTATAATCTATATTGTCTAAGCCTAAGCCTAAGAAAAAGCTATAGAGAAAAATTACAGAGGGTTTTAGAGAGAATTGCTTGAGAGGTTTTGAAAGAAAATTGAGAGCTGTGGATTCTAAATAGTTCTAGCAAGGATTTCATACAAATTGAAGGTATTGTATCTAAACCTTAGTATTATATATATATATATATATATATATATATATATATATATATATATATATATATATATATATATATATGTTCTTCGGCAAACTATATATTTTTCGTAAATTGCAAATGTGTTGAATTGTTGTAGAAAACTGAATTATGGTGAGTATATGTGTTTATGATGCTAGAGTTTATGCTTAAACAAGAAATTGCATGCTAATTCGATTAACAGTAGAAGAAAAATTAACGACAGTGTATGTTTGTATGTATTTTTTCATATGGCTCATGTAAGTACCCATTTTAATGGTCAATTCATATGTTAAACTATAAATTGAGTGTTGTATATGTTAGTTCATTAAGAAACGAGCATAACGTAATTCGAACGAAGCAATTTGACCAAGTATAGAGATTACAGTGATGATTATTGGTGAAGAAACTCAAAAATGAAGTTTTAGTATGAAAATATGAATTTTGAGAAATTAAACTAGTTCTAGTTGATATTAAATTGTTCTAATTGGTTGTAAATGTTAGCAAATATGTTTATGATTAGTTTATAGCAATTGTTTATGCTAATTTCACTATTTGGTGAGTGAAATTCGTGTTAGTTGGGCTAAAAAACGGCTAATGTTCATGCCGTTTCTGCTTCTGTCTGTTCACCAGCGCAGCTGCGCTGGTGTCAATGCTAAAAACTGTGCAGTAGCGCTGTGTGTGGCGCAGCTGCGCCACACACTGATATGATGCAAAGCAGTCTGCCGCTGCAGCAGACCTTGCGGAAACCTTACCACTTGGTCTAAGGTTATGATTAAGCGTCATACACGTAGTAAGAAAGTTAAAACAGAACTATGATATGTAATCGATAAATTCAAAGCTTGAATGATTAGTAAGCGATGAACGTTGTAAATTAGAACGTAGTGAGCATGATGAATAGTAAATATGTTTTGTGAAGGTTAACACTTGTAATTTATGATATTTGCATGCTATCTTAAGACTTGTGCTAAAATAATAAGTCTAACTAGAAATGCGTGTTATGTTAGAACGTGAATGTTAGTATATCTAATAGATGATGGTTCTAAACCTATATGTAGGTGAACGTGAGTTAATATTATAGCTTACGCTCGAGGCAAGTTTCTAAACCTATCTTTTTCAATTGAGCAAGTTTTTTAACTCTATTCTTATAATAATTATGCAAGTTTCCTAACTCTATACCTTATTGAGCAAGATTACTTTCGTTGAATAAGTCCTTGTATCTAGATTGTTTATAATGATGCAAGTTTTTTCTAAATCTCGTCTCTTAACATTGAGCAATGTTATTATTTCTAATTCAATTACAATTACGCAATTTCCTCTACCTCTACATTTTCGTTGAGTTAGTTTTATTATTAAATTGGGCAAGTTTTTCCTAAACCTAAAAATTGTTATTTTTGCATGCAAGTACCTTTATTTTGATGAACAAGTTTATCGTTTATGTTATTACTTATTATGCATGCTTAATATTAAATTCTAAGATTTTAACCTTAGCTTAATATTGTTCAAAGCAAGGTATGTGAATTATTCAACACTTATGCTATTAGATTATTCCTAAAGCATAAACTTAGAATGCAATGTTTATCCAGTTATGATTATTCCATAACATAGTATTGTTACTTTGTATTCAACTAATCCTTAGTTGGTGTCTGTTGAATTCCAAATTACCTTGAAGTGTATCCAAACCAAACTTACTTTGGTGCGGACTTGTAATCTAAATACTGAGGTGAACTACCCTATTTGTAGGGGTTTACGCTTAGCGTTAAAATGTTTGTGCACAATACATTATATGCAGGGCTGATCCCCCTAAGTACGTGGAGTCCTTATAGTCATATATAACTATTAAAGTTAAAGTTGAAAGATTACTTATAACTGTAGACATGGTTCGTGATCATTAAACCCTCAGTAGTATATTTCAGAATATTAATAGAACATATCATTTAGTTCGATTGAGCCTATTATTTAGCGAATGTTGTAAAGTTTATTCATTCTTATTTCAAGTGAGCTTTGTTTGCTCACTCTTGCTTATATAACTATTACAGCTAAGGATGAGAAGGTAGATGTACCTAGCACCAGTAACGAAAAAAGGAAGATGAACAAGTATTGAAGACTTGTAATATGTTGACAGTTATTTATCAGACTTTAAATTTGATTGATATAATGAAGTATTTATTTAATTTCTACATTTGAATGAGTGTAATTAAAGGTTAGATAACCTGGGAGATAATTTTTATTAATGTAATTATGAATGGGCAGGTTTTATTATTCAATTTTATTATGATTGGGTAGTTAGATAAAAATTTTTTGATTAAGTGAACACCAAATCTTAAGGTAATGAAGTACCGGGATTTGGGGGTGTCACAAGTTGGTATCAAAACCTTAGGTTATGAACCTTAGGTGGGGAAAAAGCCTTAGGAAGTGACCTTTGAAAAGATAGTGGTGATTAACTCTTATCGAGTTTTGAGAAAGAAGTAATAAAACACTTATGTGCATATGTGTTTATAACTTATGTGCTCGTGAGTGTCGAGTAGTAATGATTAATAATTAAAACTTAAAATTTTGTTGTCAAGATGACTAATGTCGGAGAATCCAGTCAGGCTAGGTGTGAAGACCCCAAACTCAGGTACTTGAAACCCGAACTCGGTTCATCACGATATCATTTCTATGAGCGGAATAATACTAATAATAATAACAATAATATAAATATCAAACTTAACTTACATTTATCAGAGTCTAATCCCAAGTACGTAACCTTTAAACATTCATTACAAATCATGATTGATAATATATATATCATACTTGTCTTAATAGTATTAAACTATTACATAAGATAACGTTCATTCATTCATTCAGCAACCTTTTTCCTTTCCCTTGTTCTTAGCAAAGCTCTCTGATCGTTCACACTTAGCTGAAAATATTTAAATTGAGCAAGGATGAGCATTTGAGTGCCCAGCAAGTAATAGCAATTATATATATATATATATATATATATATATATATATATATATATAATCTGAAAGAATTTAAATGTTTTCTTTGTACTATTCTTCTACAACAAGTCAATAGTTGTGAAGTATTCTGAACCGATAATAATAACATAACAACTCTCTTTCAAATTTTTGAAACTATATATTGACTATAACTGGGGTTATGGTGACATGCCATGAACATTATTTTTATTTACGAAAAGGTTAAATAGAAATTCATCTGTAAACCGTCATAACTTACGGGCGTTAGGTTGTACTTTCCATGGGCCCTGTATTGATCAATACTACATCACAAGAACGATAGGATCGTTCACTCTGTTCCGCCTTGGGCGCATAAATGTTTTCCCGTGTAGGGATGTTCATACTTGTCTGGGTTCTAAGTCAAAGGTTTTATCTTGTTCAACAATAATCTATAATGCAACATATATATATATATATATATATATATATATATATATATATATATATATATATACGGGTAATTGACAAAGGTATATCAACATGCGATTAAATACAATGATTATCCAAGTGGGGACACTTGTTTAACCATTTATAGAAATTAACGGATAGAATATATATATATATATATATATATATATATATATATATCTGAAGTACTATATACTAACATGTTGATAAGCAATGAGCGTATATAATATAAGGTTAATAATCTGTACAGTAATAATATAGTTTAGAAACATTCTTACTCATGTCCATTGCATAAAGAAAATGCAAAGGTAAGATACTTGCCTGAAGCGCTGCTTACAGTTTGTAATTTAGATTTATCGCTTATCTCACAACTTATCATTAAAAAGATCGTTCGTTTGATTAGAATAACATACTATAACACATAACACTACTTATTGCAGTCAGCACATACCCTAATCACATTGACACATATGTTTAATAACCATTGAATCACAAATAACCACATATCTAAATAAATTATCTAAGTCCAGATCAATTTCTGAAACATGTCGGTGTACCGACAGTTTTATCGGGTAATTACCGAGTCTAAGACTCTGTCCTATAACTCAATATCCGTACGTATCAATCATATTATTTTTAAATGACTTATAATAATTTTTAAACATTTATTATAATTTATCATGAATTTTTAAACCTCAAAATCATTATTAAATGATTTAAATATTACACAATTCTATTATCATTAATATTTAATTAATATTAAACTATTAATGAAACAATTACCAAAATGTTAAAGTTATTTATAATAACTCAAAATACTTTTAAAGTACTAATATTACACTTAAATGATTTTTAAAAGAATTAAAATCATTTTTAAATAATTATCATTAATATTAAAGTATTAATGCATTATTTATCAAAATATTAAAAGTCCTTAAAATATTTTTAATTCATTTATTTCCTTTTTAAATAATTTTTAAATAAATAAAACTATTTTAAAACTATTTATATAATATAATTATTAAATAAATCTAATATCATTTAATATTAAATTAATATCATTTATTAATGAAATTATCCTTTAAATATTAAAAGTTATATTTTATAACTTAAAATATCTTTAAACACTTTATTTTCATTTTAAATTATTTTTATAATATTAAAATTATTTTTAAACTAATTTATTCTAATATCATTTATAGTAAATAATTAATGAAATTTAACTTTAAATATTGAAAGTTATATTTTATAACTTAAAATATTTTTAAACTATTTATTTTTATTTAAAATGATTTTTCTAATATTAAAATTATTTTTAAACTAATTTATTTAATATAATTATTAAATAAATCTAATATCATTAATATTAAAATATTAATTTTTTTCGGACAAAATATCAAAAGTCATTTTTTTATAACTTAAATAACCTTTAAATCATTTTTCTACAATTTTTATATCATTAATTCTATTTTCCATAATTTATTTAATACATTTATTAAATAACTTAATTACCATTAATATTAATTCATTAATGAAATTTCATCACAAAATATTGAAAGTTATCAAAAATAACTTAAATTATTTTCTTATATCATAATATAATTTTAAATGATTTTTCATGTATTAAAATTATTTTTAAATAATTTATTTAATATTATAATTAAATAAATTAAATACTTTTAATATTCCAAAAATATAAAATATTTATGAAATATATTCAAAATAATTAAAAACTAATTTTCGGATTTTAAAATAATTTTTAAGAATTTATTTAGTATTTTTCATAATTAAAAACTATTTATTACTAATTATTTAATAAAAATAATTATTTTATAAATTAACTGTCGCTAAAGACCACCTATAGCGTCAGAACCGTCGCTATAGGTGTTCTTCGTGCTCTTCAGCGAAACCTATAACACCAAGTCAGTTTCGAGGATGCTAGGTTTGACCATACGTAAATCTCAATCTGTGATGTTTCCTGACATGCTTGTGGTCAAATCTTATAGTACTAGTGTAGGACTTCATTACCAAACAACAAAAATAATTATAACATCAAATATCAGCAAGATCTAGCCCTCCAAAAATCATGTCAGAAGCTGTTTTTCATTTCTGGGTTTTCCAGAAATGAAGAACAGTCCCAGCAGGCTACTTTGGATCTCTATAACATGCAATCCTTGTAACGTTTTGGTGCTCTGATGGTTTCAGTTCGTAGATAACATGCAAGACAACATATCTAATACATAAAATTGATCTAACAACATAACAATCATTAGATACGGTCTGGTCAAACAATGTCAGAAGATGTGTTCTTCACGAATCTGGGTTTTTCCCAGAAATTCATAAGGCTGGTGGTCAACCCTAGTTTGACCACCCATATTTTTGATCAGGTAAAGGATCTGGTTGTTACCTGGGTTTTAATGTGTAGTATTCATGACAATCTACAAGTATATAACATCAACATGGCAAAATAACTTAAACACAACAAGATCCATGGACTTCAAAATGGTTGTCAGACTTTTCTGGGTAATCTGGGTTACCCAGATTCGTTCGGTCATGGTCGGTCAACGACCTTTGACCCTTAATAACTTTCAATCTACTGATGCTATGGTCTTGATTCAAGTTTCATATGAAAGATCTCATGACATACTACAACTTTAAACATTTAAACAACAAAAACACTTAACAACCAAATATCTATGGGGTCTGACATTTGACTGTCAGACCCAAAAACCATATTTTCCAGATTTTGAAATTTTTTAATTTCGAGCACTTTGATCTTATGGATCTGCATGATACCAACCCAGATCACTTAAATAGACTACAAACAACACGTTTTAACACAAAATTATAACATCTAACATGCTCAAAGTCAGATTTTCTAGTTAGGGTTCTACCTCTTTACACCTTGATTCTTGATTCTGATCTTGTGATTTGATATGGATACTAGTGGGGCTCGGTTTTGGGACTGGTATAGGTATAAATTTCGTGGGTCTTGTGCTTGAGAGCATTTGGTTGAGTGTATGAGAAAATGTAAGTAACAAATGAATTTTCTCTCTCTTCCAATATATATATTGTAAGACCCCGAATTTTATGAAATAAAAGTATTCAATTTTTCTTATAATTACAATTCAGTAAATGGTTAAATTGATAAAAGTTTAAAGTTATGAGTGAAATATGATTTTTTTTTCAAAATAAGCAAGTGGTTATAAAATAATCATTGTTGTCGGGGAATATTCGTTTGGTCGTGGAATATTCTTTCTGTCGAGGAATATTCGTACGACGACGCAGCCTTGTGTGGGCCCCATAACGGAAATCGATTGGATGAAGAAAATGACAAGTATAAGTTGTTTATAAATAACGGCGTAGTTGTTACCGTTAACACTGTTGAAATACCCGGTGGTTAAAATACAGTAATACGCGTTATTGCACAGTAGCACACGGTATTGCATAGTATTTTTGAAATTATTGATTCTTACGTAAGAAGGCACTACTGAATAATTGTCACAGTAATTACTGTTCAATATTTTATTTTATTGATCCAATAATTGCTGCGTTGATATTTTATATTATTGTTGTTTCAATAATTGTTGCTGCACAGTATTTTTCATTATCAGATCAATAATTCATATTATTTAAATAATATTATTAGATAGCATTATTGACAATGTCTAGAAAGTTCTGTCTAAGGAGAGGTTTGGTCATCTAATTGCGCGCCAGTAAGGAGAAATCTTTATTGGAAAGCCCCCTCTTTCCTGGGAACGGCCTGGTTGTCATAAATGTGATTCTGTAATATTATTTGTGAATAATTAATTATTGATTCATATGATAAGGAAATATTTATTTTATGTGGATATAAATGAGGGATATATTTTTGTGGTTAAAAATGATGGAGTTAATGTTGAGGTTTTTATCAGTATTTTTATCTGAATGGAGGTATTAAAAATCAGGGTTTTTGAGATATTTTGCGAGGGTTATAATTTTTAATCCGACCGGTAGATCGTGGTAATTTTTGGATATGTTATACATATATAAGTTGAGTATATGCCCACAAATTTTGAACCGTTAAAAATGAACGTATGATTTATTATGAATTTTACGAGATGACTGGTTCAGAAATTGTTGAATTTTCGGAGTTTATCATTTTGATGGAAAATTCTAGAATTGGTGGGCCCCACTTGTGGTTGGTGAAGAAATGTGCTGAATTATATTTCAAATGTGGTGGGTGGGAATAGTAGCAGGTAAAGCCATCAGGTTGCAGGTCAAACCTACCAAAATTTTCCTATAAATAGAGGGCTAAGTTAGAATTGAAAATCACACCAAAAACATAAGTTTTCTCTCTTTCTCTCTTTAGATTATTGAGTGTATTTTGTAAGTATTTAGATACTTGGTGAGTTGCTATTCATCAGTGCGAGTTTCCTTCAGCGTCATATCCGATATCCAGTCAGAAGTGCTGCTCTTTTGAGGTAAGGGATTGTAAGGGATTGTAAGGGATATTAAGAGATTTTAAGGGTTGTTATGATTTTCAGTTTCGTAATTTTTTTGATCTTCAAAAATTCTGGAAAAATTTGAAATGATATTTTGATGAGTTTTCTTGATTGTGTCCAAAAATGGTAATTTTTGGATGTATAGATTGAGAGTTATGAATTTTATGAGAAAAGATTATTTTAAAAGTAACCGCTTATAATTCCTTGTGGTTAACTCCAAAATTGATGAAATTTTTATTGGGAGTACATGTATATGATAGGAGTATACTCTGTGAATTTTAGAATTTTTAGATAAAAGTACAATTTTTGATAAATGTCTAAATATTCGGCTGTTTTGGCCATATGAAAAATAGTAAATGACTTTTAAAAATTCTGAGAAAAATATATGTTCACTATGGGACTATATTATGCTAAATCCCAGAAAAGAAATATTTTTGGAACTGATTTGGTATTTTTCATGAAAATGGTCTAGTTATGAGTAAATGAATTAAATATGTTTTGTGAAGAAAGAAAATTGGAAAATAGGATTTTATGGCTTGAGAATCCTATATGAGGTATATGCAGATTTTTGATAAGGGTTTTGGTTATTGATGATGAAATTGTAAGAGTTGGCATTTTATGATGATTAAATGCATTAATTAGTAAAGTGTAAACAATTAAAATAAATTGTTTATAAATTTAAGTAATGTTATTCTTTCAATATCATTATACCGAAATATTGGTATGAATTTTATTGTAGAATTTCTATCTTTTGTGTCGGGGTTACTATTCATGAGTTACGAATATTACTCTTGAGATTAAAACTATATGTTGATCATATTATTTTTATCATCATATATAACATTTTTATAACCCTGATGTTGAAATTCTCTTTCACTGGAGTGTAAAGATGGGTAGATTATTGGTATGATCATGACTAGGGTTCTCTTTGGCCTGTAGTGCAAAGTTGAATTGTGACTGGTATGATCATGACCATTGAATTTATAATTGAATATCTTAAGCTTAAGTGCAAAGGTGAATTGATCAACATGGTTATAATTATTGTTTATATAAATTCTGAAATGATTATATATTTCTTTGAGATATGAATATATTTGGCCTGTAGTGCAAATATGAATTGTTGATGAATATCTTTGGCCTGTAGTGTAAAGATGAACTGTTGTTAAATATCTTTGGCCTGTAGTGCAAAGATGAACTGTTGTTGAATATCTTTGGCCCGTAGTGCAAAGATGGTTTGTTGATGAATATCTTTGGCCTGTAGTGCAAAGATGAACTGTTGTTGAATATCTTTGGCCTGTAGTGCAAAGATGAACTGTTGTTGAATATCTTTGGCCCGTAGTGCAAAGATGGTTTGTTGATGAATATCTTTGGCCCGTAGTGCAAAGATGGATTTGTTAGTATGATTATAAACAGGAATTGTGATTTGGTATAACCATGATCTTTGATGTTTCAGGTAAAGACAGGTGATGAAAATATTCTTCGTCCTGGGTGCGAAGAAAAATTTATAGTCACAATTATGATTATGAGTTATTCATATGATTGTGGAAAGGAACTGTTGAGTGATGTTACATGGATAAAATATTGTTGGTGGATTTTTAACATGGAGAAGATAATAGACTTTATAGTCTATTTGACTCTTCTAATGGATTGCTCGTTCCGCTGCAACTATGGTTGAAATTTTTATCATTTACCATATGTTCTAAATCTCTGATTTATTATTGATGAAGGCTACTGATAATTTAATTGTCTTTAGTCATGATATTCTTTACTGGGCTAGTTGTGCTCACCCTTTTGCTTCACAATTCCTTTCAGGTAATAAGAGTGTAGCTGGGTCGAGCGAGGGTAACGGGAAAATAGAACAGTGGTCTCTAGCTGTGGATGTTCTCCCGAAGCAGTATAGAAAAGTTCATTTAGTAGTTATATTTGGTGAATCCAATAGGGTAAGGTGTACCCAACGTTGGAAGGGTGGTTTGCCACTATCATACAAGATGTCTAACGACATACAACCTCGTGTCATCATAAGACAGGGATGTGCTCATCCACTTGCTGAGTATATATACGAGCACTACCTATATAATCTTGGTGTTTGTTTAAAGTATAATTCTCAATTAGAGACAGTAGAGATAATGATATGTCAAGAGAAGACTCACCATTGGGAAGAATATGATAGTAATCTTCTCGTTTTTCTTTGGGGTCTATTGGGTCAACCAAGGATAATTCTGTGGCCATATGATATCTATCATAACCTAGACGCGTGGCCTCCCATGTACGAAGGTTTCCTTGAGCACTTCCCAAAGATTCTAATTTCTAAAACAGTTTTTGACTATACCTTTATGTAAGGTGTTATTGTGAGGTGATGTCCACGGTTGGAACATGAGTCACATTTGGTATATATTTGTATCCAAACTCACAGCATATGTGTTGTTGTATTTTGCACGACAATTGTTGTAATAAAGTTGTAGTTGTTTTCTGTACCATGTATTTGACGACTCAGAATGGGTTGGATGGAATGGACCTATTTTGGGGTCGTTACATATATACAACTTGTATGCTATGTATTTGGCTGGAAATTGGGCTGATCTGCTGAGATTTAAGGCACAAGGGGTGATCTAAGTTGGTTACCTACTCCATATCTTGCTAGATTTACAAGTTACCTTAAATAATACAAGAGGGGCAAAAATATCTTTTGGCTTTTAAAAATAATGGCATTATTGTGACAACCCCAAAATAGGTCCATTCCACCCAACCCATTCTGAGTCGTCAAATACATGGTACAGAAAACAACTACAACTTTATTACAACAATTGTCGTGCAAAATACAACAACACATATGCTGTGAGTTTGGATACAAATATATACCAAATGTGACTCATGTTCCAACCGTGGACATCACCTCACAATAACACCTTACATAAAGGTATAGTCAAAAACTGTTTTAGAAATTAGAATCTTTGGGAAGTGCTCAAGGAAACCTTCGTACATGGGAGGCCATGCGTCTAGGTTATGATAGATATCATATGGCCACAGAATTATCCTTGGTTGACCCAATAGACCCCAAAGAAAAACGAGAAGATTACTATCATATTCTTCCCAATGGTGAGTCTTCTCTTGACTTATCATTATCTCCACTGTATCTAACTGAGAATTATACTTTAAACAAACACCAAGATTATATAGGTAGTGCTCGTATATATACTCAGCAAGTGGATGAGCACATCCCTGTCTTATGATGACACGAGGTTGTATGTCGTTAGACATCTTGTATGATAGTGGCAAACCACCCTTCCAACGTTGGGTTTGCCTCACCCTATTTTCTTCACCAAATATAACTACTAAATGATGACCACCGTTCTATTCCCTTGTTACCCCCGCTCGACCCAGCTACACTCTTATTACCTGAAAGGAATTGTGAAGCAAAAGGGTGAGCACAACTAGCTCAGTAAAGAATATCATGACTAAAGATAATTAAATTATCAATAGCCTTCATCAATAATAAATCAGAGATTTAGAACATATGGTAAATGATAAAAATTTCAACCATAGTTGCAGCGGAACGAGCAATCCATTAGAAGAGTCAAATAGACTATAAAGTCTATTATCTTCTCCATGTTAAAAATCCACCAACAATGTTTTATCCCTGTAACATCAATCAACAATTCTGGTCCACAATCATATGAATAACTCATAATCATAACTGTAGTTCTAAATTCCTCTTCTCATCCAGGACGATGATAATTTTCATCACCTATCTTTACCTGAAACATCAAAGATCATGGTTACACCAAATCACATTTCCTGTTCATAATCATACTAATAACTTCATCTTTGCACTACGTCCAAAGATATTCATTTGTATCACCAGTTGGTCATGTTTATCTCAACATCTGTTCATCTTTGCACTACTGGCCAAAGATATTCAACAACATGTCATCTTTGCACTACGGGCCAAAGATATTCATCAACAATTCATCTTTGCACTACAGGCCAAAGATATTCATCAATATTTCATCTTTGCACTACAGGCCAAAGATATTAATATCTCAAAGAAATATATAATCATTTCAGAATTTATATAAACAATAATTATAACAATGCTGATCAATTCACCTTTGCACTTAAGCTAAAGATATTCACTTATAAATTCAATGGTCATGATCATACCAGTCACAATTCAACTTTGCACTACAGGCCAAAGAGAACCCTAGTCATGATCATACCAATAATCTACCCATCTTTACACTCTAGTGAAAGAGAATTTCAACATCAGGGTTATAAAAATGTTATATATGATAATAAAATCAATATAATCAATACATAGTTTTAATCTCAAGAGTAATATTCATAACTCAACTATAATTTGGTTAGAAAAAGAAACCAATTTTTATCGTGAATAGTAACTCGTGAATAGTAACTCATGAATAGTAATTCGTGAATAGTAACTCATAAATAGTAAACTCGACACAAAAAGGTAGAAATTCCACAATAAAATCCATACCAGTATTTCGGTATAATGATATTGAAAGAATAATATTTCTTAAGCTTATAAACAATTTATTTAAATTGTTTACACCTTACTAAATAATGCATTTAATCATTCTAAAATACCAAACTCATAAGATTTTATCACAAATAATCAAAACCCTCATCAAAAATCTGCATATACCTCATATAGGATTCTCAAGCCATAAAATCCTATTTTCCAATTTTCTTACTTCACATAACATATTTAATTCATTTACTCATAACTAGTCCATTTTCATAAAAAATACCAAATCAGTTCCAAAAATATTTCTTTCCTGGGATTTAGCATAATATAGTCCCATAGTGAACATATATTTTTCTCAGAATTTTTAAAAGTCATTTACTATTTTTCATATGGCCAAAATAGCTGAATATTTAGACATTTATCAAAAATTATACTTTTGTCCAAAAATTCTGAAATTTACAGAGTATACTTCTATCATACACATGTACTCCCAATAAAAATTTCATCAATTTTGGAGTTAACCACAAGGAATTATAAGCAGTTACTTTTAAAATAGTCTTTTCTCATAAAATTCATAACTCTCAATCTATACATCCAAAAATCACCATTTTTGGACACAATCAATAAAACTCATCAAAATATCATTTCAAATTTTTCCAGAATTTTTGAAGTTCAGAAAAATTACGAAACTGAAAAACATAACAACCCTTAAAATCCCTTACTATCCCTTACTATCCCTTACAATCCCTTACCTCAAAAGAGCAGTACTTCTGACTGGATATCGGATATGATGCTGAAGGAAACTTGCACTAATGAATAGCAACTCACCAAGTATCTAAAAACTCACAAAATATGCTTCATAATATAGAGAGAGAAAGAGAGAAAGCTTATGTTTCTGGTGTGATTTTCAATTCTAACTTAGCCCTCTATTTATAGGAAAATTTTGGTAGGTTTGACCTGCAACCTGATGGCTTTACCTGCTACTATTCCCACCCACCACATTTGAAATATAATTCAGCACATTTCTTCACCAACCACAAGTGGGGCCCACCAATTCTAGAATTTTCCATCAAAATGATAAACTCCAAAAATTCAACAATTTCTGAACCAGTCATCTTGTAAAATTCATAATAAATCATACGTTCATTTTTAACGGTTCAAAATTTGTGGGCATATACTCAACTTATATATGTATAACATATCCAAAAATTACCACGATCCAACGGTCGGATTAAAAATTATAATCCTCGCAAAATATCTCAAAAACCCTGATTTTTAATACCACCATTCCGACAAAAATACTGATAAAAACCTCAACATTAACTCCTTCATTTTTTAACCACAAAAATATATCCCTCATTTATATCCACATAAAATAAATATTTTCTTATCATATGAATCAATAATTAATTATTCACAAATAATATTATAGAATCACATTTATGACAACCAGGCCGTTCCCAGGAAAGAGGGGGCTTTCCAATAAGAATTTCTCCTTACTGGCGCGCAATTAGATGACCAAACCTCTCCTTAGACAGAACTTTCTAGTCATTGCCAATAATGTTATCTAATAATATTATTCAAATAATATGAATTATTGATCTGATAATGGAAAATACTGTGCAGCAACAATTATTGAAACAACAATAATATAAAATATCAACGCAGCAATTATTGAATCAATAAAATAAAATATTGAACAGTAATTACTGTAACAATTATTGAGTAGTGCCTTCTTACGTAAGAATCAATAATTTTAAAAATACTATGCAATACCGTGTGCTACTGTGCAATAACGCGTATTACTGTATTTTAACCACCGGGTATTCCAACAGTGTTAACAGTAACAACTACGTAGTTATTTGTAAAAACTCAAATTTGTCATTTTCTTCATCCGACAGTTATTCGTTATGGGGCCCACAAATGGCTGCGCCGTCGTACGAATATTCCCCGACAGAAAAAATATTCCACGACCAAACGAATATTCCCCGACAACAATGATTATTTTATAACAACTTGCTTATTTTGAAAAAAAATCATATTTCACTCATAACTTTAAACTTTTATCAATTTAACCATTTACTGAATAGTAATTATAAGAAAAATTGAATACTTTTATTTCATAAAATTCGGGGTCTTACAATCTCCCCTCCTTATGAAATTTCGTCCCCGAAATTTACGTACCTGGTATTTCAAAGAGTTGAGAATACCTTGCTTCTATTTCAGATTCTATCTCTCAGATCATCATGATTTCTCCAATGCTCATCTCTTGTATTTCAAATATCATTCTAGAATACAGCTTCAAAACAAGGGTTAATTTAACAAATTAACATATCACATAATATCCCAATATTATGACTGACCAACAAATAAGCTTAGGTAGGACACACTAGCGAAGGATTTACTCATCTCTCCCCTCCTAGTTCTATTCCCCGATCTCCGTCAGAGATCATATCCCTAAGCTCTGATACCAAATGTAACGACCCCAAAATAGGTCCATTCCACCCAACCCATTCTGAGTCGTCAAATACATGGTACAGAAAACAACTACAACTTTATTACAACAATTGTCGTGCAAAATACAACAACACATATGCTGTGAGTTTGGATACAAATATATACCAAATGTGACTCATGTTCCAACCGTGGACATCACCTCACAATAACACCTTACATAAAGGTATAGTCAAAAACTGTTTTAGAAATTAGAATCTTTGGGAAGTGCTCAAGGAAACCTTCGTACATGGGAGGCCATGCGTCTAGGTTATGATAGATATCATATGGCCACAGAATTATCCTTGGTTGACCCAATAGACCCCAAAGAAAAACGAGAAGATTACTATCATATTCTTCCCAATGGTGAGTCTTCTCTTGACTTATCATTATCTCCACTGTCTCTAATTGAGAATTATACTTCAAACAAACACCAAGATTATATAGGTAGTGCTCGTATATATACTCAGCAAGTGGATGAGCACATCCCTGTCTTATGATGACACGAGGTTGTATGTCGTTAGACATCTTGTATGATAGTGGCAAACCACCCTTCCAACGTTGGGTTCGCCTCACCCTATTTTCTTCACCAAATATAACTACTAAATGATGACCACCGTTCTATTCCCTTGTTACCCCCGCTCGACCCAGCTACACTCTTATTACCTGAAAGGAATTGTGAAGCAAAAGGGTGAGCACAACTAGCTCAGTAAAGAATATCATGACTAAAGATAATTAAATTATCAATAGCCTTCATCAATAATAAATCAGAGATTTAGAACATATGGTAAATGATAAAAATTTCAACCATAGTTGCAGCGGAACGAGCAATCCATTAGAAGAGTCAAATAGACTATAAAGTCTATTATCTTCTCCATGTTAAAAATCCACCAACAATGTTTTATCCCTGTAACATCAATCAACAATTCTGGTCCACAATCATATGAATAACTCATAATCATAACTGTAGTTCTAAATTCCTCTTCTCATCCAGGACGAAGATAATTTTCATCACCTATCTTTACCTGAAACATCAAAGATCATGGTTACACCAAATCACATTTCCTGTTCATAATCATACTAATAACTTCATCTTTGCACTACGTCCAAAGATATTCATTTGTATCACCAGTTGGTCATGTTTATCTCAACATCTGTTCATCTTTGCACTACTGGCCAAAGATATTCAACAACATGTCATCTTTGCACTACGGGCCAAAGATATTCATCAACAATTCATCTTTGCACTACAGGCCAAAGATATTCATCAATATTTCATCTTTGCACTACAGGCCAAAGATATTAATATCTCAAAGAAATATATAATCATTTCAGAATTTATATAAACAATAATTATAACCATGTTGATCAATTCACCTTTGCACTTAAGCTAAAGATATTCACTTATAAATTCAATGGTCATGATCATACCAGTCACAATTCAACTTTGCACTACAGGCCAAAGAGAACCCTAGTCATGATCATACCAATAATCTACCCATCTTTACACTCTAGTGAAAGAGAATTTCAACATCAGGGTTATAAAAATGTTATATATGATAATAAAATCAATATAATCAATACATAGTTTTAATCTCAAGAGTAATATTCATAACTCAACTATAATTTGGTTAGAAAAAGAAACCAATTTTTATCGTGAATAGTAACTCGTGAATAGTAACTCATGAATAGTAATTCGTGAATAGTAACTCATAAATAGTAAACTCGACACAAAAAGGTAGAAATTCCACAATAAAATCCATACCAATATTTCGGTATAATGATATTGAAAGAATAATATTTCTTAAGCTTATAAACAATTTATTTAAATTGTTTACACTTTACTAAATAATGCATTTAATCATCTAAAATACCAAACTCATAAGATTTTATCACCAATAATCAAAACCCTCATCAAAAATCTGCATATACCTCATATAGGATTCTCAAGCCATAAAATCCTATTTTCCAATTTTCTTACTTCACATAACATATTTAATTCATTTACTCATAACTAGTCCATTTTCATAAAAAATACCAAATCAGTTCCAAAAATATTTCTTTTCTGGGATTTAGCATAATATAGTCCCATAGTGAACATATATTTTTCTCAGAATTTTTAAAAGTCATTTACTATTTTTCATATGGCCAAAATAGCCGAATATTTAGACATTTATCAAAAATTATACTTTTGTCCAAAAATTCTGAAATTTACAGAGTATACTTCTATCATATACATGTACTCCCAATAAAAATTTCATCAATTTTGGAGTTAACCACAAGGAATTATAAGCAGTTACTTTTAAAATAGTCTTTTCTCATAAAATTCATAACTCTCAATCTATACATCCAAAAATCACCATTTTTGGACACAATCAATAAAACTCATCAAAATATCATTTCAAATTTTTCCAGAATTTTTGAAGTTCAGAAAAATTACGAAACTGAAAAACATAACAACCCTTAAAATCCCTTACTATCCCTTACTATCCCTTACAATCCCTTACCTCAAAAGAGCAGTACTTCTGACTGGATATCGGATATGATGCTGAAGGAAACTTGCACTAATGAATAGCAACTCACCAAGTATCTAAAAACTCACAAAATATGCTTCATAATATAGAGAGAGAAAGAGAGAAAGCTTATGTTTCTGGTGTGATTTTCAATTCTAACTTAGCCCTCTATTTATAGGAAAATTTTGGTAGGTTTGACCTGCAACCTGATGGCTTTACCTGCTACTATTCCCACCCACCACATTTGAAATATAATTCAGCACATTTCTTCACCAACCACAAGTGGGGCCCACCAATTCTAGAATTTTCCACCAAAATGATAAACTCCAAAAATTCAACAATTTCTGAACCAGTCATCTTGTAAAATTCATAATAAATCATACGTTCATTTTTAACGGTTCAAAATTTGTGGGCATATACTCAACTTATATATGTATAACATATCCAAAAATTACCACGATCCAACGGTCGGATTAAAAATTATAACCCCCGCAAAATATCTCAAAAACCCTGATTTTTAATACCTCCATTCCGACAAAAATACTGATAAAAACCTCAACATTAACTCCTTCATTTTTTAACCACAAAAATATATCCCTCATTTATATCCACATAAAATAAATATTTTCTTATCATATGAATCAATAATTAATTATTCACAAATAATATTACAGAATCACATTTATGACAACCAGGCCGTTCCCAGGAAAGAGGGGGCTTTCCAATAAGAATTTCTCCTTACTGGCGCGCAATTAGATGACCAAACCTCTCCTTAGACAGAACTTTCTAGACATTGCCAATAATGTTATCTAATAATATTATTCAAATAATATGAATTATTGATCTGATAATGGAAAATACTGTGCAGCAACAATTATTGAAACAACAATAATATAAAATATCAACGCAGCAATTATTGAATCAATAAAATAAAATATTGAACAGTAATTACTGTAACAATTATTGAGTAGTGCCTTCTTACGTAAGAATCAATAATTTTAAAAATACTATGCAATACCGTGTGCTACTGTGCAATAACGCGTATTACTGTATTTTAACCACCGGGTATTCCAACAGTGTTAACGGTAACAACTACGCCGTTATTTGTAAAAACTCAAATTTGTCGTTTTCTTCATCCGACAGTTATTCGTTATGGGGCCCACAAATGGCTGCGCCGTCGTACGAATATTCCCCGACAGAAAAAATATTCCACGACCAAACGAATATTCCCCGACAACAATGATTATTTTATAACCACTTGCTTATTTTGAAAAAAAATCATATTTCACTCATAACTTTAAACTTTTATCAATTTAACCATTTACTGAATAGTAATTATAAGAAAAATTGAATACTTTTATTTCATAAAATTCGGGGTCTTACAATCTCCCCTCCTTATGAAATTTCGTCCCCGAAATTTACGTACCTGGTATTTCAAAGAGTTGAGAATACCTTGCTTCATTTCAGATTCTATCTCTCAGATCATCATGATTTCTCCATTGCTCATCTCCTGTATTTCAAATATCATTCTAGAATACAGCTTCAAAACAAGGGTTAATTTAACAAATTAACATATCACATAATATCCCAATATTATGACTGACCAACAAATAAGCTTAGGTAGGACACACTAGCGAAGGATTTACTCATCTCTCCCCTCCTAGTTCTATTCCCCGATCTCCGCCAGAGATCATATCCCTAAGCTCTGATACCAAATGTAACGACCCCAAAATAGGTCCATTCCACCCAACCCATTCTGAGTCGTCAAATACATGGTACAGAAAACAACTACAACTTTATTACAACAATTGTCGTGCAAAATACAACAACACATATGCTGTGAGTTTGGATACAAATATATACCAAATGTGACTCATGTTCCAACCGTGGACATCACCTCACAATAACACCTTACATAAAGGTATAGTCAAAAACTGTTTTAGAAATTAGAATCTTTGGGAAGTGCTCAAGGAAACCTTCGTACATGGGAGGCCATGCGTCTAGGTTATGATAGATATCATATGGCCACAGAATTATCCTTGGTTGACCCAATAGACCCCAAAGAAAAACGAGAAGATTACTATCATATTCTTCCCAATGGTGAGTCTTCTCTTGACTTATCATTATCTCCACTGTCTCTAATTGAGAATTATACTTCAAACAAAGACCAAGATTATATAGGTAGTGCTCGTATATATACTCAGCAAGTGGATGAGCACATCCCTGTCTTATGATGACACGAGGTTGTATGTCGTTAGACATCTTGTATGATAGTGGCAAACCACCCTTCCAACGTTGGGTTCGCCTCACCCTATTTTCTTCACCAAATATAACTACTAAATGATGACCACCGTTCTATTCCCTTGTTACCCCCGCTCGACCCAGCTACACTCTTATTACCTGAAAGGAATTGTGAAGCAAAAGGGTGAGCACAACTAGCTCAGTAAAGAATATCATGACTAAAGATAATTAAATTATCAATAGCCTTCATCAATAATAAATCAGAGATTTAGAACATATGGTAAATGATAAAAATTTCAACCATAGTTGCAGCGGAACGAGCAATCCATTAGAAGAGTCAAATAGACTATAAAGTCTATTATCTTCTCCATGTTAAAAATCCACCAACAATGTTTTATCCCTGTAACATCAATCAACAATTCTGGTCCACAATCATATGAATAACTCATAATCATAACTGTAGTTCTAAATTCCTCTTCTCATCCAGGACGAAGATAATTTTCATCACCTATCTTTACCTGAAACATCAAAGATCATGGTTACACCAAATCACATTTCCTGTTCATAATCATACTAATAACTTCATCTTTGCACTACGGCCAAAGATATTCATTTGTATCACCAGTTGGTCATGTTTATCTCAACATCTGTTCATCTTTGCACTACTGGCCAAAGATATTCAACAACATGTCATCTTTGCACTACGGGCCAAAGATATTCATCAACAATTCATCTTTGCACTACAGGCCAAAGATATTCATCAATATTTCATCTTTGCACTACAGGCCAAAGATATTAATATCTCAAAGAAATATATAATCATTTCAGAATTTATATAAACAATAATTATAACCATGTTGATCAATTCACCTTTGCACTTAAGCTAAAGATATTCACTTATAAATTCAATGGTCATGATCATACCAGTCACAATTCAACTTTGCACTACAGGCCAAAGAGAACCCTAGTCATGATCATACCAATAATCTACCCATCTTTACACTCTAGTGAAAGAGAATTTCAACATCAGGGTTATAAAAATGTTATATATGATAATAAAATCAATATAATCAATACATAGTTTTAATCTCAAGAGTAATATTCATAACTCAACTATAATTTGGTTAGAAAAAGAAACCAATTTTTATCGTGAATAGTAACTCGTGAATAGTAACTCATGAATAGTAATTCGTGAATAGTAACTCATAAATAGTAAACTCGACACAAAAAGGTAGAAATTCCACAATAAAATCCATACCAGTATTTCGGTATAATGATATTGAAAGAATAATATTTCTTAAGCTTATAAACAATTTATTTAAATTGTTTACACTTTACTAAATAATGCATTTAATCATTCTAAAATACCAAACTCATAAGATTTTATCACCAATAATCAAAACCCTCATCAAAAATCTGCATATACCTCATATAGGATTCTCAAGCCATAAAATCCTATTTTCCAATTTTCTTACTTCACATAACATATTTAATTCATTTACTCATAACTAGTCCATTTTCATAAAAAATACCAAATCAGTTCCAAAAATATTTCTTTTCTGGGATTTAGCATAATATAGTCCCATAGTGAACATATATTTTTCTCAGAATTTTTAAAAGTCATTTACTATTTTTCATATGGCCAAAATAGCCGAATATTTAGACATTTATCAAAAATTATACTTTTGTCCAAAAATTCTGAAATTTACAGAGTATACTTCTATCATATACATGTACTCCCAATAAAAATTTCATCAATTTTGGAGTTAACCACAAGGAATTATAAGCAGTTACTTTTAAAATAGTCTTTTCTCATAAAATTCATAACTCTCAATCTATACATCCAAAAATCACCATTTTTGGACACAATCAATAAAACTCATCAAAATATCATTTCAAATTTTTCCAGAATTTTTGAAGTTCAGAAAAATTACGAAACTGAAAAACATAACAACCCTTAAAATCCCTTACTATCCCTTACTATCCCTTACAATCCCTTACCTCAAAAGAGCAGTACTTCTGACTGGATATCGGATATGATGCTGAAGGAAACTTGCACTAATGAATAGCAACTCACCAAGTATCTAAAAACTCACAAAATATGCTTCATAATATAGAGAGAGAAAGAGAGAAAGCTTATGTTTCTGGTGTGATTTTCAATTCTAACTTAGCCCTCTATTTATAGGAAAATTTTGGTAGGTTTGACCTGCAACCTGATGGCTTTACCTGCTACTATTCCCACCCACCACATTTGAAATATAATTCAGCACATTTCTTCACCAACCACAAGTGGGGCCCACCAATTCTAGAATTTTCCACCAAAATGATAAACTCCAAAAATTCAACAATTTCTGAACCAGTCATCTCGTAAAATTCATAATAAATCATACGTTCATTTTTAACGGTTCAAAATTTGTGGGCATATACTCAACTTATATATGTATAACATATCCAAAAATTACCACGATCCAACGGTCGGATTAAAAATTATAACCCCCGCAAAATATCTCAAAAACCCTGATTTTTAATACCTCCATTCCGACAAAAATACTGATAAAAACCTCAACATTAACTCCTTCATTTTTAACCACAAAAATATATCCCTCATTTATATCCACATAAAATAAATATTTTCTTATCATATGAATCAATAATTAATTATTCACAAATAATATTACAGAATCACATTTATGACAACCAGGCCGTTCCCAGGAAAGAGGGGGCTTTCCAATAAGAATTTCTCCTTACTGGCGCGCAATTAGATGACCAAACCTCTCCTTAGACAGAACTTTCTAGACATTGCCAATAATGTTATCTAATAATATTATTCAAATAATATGAATTATTGATCTGATAATGGAAAATACTGTGCAGCAACAATTATTGAAACAACAATAATATAAAATATCAACGCAGCAATTATTGAATCAATAAAATAAAATATTGAACAGTAATTACTGTAACAATTATTGAGTAGTGCCTTCTTACGTAAGAATCAATAATTTCAAAAATACTATGCAATACCGTGTGCTACTGTGCAATAACGCGTATTACTGTATTTTAACCACCGGGTATTCCAACAGTGTTAACGGTAACAACTACGCCGTTATTTGTAAAAACTCAAATTTGTCGTTTTCTTCATCCGACAGTTATTCGTTATGGGGCCCACAAATGGCTGCGCCGTCGTACGAATATTCCCCGACAGAAAAATATTCCACGACCAAACGAATATTCCCCGACAACAATGATTATTTTATAACCACTTGCTTATTTTGAAAAAAAATCATATTTCACTCATAACTTTAAACTTTTATCAATTTAACCATTTACTGAATAGTAATTATAAGAAAAATTGAATACTTTTATTTCATAAAATTCGGGGTCTTACAATCTCCCCTCCTTATGAAATTTCGTCCCCGAAATTTACGTACCTGGTATTTCAAAGAGTTGAGAATACCTTGCTTCTATTTCAGATTCTATCTCTCAGATCATCATGATTTCTCCATTGCTCATCTCTTGTATTTCAAATATCATTCTAGAATACAGCTTCAAAACAAGGGTTAATTTAACAAATTAACATATCACATAATATCCCAATATTATGACTGACCAACAAATAAGCTTAGGTAGGACACACTAGCGAAGGATTTACTCATCTCTCCCCTCCTAGTTCTATTCCCCGATCTCCGCCAGAGATCATATCCCTAAGCTCTGATACCAAATGTAACGACCCCAAAATAGGTCCATTCCACCCAACCCATTCTGAGTCGTCAAATACATGGTACAGAAAACAACTACAACTTTATTACAACAATTGTCGTGCAAAATACAACAACACATATGCTGTGAGTTTGGATACAAATATATACCAAATGTGACTCATGTTCCAACCGTGGACATCACCTCACAATAACACCTTACATAAAGGTATAGTCAAAAACTGTTTTAGAAATTAGAATCTTTGGGAAGTGCTCAAGGAAACCTTCGTACATGGGAGGCCATGCGTCTAGGTTATGATAGATATCATATGGCCACAGAATTATCCTTGGTTGACCCAATAGACCCCAAAGAAAAACGAGAAGATTACTATCATATTCTTCCCAATGGTGAGTCTTCTCTTGACTTATCATTATCTCCACTGTCTCTAATTGAGAATTATACTTCAAACAAACACCAAGATTATATAGGTAGTGCTCGTATATATACTCAGCAAGTGGATGAGCACATCCCTGTCTTATGATGACACGAGGTTGTATGTCGTTAGACATCTTGTATGATAGTGGCAAACCACCCTTCCAACGTTGGGTTCGCCTCACCCTATTTTCTTCACCAAATATAACTACTAAATGATGACCACCGTTCTATTCCCTTGTTACCCCCGCTCGACCCAGCTACACTCTTATTACCTGAAAGGAATTGTGAAGCAAAAGGGTGAGCACAACTAGCTCAGTAAAGAATATCATGACTAAAGATAATTAAATTATCAATAGCCTTCATCAATAATAAATCAGAGATTTAGAACATATGGTAAATGATAAAAATTTCAACCATAGTTGCAGCGGAACGAGCAATCCATTAGAAGAGTCAAATAGACTATAAAGTCTATTATCTTCTCCATGTTAAAAATCCACCAACAATGTTTTATCCCTGTAACATCAATCAACAATTCTGGTCCACAATCATATGAATAACTCATAATCATAACTGTAGTTCTAAATTCCTCTTCTCATCCAGGACGAAGATAATTTTCATCACCTATCTTTACCTGAAACATCAAAGATCATGGTTACACCAAATCACATTTCCTGTTCATAATCATACTAATAACTTCATCTTTGCACTACGTCCAAAGATATTCATTTGTATCACCAGTTGGTCATGTTTATCTCAACATCTGTTCATCTTTGCACTACTGGCCAAAGATATTCAACAACATGTCATCTTTGCACTACGGGCCAAAGATATTCATCAACAATTCATCTTTGCACTACAGGCCAAAGATATTCATCAATATTTCATCTTTGCACTACAGGCCAAAGATATTAATATCTCAAAGAAATATATAATCATTTCAGAATTTATATAAACAATAATTATAACCATGTTGATCAATTCACCTTTGCACTTAAGCTAAAGATATTCACTTATAAATTCAATGGTCATGATCATACCAGTCACAATTCAACTTTGCACTACAGGCCAAAGAGAACCCTAGTCATGATCATACCAATAATCTACCCATCTTTACACTCTAGTGAAAGAGAATTTCAACATCAGGGTTATAAAAATGTTATATATGATAATAAAATCAATATAATCAATACATAGTTTTAATCTCAAGAGTAATATTCATAACTCAACTATAATTTGGTTAGAAAAAGAAACCAATTTTTATCGTGAATAGTAACTCGTGAATAGTAACTCATGAATAGTAATTCGTGAATAGTAACTCATAAATAGTAAACTCGACACAAAAAGGTAGAAATTCCACAATAAAATCCATACCAGTATTTCGGTATAATGATATTGAAAGAATAATATTTCTTAAGCTTATAAACAATTTATTTAAATTGTTTACACTTTACTAAATAATGCATTTAATCATTCTAAAATACCAAACTCATAAGATTTTATCACAATAATCAAAACCCTCATCAAAAATCTGCATATACCTCATATAGGATTCTCAAGCCATAAAATCCTATTTTCCAATTTTCTTACTTCACATAACATATTTAATTCATTTACTCATAACTAGTCCATTTTCATGAAAAATACCAAATCAGTTCCAAAAATATTTCTTTTCTGGGATTTAGCATAATATAGTCCCATAGTGAACATATATTTTTCTCAGAATTTTTAAAAGTCATTTACTATTTTTCATATGGCCAAAATAGCCGAATATTTAGACATTTATCAAAAATTATACTTTTGTCCAAAAATTCTGAAATTTACAGAGTATACTTCTATCATATACATGTACTCCCAATAAAAATTTCATCAATTTTGGAGTTAACCACAAGGAATTATAAGCAGTTACTTTTAAAATAGTCTTTTCTCATAAAATTCATAACTCTCAATCTATACATCCAAAAATCACCATTTTTGGACACAATCAATAAAACTCATCAAAATATCATTTCAAATTTTTCCAGAATTTTTGAAGTTCAGAAAAATTACGAAACTGAAAAACATAACAACCTTAAAATCCCTTACTATCCCTTACTATCCCTTACAATCCCTTACCTCAAAAGAGCAGTACTTCTGACTGGATATCGGATATGATGCTGAAGGAAACTTGCACTAATGAATAGCAACTCACCAAGTATCTAAAAACTCACAAAATATGCTTCATAATATAGAGAGAGAAAGAGAGAAAGCTTATGTTTCTGGTGTGATTTTCAATTCTAACTTAGCCCTCTATTTATAGGAAAATTTTGGTAGGTTTGACCTGCAACCTGATGGCTTTACCTGCTACTATTCCCACCCACCACATTTGAAATATAATTCAGCACATTTCTTCACCAACCACAAGTGGGGCCCACCAATTCTAGAATTTTCCACCAAAATGATAAACTCCAAAAATTCAACAATTTCTGAACCAGTCATCTCGTAAAATTCATAATAAATCATACGTTCATTTTTAACGGTTCAAAATTTGTGGGCATATACTCAACTTATATATGTATAACATATCCAAAAATTACCACGATCCAACGGTCGGATTAAAAATTATAACCCCGCAAAATATCTCAAAAACCCTGATTTTTAATACCTCCATTCCGACAAAAATACTGATAAAAACCTCAACATTAACTCCTTCATTTTTTAACCACAAAAATATATCCCTCATTTATATCCACATAAAATAAATATTTTCTTATCATATGAATCAATAATTAATTATTCACAAATAATATTACAGAATCACATTTATGACAACCAGGCCGTTCCCAGGAAAGAGGGGGCTTTCCAATAAGAATTTCTCCTTACTGGCGCGCAATTAGATGACCAAACCTCTCCTTAGACAGAACTTTCTAGACATTGCCAATAATGTTATCTAATAATATTATTCAAATAATATGAATTATTGATCTGATAATGGAAAATACTGTGCAGCAACAATTATTGAAACAACAATAATATAAAATATCAACGCAGCAATTATTGAATCAATAAAATAAAATATTGAACAGTAATTACTGTAACAATTATTGAGTAGTGCCTTCTTACGTAAGAATCAATAATTTCAAAAATACTATGCAATACCGTGTGCTACTGTGCAATAACGCGTATTACTGTATTTTAACCACCGGGTATTCCAACAGTGTTAACGGTAACAACTACGCCGTTATTTGTAAAAACTCAAATTTGTCGTTTTCTTCATCCGACAGTTATTCGTTATGGGGCCCACAAATGGCTGCGCCGTCGTACGAATATTCCCCGACAGAAAAAATATTCCACGACCAAACGAATATTCCCCGACAACAATGATTATTTTATAACCACTTGCTTATTTTGAAAAAAAATCATATTTCACTCATAACTTTAAACTTTTATCAATTTAACCATTTACTGAATAGTAATTATAAGAAAAATTGAATACTTTTATTTCATAAAATTCGGGGTCTTACAATCTCCCCTCCTTATGAAATTTCGTCCCCGAAATTTACGTACCTGGTATTTCAAAGAGTTGAGAATACCTTGCTTTCATTTCAGATTCCATCTCTCTGTCATCATGATTTCTCCATTGCTCATCTCCTGTATTTCAAATATCATTCTAGAATACAGCTTCAAAACAAGGGTTAATTTAACAAATTAACATATCACATAATATCCCAATATTATGACTGACCAACAAATAAGCTTAGGTAGGACACACTAGCGAAGGATTTACTCATCTCTCCCCTCCTAGTTCTATTCCCCGATCTCCGTCAGAGATCATATCCCTAAGCTCTGATACCAAATGTAACGACCCCAAAATAGGTCCATTCCACCCAACCCATTCTGAGTCGTCAAATACATGGTACAGAAAACAACTACAACTTTATTACAACAATTGTCGTGCAAAATACAACAACACATATGCTGTGAGTTTGGATACAAATATATACCAAATGTGACTCATGTTCCAACCGTGGACATCACCTCACAATAACACCTTACATAAAGGTATAGTCAAAAACTGTTTTAGAAATTAGAATCTTTGGGAAGTGCTCAAGGAAACCTTCGTACATGGGAGGCCATGCGTCTAGGTTATGATAGATATCATATGGCCACAGAATTATCCTTGGTTGACCCAATAGACCCCAAAGAAAAACGAGAAGATTACTATCATATTCTTCCCAATGGTGAGTCTTCTCTTGACTTATCATTATCTCCACTGTCTCTAATTGAGAATTATACTTCAAACAAACACCAAGATTATATAGGTAGTGCTCGTATATATACTCAGCAAGTGGATGAGCACATCCCTGTCTTATGATGACACGAGGTTGTATGTCGTTAGACATCTTGTATGATAGTGGCAAACCACCCTTCCAACGTTGGGTTCGCCTCACCCTATTTTCTTCACCAAATATAACTACTAAATGATGACCACCGTTCTATTCCCTTGTTACCCCCGCTCGACCCAGCTACACTCTTATTACCTGAAAGGAATTGTGAAGCAAAAGGGTGAGCACAACTAGCTCAGTAAAGAATATCATGACTAAAGATAATTAAATTATCAATAGCCTTCATCAATAATAAATCAGAGATTTAGAACATATGGTAAATGATAAAAATTTCAACCATAGTTGCAGCGGAACGAGCAATCCATTAGAAGAGTCAAATAGACTATAAAGTCTATTATCTTCTCCATGTTAAAAATCCACCAACAATGTTTTATCCCTGTAACATCAATCAACAATTCTGGTCCACAATCATATGAATAACTCATAATCATAACTGTAGTTCTAAATTCCTCTTCTCATCCAGGACGAAGATAATTTTCATCACCTATCTTTACCTGAAACATCAAAGATCATGGTTACACCAAATCACATTTCCTGTTCATAATCATACTAATAACTTCATCTTTGCACTACGGCCAAAGATATTCATTTGTATCACCAGTTGGTCATGTTTATCTCAACATCTGTTCATCTTTGCACTACTGGCCAAAGATATTCAACAACATGTCATCTTTGCACTACGGGCCAAAGATATTCATCAACAATTCATCTTTGCACTACAGGCCAAAGATATTCATCAATATTTCATCTTTGCACTACAGGCCAAAGATATTAATATCTCAAAGAAATATATAATCATTTCAGAATTTATATAAACAATAATTATAACCATGTTGATCAATTCACCTTTGCACTTAAGCTAAAGATATTCACTTATAAATTCAATGGTCATGATCATACCAGTCACAATTCAACTTTGCACTACAGGCCAAAGAGAACCCTAGTCATGATCATACCAATAATCTACCCATCTTTACACTCTAGTGAAAGAGAATTTCAACATCAGGGTTATAAAAATGTTATATATGATAATAAAATCAATATAATCAATACATAGTTTTAATCTCAAGAGTAATATTCATAACTCAACTATAATTTGGTTAGAAAAAGAAACCAATTTTTATCGTGAATAGTAACTCGTGAATAGTAACTCATGAATAGTAATTCGTGAATAGTAACTCATAAATAGTAAACTCGACACAAAAAGGTAGAAATTCCACAATAAAATCCATACCAGTATTTCGGTATAATGATATTGAAAGAATAATATTTCTTAAGCTTATAAACAATTTATTTAAATTGTTTACACTTTACTAAATAATGCATTTAATCATTCTAAAATACCAAACTCATAAGATTTTATCACCAATAATCAAAACCCTCATCAAAAATCTGCATATACCTCATATAGGATTCTCAAGCCATAAAATCCTATTTTCCAATTTTCTTACTTCACATAACATATTTAATTCATTTACTCATAACTAGTCCATTTTCATAAAAAATACCAAATCAGTTCCAAAAATATTTCTTTTCTGGGATTTAGCATAATATAGTCCCATAGTGAACATATATTTTTCTCAGAATTTTTAAAAGTCATTTACTATTTTTCATATGGCCAAAATAGCCGAATATTTAGACATTTATCAAAAATTATACTTTTGTCCAAAAATTCTGAAATTTACAGAGTATACTTCTATCATACACATGTACTCCCAATAAAAATTTCATCAATTTTGGAGTTAACCACAAGGAATTATAAGCAGTTACTTTTAAAATAGTCTTTTCTCATAAAATTCATAACTCTCAATCTATACATCCAAAAATCAACATTTTTGGACACAATCAATAAAACTCATCAAAATATCATTTCAAATTTTTCCAGAATTTTTGAAGTTCAGAAAAATTACGAAACTGAAAAACATAACAACCCTTAAAATCCCTTACTATCCCTTACTATCCCTTACAATCCCTTACCTCAAAAGAGCAGTACTTCTGACTGGATATCGGATATGATGCTGAAGGAAACTTGCACTAATGAATAGCAACTCACCAAGTATCTAAAAACTCACAAAATATGCTTCATAATATAGAGAGAGAAAGAGAGAAAGCTTATGTTTCTGGTGTGATTTTCAATTCTAACTTAGCCCTCTATTTATAGGAAAATTTTGGTAGGTTTGACCTGCAACCTGATGGCTTTACCTGCTACTATTCCCACCCACCACATTTGAAATATAATTCAGCACATTTCTTCACCAACCACAAGTGGGGCCCACCAATTCTAGAATTTTCCATCAAAATGATAAACTCCAAAAATTCAACAATTTCTGAACCAGTCATCTTGTAAAATTCATAATAAATCATACGTTCATTTTTAACGGTTCAAAATTTGTGGGCATATACTCAACTTATATATGTATAACATATCCAAAAATTACCACGATCCAACGGTCGGATTAAAAATTATAACCCTCGCAAAATATCTCAAAAACCCTGATTTTTAATACCTCCATTCCGACAAAAATACTGATAAAAACCTCAACATTAACTCCTTCATTTTTAACCACAAAAATATATCCCTCATTTATATCCACATAAAATAAATATTTTCTTATCATATGAATCAATAATTAATTATTCACAAATAATATTACAGAATCACATTTATGACAACCAGGCCGTTCCCAGGAAAGAGGGGGCTTTCCAATAAGAATTTCTCCTTACTGGCGCGCAATTAGATGACCAAACCTCTCCTTAGACAGAACTTTCTAGACATTGCCAATAATGTTATCTAATAATATTATTCAAATAATATGAATTATTGATCTGATAATGGAAAATACTGTGCAGCAACAATTATTGAAACAACAATAATATAAAATATCAACGCAGCAATTATTGAATCAATAAAATAAAATATTGAACAGTAATTACTGTAACAATTATTGAGTAGTGCCTTCTTACGTAAGAATCAATAATTTTAAAAATACTATGCAATACCGTGTGCTACTGTGCAATAACGCGTATTACTGTATTTTAACCACCGGGTATTCCAACAGTGTTAACGGTAACAACTACGCCGTTATTTGTAAAAACTCAAATTTGTCGTTTTCTTCATCCGACAGTTATTCGTTATGGGGCCCACAAATGGCTGCGCCGTCGTACGAATATTCCCCGACAGAAAAAATATTCCACGACCAAACGAATATTCCCCGACAACAATGATTATTTTATAACCACTTGCTTATTTTGAAAAAAAATCATATTTCACTCATAACTTTAAACTTTTATCAATTTAACCATTTACTGAATAGTAATTATAAGAAAAATTGAATACTTTTATTTCATAAAATTCGGGGTCTTACAATCTCCCCTCCTTATGAAATTTCGTCCCCGAAATTTACGTACCTGGTATTTCAAAGAGTTGAGAATACCTTGCTTCTATTTCAGATTCTATCTCTCAGATCATCATGATTTCTCCAATGCTCATCTCTTGTATTTCAAATATCATTCTAGAATACAGCTTCAAAACAAGGGTTAATTTAACAAATTAACATATCACATAATATCCCAATATTATGACTGACCAACAAATAAGCTTAGGTAGGACACACTAGCGAAGGATTTACTCATCTCTCCCCTCCTAGTTCTATTCCCCGATCTCCGTCAGAGATCATATCCCTAAGCTCTGATACCAAATGTAACGACCCCAAAATAGGTCCATTCCACCCAACCCATTCTGAGTCGTCAAATACATGGTACAGAAAACAACTACAACTTTATTACAACAATTGTCGTGCAAAATACAACAACACATATGCTGTGAGTTTGGATACAAATATATACCAAATGTGACTCATGTTCCAACCGTGGACATCACCTCACAATAACACCTTACATAAAGGTATAGTCAAAAACTGTTTTAGAAATTAGAATCTTTGGGAAGTGCTCAAGGAAACCTTCGTACATGGGAGGCCATGCGTCTAGGTTATGATAGATATCATATGGCCACAGAATTATCCTTGGTTGACCCAATAGACCCCAAAGAAAAACGAGAAGATTACTATCATATTCTTCCCAATGGTGAGTCTTCTCTTGACTTATCATTATCTCCACTGTCTCTAATTGAGAATTATACTTCAAACAAACACCAAGATTATATAGGTAGTGCTCGTATATATACTCAGCAAGTGGATGAGCACATCCCTGTCTTATGATGACACGAGGTTGTATGTCGTTAGACATCTTGTATGATAGTGGCAAACCACCCTTCCAACGTTGGGTTCGCCTCACCCTATTTTCTTCACCAAATATAACTACTAAATGATGACCACCGTTCTATTCCCTTGTTACCCCCGCTCGACCCAGCTACACTCTTATTACCTGAAAGGAATTGTGAAGCAAAAGGGTGAGCACAACTAGCTCAGTAAAGAATATCATGACTAAAGATAATTAAATTATCAATAGCCTTCATCAATAATAAATCAGAGATTTAGAACATATGGTAAATGATAAAAATTTCAACCATAGTTGCAGCGGAACGAGCAATCCATTAGAAGAGTCAAATAGACTATAAAGTCTATTATCTTCTCCATGTTAAAAATCCACCAACAATGTTTTATCCCTGTAACATCAATCAACAATTCTGGTCCACAATCATATGAATAACTCATAATCATAACTGTAGTTCTAAATTCCTCTTCTCATCCAGGACGATGATAATTTTCATCACCTATCTTTACCTGAAACATCAAAGATCATGGTTACACCAAATCACATTTCCTGTTCATAATCATACTAATAACTTCATCTTTGCACTACGTCCAAAGATATTCATTTGTATCACCAGTTGGTCATGTTTATCTCAACATCTGTTCATCTTTGCACTACTGGCCAAAGATATTCAACAACATGTCATCTTTGCACTACGGGCCAAAGATATTCATCAACAATTCATCTTTGCACTACAGGCCAAAGATATTCATCAATATTTCATCTTTGCACTACAGGCCAAAGATATTAATATCTCAAAGAAATATATAATCATTTCAGAATTTATATAAACAATAATTATAACAATGTTGATCAATTCACCTTTGCACTTAAGCTAAAGATATTCACTTATAAATTCAATGGTCATGATCATACCAGTCACAATTCAACTTTGCACTACAGGCCAAAGAGAACCCTAGTCATGATCATACCAATAATCTACCCATCTTTACACTCTAGTGAAAGAGAATTTCAACATCAGGGTTATAAAAATGTTATATATGATAATAAAATCAATATAATCAATACATAGTTTTAATCTCAAGAGTAATATTCATAACTCAACTATAATTTGGTTAGAAAAAGAAACCAATTTTTATCGTGAATAGTAACTCGTGAATAGTAACTCATGAATAGTAATTCGTGAATAGTAACTCATAAATAGTAAACTCGACACAAAAAGGTAGAAATTCCACAATAAAATCCATACCAGTATTTCGGTATAATGATATTGAAAGAATAATATTTCTTAAGCTTATAAACAATTTATTTAAATTGTTTACACTTTACTAAATAATGCATTTAATCATTCTAAAATACCAAACTCATAAGATTTTATCACCAATAATCAAAACCCTCATCAAAAATCTGCATATACCTCATATAGGATTCTCAAGCCATAAAATCCTATTTTCCAATTTTCTTACTTCACATAACATATTTAATTCATTTACTCATAACTAGTCTATTTTCATAAAAAATACCAAATCAGTTCCAAAAATATTTCTTTTCTGGGATTTAGCATAATATAGTCCCATAGTGAACATATATTTTTCTCAGAATTTTTAAAAGTCATTTACTATTTTTCATATGGCCAAAATAGCTGAATATTTAGACATTTATCAAAAATTATACTTTTGTCCAAAAATTCTGAAATTTACAGAGTATACTTCTATCATACACATGTACTCCCAATAAAAATTTCATCAATTTTGGAGTTAACCACAAGGAATTATAAGCAGTTACTTTTAAAATAGTCTTTTCTCATAAAATTCATAACTCTCAATCTATACATCCAAAAATCACCATTTTTGGACACAATCAATAAAACTCATCAAAATATCATTTCAAATTTTTCCAGAATTTTTGAAGTTCAGAAAAATTACGAAACTGAAAAACATAACAACTCTTAAAATCCCTTACTATCCCTTACTATCCCTTACAATCCCTTACCTCAAAAGAGCAGTACTTCTGACTGGATATCGGATATGATGCTGAAGGAAACTTGCACTAATGAATAGCAACTCACCAAGTATCTAAAAACTCACAAAATATGCTTCATAATATAGAGAGAGAAAGAGAGAAAGCTTATGTTTCTGGTGTGATTTTCAATTCTAACTTAGCCCTCTATTTATAGGAAAATTTTGGTAGGTTTGACCTGCAACCTGATGGCTTTACCTGCTACTATTCCCACCCACCACATTTGAAATATAATTCAGCACATTTCTTCACCAACCACAAGTGGGGCCCACCAATTCTAGAATTTTCCATCAAAATGATAAACTCCAAAAATTCAACAATTTCTGAACCAGTCATCTTGTAAAATTCATAATAAATCATACGTTCATTTTTAACGGTTCAAAATTTGTGGGCATATACTCAACTTATATATGTATAACATATCCAAAAATTACCACGATCCAACGGTCGGATTAAAAATTATAACCCTCGCAAAATATCTCAAAAACCCTGATTTTTAATACCTCCATTCCGACAAAAATACTGATAAAAACCTCAACATTAACTCCTTCATTTTTTAACCACAAAAATATATCCCTCATTTATATCCACATAAAATAAATATTTTCTTATCATATGAATCAATAATTAATTATTCACAAATAATATTACAGAATCACATTTATGACAACCAGGCCGTTCCCAGGAAAGAGGGGGCTTTCCAATAAGAATTTCTCCTTACTGGCGCGCAATTAGGTGACCAAACCTCTCCTTAGACAGAACTTTCTAGACATTGCCAATAATGTTATCTAATAATATTATTCAAATAATATGAATTATTGATCTGATAATGGAAAATACTGTGCAGCAACAATTATTGAAACAACAATAATATAAAATATCAACGCAGCAATTATTGAATCAATAAAATAAAATATTGAACAGTAATTACTGTAACAATTATTGAGTAGTGCCTTCTTACGTAAGAATCAATAATTTTAAAAATACTATGCAATACCGTGTGCTACTGTGCAATAACGCGTATTACTGTATTTTAACCACCGGGTATTCCAACAGTGTTAACGGTAACAACTACGTAGTTATTTGTAAAAACTCAAATTTGTCGTTTTCTTCATCCGACAGTTATTCGTTATGGGGCCCACAAATGGCTGCGCCGTCGTACGAATATTCCCCGACAGAAAAAATATTCCACGACCAAACGAATATTCCCCGACAACAATGATTATTTTATAACAACTTGCTTATTTTGAAAAAAAATCATATTTCACTCATAACTTTAAACTTTTATCAATTTAACCATTTACTGAATAGTAATTATAAGAAAAATTGAATACTTTTATTTCATAAAATTCGGGGTCTTACAATCTCCCCTCCTTATGAAATTTCGTCCCCGAAATTTACGTACCTGGTATTTCAAAGAGTTGAGAATACCTTGCTTCTATTTCAGATTCTATCTCTCAGATCATCATGATTTCTCCAATGCTCATCTCTTGTATTTCAAATATCATTCTAGAATACAGCTTCAAAACAAGGGTTAATTTAACAAATTAACATATCACATAATATCCCAATATTATGACTGACCAACAAATAAGCTTAGGTAGGACACACTAGCGAAGGATTTACTCATCTCTCCCCTCCTAGTTCTATTCCCCGATCTCCGTCAGAGATCATATCCCTAAGCTCTGATACCAAATGTAACGACCCCAAAATAGGTCCATTCCACCCAACCCATTCTGAGTCGTCAAATACATGGTACAGAAAACAACTACAACTTTATTACAACAATTGTCGTGCAAAATACAACAACACATATGCTGTGAGTTTGGATACAAATATATACCAAATGTGACTCATGTTCCAACCGTGGACATCACCTCACAATAACACCTTACATAAAGGTATAGTCAAAAACTGTTTTAGAAATTAGAATCTTTGGGAAGTGCTCAAGGAAACCTTCGTACATGGGAGGCCATGCGTCTAGGTTATGATAGATATCATATGGCCACAGAATTATCCTTGGTTGACCCAATAGACCCCAAAGAAAAACGAGAAGATTACTATCATATTCTTCCCAATGGTGAGTCTTCTCTTGACTTATCATTATCTCCACTGTATCTAACTGAGAATTATACTTTAAACAAACACCAAGATTATATAGGTAGTGCTCGTATATATACTCAGCAAGTGGATGAGCACATCCCTGTCTTATGATGACACGAGGTTGTATGTCGTTAGACATCTTGTATGATAGTGGCAAACCACCCTTCCAACGTTGGGTTCGCCTCACCCTATTTTCTTCACCAAATATAACTACTAAATGATGACCACCGTTCTATTCCCTTGTTACCCCCGCTCGACCCAGCTACACTCTTATTACCTGAAAGGAATTGTGAAGCAAAAGGGTGAGCTCAACTAGCTCAGTAAAGAATATCATGACTAAAGATAATTAAATTATCAATAGCCTTCATCAATAATAAATCAGAGATTTAGAACATATGGTAAATGATAAAAATTTCAACCATAGTTGCAGCGGAACGAGCAATCCATTAGAAGAGTCAAATAGACTATAAAGTCTATTATCTTCTCCATGTTAAAAATCCACCAACAATGTTTTATCCCTGTAACATCAATCAACAATTCTGGTCCACAATCATATGAATAACTCATAATCATAACTGTAGTTCTAAATTCCTCTTCTCATCCAGGACGATGATAATTTTCATCACCTATCTTTACCTGAAACATCAAAGATCATGGTTACACCAAATCACATTTCCTGTTCATAATCATACTAATAACTTCATCTTTGCACTACGTCCAAAGATATTCATTTGTATCACCAGTTGGTCATGTTTATCTCAACATCTGTTCATCTTTGCACTACTGGCCAAAGATATTCAACAACATGTCATCTTTGCACTACGGGCCAAAGATATTCATCAACAATTCATCTTTGCACTACAGGCCAAAGATATTCATCAATATTTCATCTTTGCACTACAGGCCAAAGATATTAATATCTCAAAGAAATATATAATCATTTCAGAATTTATATAAACAATAATTATAACAATGCTGATCAATTCACCTTTGCACTTAAGCTAAAGATATTCACTTATAAATTCAATGGTCATGATCATACCAGTCACAATTCAACTTTGCACTACAGGCCAAAGAGAACCCTAGTCATGATCATACCAATAATCTACCCATCTTTACACTCTAGTGAAAGAGAATTTCAACATCAGGGTTATAAAAATGTTATATATGATAATAAAATCAATATAATCAATACATAGTTTTAATCTCAAGAGTAATATTCATAACTCAACTATAATTTGGTTAGAAAAAGAAACCAATTTTTATCGTGAATAGTAACTCGTGAATAGTAACTCATGAATAGTAATTCGTGAATAGTAACTCATAAATAGTAAACTCGACACAAAAAGGTAGAAATTCCACAATAAAATCCATACCAGTATTTCGGTATAATGATATTGAAAGAATAATATTTCTTAAGCTTATAAACAATTTATTTAAATTGTTTACACCTTACTAAATAATGCATTTAATCATTCTAAAATACCAAACTCATAAGATTTTATCACCAATAATCAAAACCCTCATCAAAAATCTGCATATACCTCATATAGGATTCTCAAGCCATAAAATCCTATTTTTCAATTTTCTTACTTCACATAACATATTTAATTCATTTACTCATAACTAGTCCATTTTCATAAAAAATACCAAATCAGTTCCAAAAATATTTCTTTCCTGGGATTTAGCATAATATAGTCCCATAGTGAACATATATTTTTCTCAGAATTTTTAAAAGTCATTTACTATTTTTCATATGGCCAAAATAGCTGAATATTTAGACATTTATCAAAAATTATACTTTTGTCCAAAAATTCTGAAATTTACAGAGTATACTTCTATCATACACATGTACTCCCAATAAAAATTTCATCAATTTTGGAGTTAACCACAAGGAATTATAAGCAGTTACTTTTAAAATAGTCTTTTCTCATAAAATTCATAACTCTCAATCTATACATCCAAAAATCACCATTTTTGGACACAATCAATAAAACTCATCAAAATATCATTTCAAATTTTTCCAGAATTTTTGAAGTTCAGAAAAATTACGAAACTGAAAAACATAACAACTCTTAAAATCCCTTACTATCCCTTACTATCCCTTACAATCCCTTACCTCAAAAGAGCAGTACTTCTGACTGGATATCGGATATGATGCTGAAGGAAACTTGCACTAATGAATAGCAACTCACCAAGTATCTAAAAACTCACAAAATATGCTTCATAATATAGAGAGAGAAAGAGAGAAAGCTTATGTTTCTGGTGTGATTTTCAATTCTAACTTAGCCCTCTATTTATAGGAAAATTTTGGTAGGTTTGACCTGCAACCTGATGGCTTTACCTGCTACTATTCCCACCCACCACATTTGAAATATAATTCAGCACATTTCTTCACCAACCACAAGTGGGGCCCACCAATTCTAGAATTTTCCATCAAAATGATAAACTCCAAAAATTCAACAATTTCTGAACCAGTCATCTTGTAAAATTCATAATAAATCATACGTTCATTTTTAACGGTTCAAAATTTGTGGGCATATACTCAACTTATATATGTATAACATATCCAAAAATTACCACGATCCAACGGTCGGATTAAAAATTATAATCCTCGCAAAATATCTCAAAAACCCTGATTTTTAATACCACCATTCCGACAAAAATACTGATAAAAACCTCAACATTAACTCCTTCATTTTTTAACCACAAAAATATATCCCTCATTTATATCCACATAAAATAAATATTTTCTTATCATATGAATCAATAATTAATTATTCAGAAATAATATTATAGAATCACATTTATGACAACCAGGCCGTTCCCAGGAAAGAGGGGGCTTTCCAATAAGAATTTCTCCTTACTGGCGCGCAATTAGGTGACCAAACCTCTCCTTAGACAGAACTTTCTAGTCATTGCCAATAATGTTATCTAATAATATTATTCAAATAATATGAATTATTGATCTGATAATGGAAAATACTGTGCAGCAACAATTATTGAAACAACAATAATATAAAATATCAACGCAGCAATTATTGAATCAATAAAATAAAATATTGAACAGTAATTACTGTAACAATTATTGAGTAGTGCCTTCTTACGTAAGAATCAATAATTTTAAAAATACTATGCAATACCGTGTGCTACTGTGCAATAACGCGTATTACTGTATTTTAACCACCGGGTATTCCAACAGTGTTAACAGTAACAACTACGTAGTTATTTGTAAAAACTCAAATTTGTCGTTTTCTTCATCCGACAGTTATTCGTTATGGGGCCCACAAATGGCTGCGCCGTCGTACGAATATTCCCCGACAGAAAAAATATTCCACGACCAAACGAATATTCCCCGACAACAATGATTATTTTATAACAACTTGCTTATTTTGAAAAAAAATCATATTTCACTCATAACTTTAAACTTTTATCAATTTAACCATTTACTGAATAGTAATTATAAGAAAAATTGAATACTTTTATTTCATAAAATTCGGGGTCTTACAATTATGGTAATCATGCCAAACCCTTAGGGTTTAGGATTTGAATTAGGGTCTAGGGTTTGGGCCATTTTAAGGTTTAAAATGATTTCTTGAATTTGCACTTTAGGATTTATAAAAAAAATTAAATAATAAATTTTAGTTTCTAAAAAATAATAATAATTAAGGTTTCTTAATTAATTCGGTTTCCTAATCACGTAGACTTGATAATTAGATTTATGTTTTACTAATTATCATTAAGCTTACTAATCTAGCAATTAGCGCAAATAATTAGCAATTAGCATTACCCATAGAACAATTAGGGTTTCTAATTATTAATTAGAATTTTTAATTATTTAATTAATGTTTTCTAATTTCACGATTAAGGTTTACCATTAGTAATTAAGGTTTATAGTAACTAATTAGGGTTTCTAAATTTAAAAATTAGGTTTCCAAATTTAGTAATTAGGGTTCTCAATTAATTAGGGTTTCTAATTAATTAAGTTTCCAATTTTAGGATTTCTAGATATTAATTAGGGTTTCTCTAATTAATATTAAATTCTATAATACACCACATAAATCACATAACACAGTTATATAACAACCTCAAACTAATAATCAAGTTTCAAATTAGGGTTTTCATTTATCAATAAGTTAATTATTGATTTAAGGTTTCTAATTTACGAAATTAAGATTTTAATTTACAATTAATATCTCCTATAATTAGGGTTTTCCTAATAGCATCCAATATTTATAATACACATCACACACCACATAACACAGCTTCTTAACAGATTTTAAAGTCTCATATGACTTTGAAATTAGGGTTTAACAGTAAAAATTAGGATTTTATCATAATACTCCATAATTGACCAACCATTGTCAGTCCACAAAAATACGGTACATAATTACAGCACTGAAAAATTAAAATATAATATTATTATATTATTATTTTTATCCATTGATAAAAATCCAAAATTGGGGTTTGGATTCCATATCTGATTTATTCTTCATATTTAACCTTAATAATTACGGTAAAATAATTAACTTAATAACCTGTACTAGAATTCATATAATAAAATAATTATTATATTTATTCTAAAAATCACTCTATATATTATTTAAATAATATATGATTATATTTTTATGAAAAATTGTTAACAAAGCATTTCTACTATAAATTAATTATTATAGGAATATACTTTATAAAAATTAATAATTCTAAAATAAAATTATTTGTAAATATTTATGTAATAAATATATTTTTTTTACCACATAAATACACATACACATTATCTTGAACAAATCCTCATCCTTAAATAAAAAAAAAAGTTATACGCAAAATTTATGATTTAATTTTTATACAAAATATCGGGTTGTTACATTCACCCTCCCTTATAAAGATTCCGTCCCCGGAATCACCGTTTAAAAACCTATACATACCAGGGTACATATCATACACAATCATTACGAGTAGATCTCGATCAAAATTGATCGAACTGATCTTTAACTATTCACATAAAGCTTGTCTTTCTGATTAAATAGAAATTTGATTTCTAAAAGAACTCAAATTTCCTCCTTCAAAATTTCTTTATAAACTAATTTACTATATATAAGAAAATAATATATAAAAAACATAAAATTGGTTCGAGTAATACCTGGAGTTGCATCCCCGGCTGCCACGATATCTTGAACGGTCATATTGAAGATGCTTGCAGTTGATTTCGTTGGTTTGATTGTTGATGTTGGTCCCGTTGTCGCCAATGTCTTGCTGCCTTTTTCCCGTATTCGCATTACTTGCCTCCTTTCTCCTTCTTGGACATTCTTCCACTTTATACTCCATTGAGTCACACTTTAATCACGCAGACTTGCCATTTATCTCCTTTCCTTTTATCGTATAGATGACAAAACTATCTTTTGTCCCTTCATTATCTTAGCTATCACAAACGTTACTACAGGGTCAGTTGACCCTCTAAATCTTGGCAGTACGATGGCCTTAAAGTCTTTGACGTTCGTCTATCGATTATCTGGCTGATCTTCCGGCGACTGGTATTCCATTCTTCATAGCTTGATTGTCCATATTCGCAAAATTTTGTATCGGGTCTGGTTGTCTTCTAGCTTTGTTGACAGGTTCTTCTGTCCGTGTATTTCATTTTCGTCTCCTTGACAACATTATCACTATTTATTCTTTATTCTAAGCCTTAATGTATACGTATAATCATATAACACAAAACTTTCTATTCCAATAATCATGTACTCAAAATATTAGATTTTGAAAATTTGGTTTACTGTATTAACCAGTACGCATATAATTAACTACTATCTTTATACCAACTTATTTCATTAATCCATTATAGATTCATACTCATAACACTTGACATACCATAGCACATACTGCTTTAATCATCTGATATCCCTTTGTGACTCAAAAGTCGGGATTCGCTGCCACAACTTATATAAAATTTGAAAATATTACCTTATACAGACATACCTATCATATACACAACATAAAATTATACCTACTCATATAATAGTAATACTACTTATCTTCTTAGACCTTCACTAAGGATCAATTGCTTAGAAATCTGTATATTCTCATTATCCTCAATAATCCATTCACACCTAACTACACCTAGTTCGTCCAACTTTAACATACATTATGAGTTTAAGAACTCAATACTGACCACATATTCTTTAACTATACTTTACCTAACAGTCATATTATCGTTTCAGGGTCCGGTACTATACTTTTAAAAATAACCACCTCTTTGAGGTAGCTTTCAATGTGAGCCTCTATTTCAGCTATTGGCTTTGATATTAGCTCGGTTATGGAGGTTGACTTTTTCTTTACAATTTGAGGGTATTCTAATTCTTTCTATCCTATAGCTATACACAAAAATTATCTAGACTAGCATACAATATATACACACAACAATTTATAGTTTTATATAAGTTATCTTTTATTTTGTTTGACGATGAACTTATCCAATTCATCTCCTTTTTAAACTCTATATGAGTTAATTGTACTGTCAACGTTTCCCTCTGTTCTAAGATTATAGCCTAAGGTCTAACTCACCTAATGTAAGACCCCGAATTTTATGAAATAAAATTATTCAATTTTTCTTATAATTACTATTCAGTAAATGGTTAAATTGATAAATGTTAAAGTTAAGGGTGATATATGATTTTTTTTCAAAATACACAAGTAGTTATAAAATAATCATTGTTGTCGGGGAATATTCGTTTGGTCATGGAATATTCTTTCTGTCGGGGAATATTCGTACGACGGCGCAGCTATTTGTGGGCCCCATAACGAATAACTGTCGGGTGAAGAAAATGACAAATTTGAGTTTTTACAAATAACGACGTAGTTGTTACTGTTAACACTGTTGGAATACCTGGTGGTTAAAATACAGTAATACGCGTTATTGCACAGTAGCACACGGTATTGCATAGTATTTTTGAAATTATTGATTCTTACGTAAGAAGGCACTACTCAATAATTGTTACAGTAATTACTGTTCAATATTTTATTTTATTGATTCAATAATTGCTACGTTGAAATTTTATATTATTGTTGTTCAATAATTGTTGCTGCACAGTATTTCTCATTATCAGATCAATAATTCATATTATTTGAATAGTATTATTAGATAGCATTATTGGCAATGTCTAGAAAGTTCTGTCTAAGGAGAGGTTTGGTCATCTAATTGCGCGCTAGTAAGGAGAAATCCTTATTGGAAAGCCCCCTCTTTCCTGGGAACGACCTGGTTGTCATAAATGTGATTCTGTAATATTATTTGTGAATAATTAATTATTGATTCATATGATAAGGAAATATTTATTTTATGTGGATATAAACGAGGGATATATTTTTGTGGTTAAAAATGATGGAGTTAATGTTGAGATTTTTATCCGTATTTTTGTCGGAATGGAGGTATTAAAAATCAGGGTTTTTGAGATATTTTGCGGGGGTTATAATTTTTAATCCGACCGTTGGATCGTGGCAATTTTTGGATATGTTATACATATATAAGTTGAGTATATGTCCATAAATTTTGAACCGTTAAAAATGAACGTATGATTTGTTATGAATTTTAAGAGGTGGCTGATTCGGAAATCAGGTTATAAATCATTTTGGTGGAAAATTCTAGAATTGGTGGGCCCCACTTGTGGTTGGTGAAGAAATGTGCTGAATTATATTTCAAATGTGGTGGGTGGGAATAGTAGCAGGTAAAGCCATCAGGTTGCAGGTCAAACCTACCAAAATTTTCCTATAAATAGAGGGCTAAGTTAGAATTGAAAATCACACCAGAAACATAAGTTTTCTCTCTTTCTCTCTCTAGATTATTGAGTGTATTTTGTGAGTATTTAGATACTCTGTGAGTTTCTATTCATCAGTGCAAGTTTCCTTCAGCCTTATACCGATCAGAAGTACTGCTCTTTTGAGGTAAGGGATAGTAAGGGATTGTAAGGGATAGTAAGGGATTTTAAGGGTTGTTATGATTTTCAGTTTCGTAATTTTTCTGATCTTTAAAAATTCTGGAAAAATTTGGAATGATATTTTGATGAGTTTTATTGATTGTGTCCAAAAATAGTGATTTTTGGATGTATAGATTGAGAGTTATGAATTTTATGAGAAAAGACTATTTTAAAAGTATCTGCTTATAATTTCTTGTGGTTAACTCCAAAATTGATGAAATTTTTATTGGGAGTACATGTATATGATGGAAGTATACTCTGTTAATTTCAGAATTTTTGGACAAAAGTACAATTTTTGATAAATGTCTAAATATTCGGCTGTTTTGGCCATATGAAAAATAGTAAATGAATTTTAAAAATTCTGAGAAAAATATATGTTCACTATGGGACTATATTATGCTAAATCCCAGAAAAGAAATATTTTTGGAACTGATTTGGTATTTTTCATAAAAATAGTCTAGTTATGAGTTAATGAATTAAATATGTTTTGTGAAGTAAGAAAATTAGAAAATAGGATTTTATGGCTTGAGAATCCTATATGAGGTATATGCAGATTTTTGATGAGGGTTTTGGTTATTGATGATGAAATTGTAAGAGTTGGCATTTTATGATGATTAAATGCATTAATTAGTAAAGTGTAAACAATTAAAATAAATTGTTTATAAATTTATGAAATGTTATTCTTTCAATATCATTATACCGAAATATTGGTATATATTTTATTGTGGAATTTCTATCTTTTGTGTCGGGGTTACTATTCATGAGTTACTATTCACGATTTACTATTCATGAGTTACGAATATTACTCTTGAGATTAAAACTATATGTTGATCATATTATTTTTATCATCATATATAACATTTTTATAACCCTGATGTTGAAATTCTCTTTCACTGGAGTGTAAAGATGGGTAGATTATTGGTATGATCATGACTAGGGTTCTCTTTGGCCTGTAGTGCAAAGTTGAATTGTGACTGGTATGATCATGACCATTGAATTTATAATTGAATATCTTAAGCTTAAGTGCAAAGGTGAATTGATCAACATGGTTATAATTATTGTTTATATAAATTCTAAAATGATTATATATTTCTTTGAGATATGAATATATTTGGCCTGTAGTGCAAATATGAATTGTTGATGAATATCTTTGGCATGTAGTGCAAAGATGGCCTGTTGATGAATATCTTTGGTCTGTAGTGCAAAGATGAATTGTTGTTGAATATCTTTGGCCTGTAGTGCAAAGATGGTCTGTTGATGAATATCTTTGGCCCGTAGTGCAAAGATGACCTGTTGTTGAATATCTTTGGCCAGTAATGCAAAGATAAACTGTTGACGAATATCTTTGGCCTGTAGTGCAAAGATGACTTGTTGATGAATATCTTTGCCCCGTAGTGCAAAGATGAAGTTATTAGTATGATTATAAACAGGAACTGTGATTTGGTATAACCATGATATTTGATGTTTCAGGTGATGAAAATTATCTTCGTCCTAGATGAGAAGAGGAATTTAGAACTACAGTTATGATTATGAGTTATTCATATGATTGTGGAAAGGAACTGTTGATTGATGTTACAGGGATAAAACATTGTTGGTGGATTTTTAACATGGAGAAGATAATAGACTTTATAGTCTATTTGACTCTTCTAATGGATTGCTCGTTCCGCTGCAACTATGGTTGAAATTTTTATCATTTACCATATGTTCTAAATCTCTGATTTATTATTGATGAAGGCTATTGATAATTTAATTATCTTTAGTCATGATATTCTTTACTGAGCTAGTTGTGCTCACCCTTTTGCTTCACAATTCCTTTCAGGTAATAAGAGTGTAGCTGGGTCGAGCGAGGGTAACGGGGAAATAGAACGGTGGTCTCTAGCTGTGGATGTTCTCCCGAAGCAGTATAGAAAAGTTCATTTAGTAGTTATATTTGGTGAATCCAATAGGGTAAGGTGTACCCAACGTTGGAAGGGTAGTTTGCCACTATCATACAAGATGTCTAACGACATACAACCTCGTGTCATCATAAGACAGGGATGTGCTCATCCACTTGCTGAGTATATATACGAGCACTACCTATATAATCTTGGTGTTTGTTTGAAGTATAATTCTCAATTAGAGACAGTGGAGATAATGATAAGTCAAGAGAAGACTCACCATTGGGAAGAATATGATAGTAATCTTCTCGTTTTTCTATGGGGTCTATTGGGTAAACCAAGGATAATTCTGTGGCCATATGATATCTATCACAACCTAGAAGCATGGCCTCCCATGTACGAAGGTTTCCTTAAGCACTTCCCAAAGATTCTAATTTCCAAAACAGTTTTTGACTATACCTTTATGTAAGGTGTCATTGTGAGGTGATGTCCACGATTGGAACATGAGTCACATTTGGTATATATTTGTATCCAAACTCACAGCATATGTGTTGTTGTATTTTGCACGACAATTGTTGTAATAAAGTTGTAGTTATTTTCTGTACCATGTATTTGGCGACTCAGAATAGGTTGGATGGAATGGACCTATTTTGGGTCGTTACATTTGGTATCAAAGCTATAAGTAAAGAGCCCCGAGCCTCTCGCTGGTGACTTCCTGTTGATGGGGGATGCACCGAAGCCAGACTCTCCGTAGGGGACGCCGTTCTGCGGTGGCAAGCTGATAGGTATCAATGTAAGGTGCTGACATAGGTTGGTGTCCAGAGTTACATTTGGTATCAGAGCTTAGGGATATGATCTCTGGCGGAGATCGGGGAATAAAACTAGGAGGGGAGAGATGAGTAAATCCTTCGCTAGTGTGTCCTACCTAAGCTTATTTGTTGGTCAGTCATAATATCGGGATATTATGTGATATGTTAATTTGTTAAATTAACACTTGTTTTGAAGCTGTATTCTAGAATGTTATTTGAAATACAGGAGATGAGCAATGGAGAAATTATGATGACAGAGAAGATGGAATTTGAAATGAAATGAAGGTATTCTCAACTCTTTGAAATACCAGGTACGTAAATTTCGGGGACGAAATTTCATAAGGAGGGGAGATTGTAAGACCCCGAATTTTATGAAATAAAATTATTCAATTTTTCTTATAATTACTATTCAGTAAATGGTTAAATTGATAAATGTTAAAGTTAAGGGTGATATATGATTTTTTTTCAAAATACACAAGTGGTTATAAAATAATCATTGTTGTCGGGGAATATTCGTTTGGTCGTGGAATATTCTTTCTGTCGGGGAATATTCGTACGACGGCGCAGCTATTTGTGGGCCCCATAACGAATAACTGTCGGGTGAAGAAAATGACAAATTTGAGTTTTTACAAATAACGACGTAGTTGTTACCGTTAACACTGTTGGAATACCTGGTGGTTAAAATACAGTAATACGCGTTATTGCACAGTAGCACACGGTATTGCATAGTATTTTTGAAATTATTGATTCTTACGTAAGAAGGCACTACTCAATAATTGTTACAGTAATTACTGTTCAATATTTTATTTTATTGATTCAATAATTGCTACGTTGAAATTTTATATTATTGTTGTTCAATAATTGTTGCTGCACAGTATTTCTCATTATCAGATCAATAATTCATATTATTTGAATAGTATTATTAGATAGCATTATTGGCAATGTCTAGAAAGTTCTGTCTAAGGAGAGGTTTGGTCATCTAATTGCGCGCTAGTAAGGAGAAATCCTTATTGGAAAGCCCCCTCTTTCCTGGGAACGACCTGGTTGTCATAAATGTGATTCTGTAATATTATTTGTGAATAATTAATTATTGATTCATATGATAAGGAAATATTTATTTTATGTGGATATAAATGAGGGATATATTTTTGTGGTTAAAAATGAAGGAGTTAATGTTGAGATTTTTATCCGTATTTTTGTCGGAATGGAGGTATTAAAAATCAGGGTTTTTGAGATATTTTGCGGGGGTTATAATTTTTAATCCGACCGTTGGATCGTGGTAATTTTTGGATATGTTATACATATATAAGTTGAGTATATGTCCATAAATTTTGAACCGTTAAAAATGAACGTATGATTTGTTATGAATTTTAAGAGGTGGCTGAGAAATCAGGTTATAAATCATTTTTGGTGGAAAATTCTAGAATTGGTGGGCCCCACTTGTGGTTGGTGAAGAAATGTGCTGAATTATATTTCAAATGTGGTGGGTGGGAATAGTAGCAGGTAAAGCCATCAGGTTGCAGGTCAAACCTACCAAAATTTTCCTATAAATAGAGGGCTAAGTTAGAATTGAAAATCACACCAGAAACATAAGTTTTCTCTCTTTCTCTCTCTAGATTATTGAGTGTATTTTGTGAGTATTTAGATACTTGTGAGTTTCTATTCATCAGTGCAAGTTTCCTTCAGCCTTATACCGATCAGAAGTACTGCTCTTTTGAGGTAAGGGATAGTAAGGGATTGTAAGGGATAGTAAGGGATTTTAAGGGTTGTTATGATTTTCAGTTTCGTAATTTTTCTGATCTTTAAAAATTCTGGAAAAATTTGAAATGATATTTTGATGAGTTTTATTGATTGTGTCCAAAAATGGTGATTTTTGGATGTATAGATTGAGAGTTATGAATTTTATGAGAAAAGACTATTTTAAAAGTATCTGCTTATAATTTCTTGTGGTTAACTCCAAAATTGATGAAATTTTTATTGGGAGTACATGTATATGATGGAAGTATACTCTGTTAATTTCAGAATTTTTGGACAAAAGTACAATTTTTGATAAATGTCTAAATATTCGGCTGTTTTGGCCATATGAAAAATAGTAAATGAATTTTAAAAATTCTGAGAAAAATATATGTTCACTATGGGACTATATTATGCTAAATCCCAGAAAAGAAATATTTTTGGAACTGATTTGGTATTTTTCATAAAAATAGTCTAGTTATGAGTAAATGAATTAAATATGTTTTGTGAAGTAAGAAAATTAGAAAATAGGATTTTATGGCTTGAGAATCCTATATGAGGTATATGCAGATTTTTGATGAGGGTTTTGGTTATTGATGATGAAATTGTAAGAGTTGGCATTTTATGATGATTAAATGCATTAATTAGTAAAGTGTAAACAATTAAAATAAATTGTTTATAAATTTATGAAATGTTATTCTTTCAATATCATTATACCGAAATATTGGTATATATTTTATTGTAGAATTTCTATCTTTTGTGTCGGGGTTACTATTCATGAGTTACTATTCACGATTTACTATTCATGAGTTACGAATATTACTCTTGAGATTAAAACTATATGTTGATCATATTATTTTTATCATCATATATAACATTTTTATAACCCTGATGTTGAAATTCTCTTTCACTGGAGTGTAAAGATGGGTAGATTATTGGTATGATCATGACTAGGGTTCTCTTTGGCCTGTAGTGCAAAGTTGAATTGTGACTGGTATGATCATGACCATTGAATTTATAATTGAATATCTTAAGCTTAAGTGCAAAGGTGAATTGATCAACATGGTTATAATTATTGTTTATATAAATTCTAAAATGATTATATATTTCTTTGAGATATGAATATATTTGGCCTGTAGTGCAAATATGAATTGTTGATGAATATCTTTGGCATGTAGTGCAAAGATGGCCTGTTGATGAATATCTTTGGTCTGTAGTGCAAAGATGAATTGTTGTTGAATATCTTTGGCCTGTAGTGCAAAGATGGTCTGTTGATGAATATCTTTGGCCCGTAGTGCAAAGATGACCTGTTGTTGAATATCTTTGGCCAGTAATGCAAAGATAAACTGTTGACGAATATCTTTGGCCTGTAGTGCAAAGATGACTTGTTGATGAATATCTTTGCCCCGTAGTGCAAAGATGAAGTTATTAGTATGATTATAAACAGGAACTGTGATTTGGTATAACCATGATATTTGATGTTTCAGGTGATGAAAATTATCTTCGTCCTAGATGAGAAGAGGAATTTAGAACTACAGTTATGATTATGAGTTATTCATATGATTGTGGAAAGGAACTATTGATTGATGTTACAGGGATAAAACATTGTTGGTGGATTTTTAACATGGAGAAGATAATAGACTTTATAGTCTATTTGACTCTTCTAATGGATTGCTCGTTCCGCTGCAACTATGGTTGAAATTTTTATCATTTACCATATGTTCTAAATCTCTGATTTATTATTGATGAAGGCTATTGATAATTTAATTATCTTTAGTCATGATATTCTTTACTGAGCTAGTTGTGCTCACCCTTTTGCTTCACAATTCCTTTCAGGTAATAAGAGTGTAGCTGGGTCGAGCGAGGGTAACGGGGAAATAGAACGGTGGTCTCTAGCTGTGGATGTTCTCCCGAAGCAGTATAGAAAAGTTCATTTAGTAGTTATATTTGGTGAATCCAATAGGGTAAGGTGTACCCAACGTTGGAAGGGTAGTTTGCCACTATCATACAAGATGTCTAACGACATACAACCTCGTGTCATCATAAGACAGGGATGTGGTCATCCACTTGCTGAGTATATATACGAGCACTACCTATATAATCTTGGTGTTTGTTTGAAGTATAATTCTCAATTAGAGACAGTGGAGATAATGATAAGTCAAGAGAAGACTCACCATTGGGAAGAATATGATAGTAATCTTCTCGTTTTTCTATGGGGTCTATTGGGTAAACCAAGGATAATTCTGTGGCCATATGATATCTATCACAACCTAGAAGCATGGCCTCCCATGTACGAAGGTTTCCTTAAGCACTTCCCAAAGATTCTAATTTCCAAAACAGTTTTTGACTATACCTTTATGTAAGGTGTCATTGTGAGGTGATGTCCACGATTGGAACATGAGTCACATTTGGTATATATTTGTATCCAAACTCACAGCATATGTGTTGTTGTATTTTGCACGACAATTGTTGTAATAAAGTTGTAGTTATTTTCTGTACCATGTATTTGGCGACTCAGAATAGGTTGGATGGAATGGACCTATTTTGGGGTCGTTACACCTAAGGTTTCAAACCCTAAGCTCTGATACCAACTTGTGAAGACCCCAAACTCAGGTACTTGAAACCCGAACTCAGTTCATCACGATATCATTTCTATGAGCGGAATAATACTAATAATAATAACAATAATATAAATATCAAACTTAACTTACATTTATCCGAGTCTAATCCCAAGTACGTAACCTTTAAACATTCATTACAAATCATGATAGATAATATATATATCATACTTGTCTTAATAGTATTAAACTATTAAATAAGATAACGTTCATCCATTCATTCAGCAACCTTTTCCCTTTCCCTTGTTCTTAGCAGAGCTCTCTGATCGTTCACACTTAGCTGAAAACATTTAAATTAAGCAAGGATGAGCATTTGAGTGTCCAGCAAGTAATAACAATTATATATATATATATATATATATATATATATATATATATATATATATAATCTGAAAGAATTTAAATGTTTTCTTTGTACTATTCTTCTACAACAAGTCAATAGTTGTGAAGTATTCTGAACCGATAATAATAACATAACAACTCTCTTTTAAATTTTTGAAACTACATATTGACTATAACTGGGGTTATGGTGACATGCCATGGACATTATTTTTATTTTCGAAAAGGTTAAACAGAAATTCATCTGTAAACCGTCATAACTTACGAGTGTTAGGCTGTACTTCCCATGGGCCCCGTATTGATCAATACTATATCACAAGAACGATAGGATCGTTCACTCTGTTCCGCCTTGGGCGCATAAATATTTTCCCGTGTAGGGATGTTCATACTTGTCTGGGTTCTAAGTCAAAGGTTTTATCTTGTTCAACAATAATCTATAATGCAACATATATATATATATATATATATATATATATATATATATATATATATATATATATATATATATATTGTTCGTTAATTTCTATAAATGGTTAAACTAGTGTCCCCACTTGGATAATCATTGTATTTAATCACATGTTGATATACCTTTGTCAATTACCCATATATATATATATATATATATATATATATATATATATATATATATATATATATATATATATATATATCTGAATTACTATATACTAACATGTTGATAAGCAATGAGCGTATATAATATAAGGTTAATAATCTGTACAGTAATAATATAGTTTAGAAACATTCTTACTCATGCCCATTGCATAAAGAAAATGCAAAAGGTAAGATACTTGCCTGAAGCGCTGCTTACAGTTTGTAATTTAGATTTATCGCTTATCTCACAACCTATCATTAACAAGATCGTTCGTTCGATTAGAATAACATACTATAACACATAACACTGCTTATTGCAGTCAGCACATACCCTAATCACATTGGCACATATGTTTAATAACCATTGAATCACAAATAACCACATATCTAAATAAATTATCTAAGTCCAGATCAATTTCTGAAACATATCGGTGTACCGAAAGGTTTATCGGATAATTACCGAGTCTAAGACTCTGTCCTGTAACTCAATATCCATACGTATCAGTCATATTATTTTTAAATGACTTATAATAATTTTTAAACATTTATTATAATTTATCATGAATTTTCAAACCTCAGAATCATTATTAAATGATTTAAATATTACACAATTCTATTATCATTAATATTTAATTAATATTAAACTATTAATGAAACAATTGCCAAAATGTTTAAGTTATTTATAATAGCTCAAAATACTTTTAAAGTATTAATATTACATTTAAATGATTTTTAAAAGAATTAAATTTTTTTTAAATAATTATCATTAATATTAAAGTATTAATGCATTATTTATCAAAATATTAAAAGTCCTTAAAATATTTTTAATTCATTTATTTCCTTTTTAAATAATTTTTAAATAAATAAAACTATTTTAAAACTATTTATTTAATATAATTATTAAATAAATCAAATATCATTTAATATTAAATTAATATCATTTATTAATGAAATTATCCTTTAAATATTAAAAGTTATATTTTATAACTTAAAATATCTTTAAACACTTTATTTTCATTTTAAATAATTTTTATAATATTAAAATCATTTTTAAACTAATTTATTCTAATATCATTAATAGTAAATAATTAATAAAATTTACCTTTAAATATTGAAAGTTATATTTTATAACTTAAAATATTTTTAAACTATTTATTTTTATTTAAAATGATTTTTTTAATATTAAAATCATTTTTAAACTAATTTATTTAATATAATTATTAAATAAATCTAATATCATTAATATTAAAATATTAATTTTTTTCTGACAAAATATCAAAAGTCATTTTTTTATAACTTAAATAACCTTTAAATCATTTTTCTACAATTTTTATATCATTAATTCTATTTTCCATAATTTATTTAATACATTTATTAAATAACTTAATTACCATTAATATTAATTCATTAATGAAATTTTCATCACAAAATATTGAAAGTTATCAAAAATAACTTAAATTATTTTCTTATATCATAATATACTTTTAAATGATTTTTCATGTTTTAAAATTATTTTTAAATAATTTATTTAATATTATAATTAAATAAATTAAATACTTTTAATATTCCAAAAATATAAAATATTTATGAAATATATTCAAAATAATTAAAAACTAATTTTCGGATTTTAAAATAATTTTTAAGAATTTATTTAGTATTTTTCATAATTAAAAACTATTTATTACTAATTATTTAATAAAAATAATTATTTTATAAATTAACTGTCGCTAAAGACCACCTATAGCGTCAGAACCGTCGCTATAGGTGTTCTTCGTGCTCTTCAGCGAAACCTAGAACACCAAGTCAGTTTCGAGGATGCTAGGTTTGGCCATACGTAAATCTCAATCTGTGATGTTTCCTGACATGCTTGTGGTCAGATCTTATAGTACTAGTGTACGACTTCATTACCAAACAACAAACATAATTATAACATCAAATATCAACAAGATCTAGCCCTCCAAAAATCATGTCAGAAGCTGTTCTTCATTTCTGGGTTTTCCAGAAATGAAGAACAGTCCCAGCAGGCTACTTTGGATCTCTATAACATGCAATCCTTGTAACTTTTTGGTGCTCTGATGGTTTCAGTTCGTAGATAACATGCAAGACAACATATCTAATACATAAAATTGATCTAACAACATCAAAATCATTAGATACGGTCCGGTCAAACAATGTCAGAAGATGTGTTCTTCACGAATCTGGGTTTTTCCCAGAAATTCATTAGGCTGGTGGTCAACCATAGTTTGACCACCCATATTTTTGATCAGGTAAATGATCTGGTTGTTACCTGGGTTTTAATGTGTAGTATTCATGACAATCTACAAGTATATAACATCAACATGGCAAAATAACTTAAACACAGCAAGATCCACGGACTTCAAAATGGTTGTCAGACTTTTTTGGGTAATCTGGGTTACCCAGATTCGTTCGGTCATGGTCGGTCAACGACCTTTGACCCTTAATAACTTTCAATCTACTGATGCTATGGTCTTGATTCAAGTTTCATATGAAAGATCTCATGACATACTACAACTTCAAACATTTAAACAACAAAAACACTTAACAACCAAAGATCTATGGGGTCTGACATTTGACTGTCAGACCCAAAAACCATATTTTTCAGATTTTGAAAAATTTTAATTTCGAGCACTTTGATCTTATGGATCTGCATGATACCAACTCAGACCACTTAAATAGACTACAAACAACATGTTTTAACATAAAATTATAACATCTAACATGCTCAAAGTCAGATTTTCTAGTTAGGGTTCTACCTTTTTACACCTTGATTCTTGATTCTGATCTTGTGATTTGATATGGATACTAGTGGGGCTCGGTTTTGGGACTGGTATAGGTATAAATTTCGTGGGTCTTGTGCTTGAGAGCATTTGGTTGAGTGTATGAGAAAATGTAAGTAACAAATGAATTTTCTCTCTCTTCTAATCTATATATACAACTTATATGCTATGTATTTGGCTGGAAATTGGGCTGATCTGCTGAGATTTAAGGCACATGTGGTGATCTAAGTTGGTTACCTACTCCATATCTTGCTAGATTTACAAGTTACCTTAAATAATACAAGAGGGGCAAAAATGTCTTTTGGCTTTTAAAAATAATGGCATTATGGTAATCATGCCAAACCCTTAGGGTTTAGGATTTGAATTAGGTCTAGGGTTTGGGCCACTTTAGGGTTTAAAATAATTTTTAGAATTTGCAATTTAGGATTTATAAAAAAAAATAATAAATTTTAGTTTCTAAAAAAAATAAAATAATTAAGGTTTCTTAATTAATTCGGTTTCCTAATCACGTAGACTTGATAATTAGATTTATGTTTTACTAATTATCATTAAGCTTACTAATCTAGCAATTAGCGCAAATAATTAGCAATTAGCATTACCCATAGAACAATTAGGGTTTCTAATTATTAACTAGAAATTTTAATTATTTAATTAAGGTTTTCTAATTTCACGATTAAGGTTTACCATTAGTAATTAAGGTTTATAGTAACTAATTAGGGTTTCTAAATTTAGAAATTAGGTTTCCAAATTTAGTAATTAGGGTTCTCAATTAATTAGGGTTTCTAATTAATTAAGTTTCCAATTTTAGGATTTCTAGATATTAATCAGGGTTTCTCTAATTAATATTAAATTCTATAATACACCACATAAATCACATAACACAGTTATATAACAACCTCGAACGCATAATCGAGTTTCAAATTAGGGTTTCCATTTATCAATAAGTTAATTATTGATTTAAGGTTTCTAATTTACGAAATTAGGGTTTTAATTTACAATTAATATCTCCTATAATTAAGGTTTTCCTAATAGCATCCAATATTTATAATACACATCATACACCACATAACACAGCTTCTTAACAGATTTTAAAGTCTCATATGACTTCGAAATTAGGGTTTAACCGTAAAAATTAGGGTTTTATCATAATACCCCATAATTGACCAACCATTGTCAGTCCACAAAAATATGGTACATAATTATAGCACTGAAAAATCAAAATATAATATTATTATATTATTATTCTTATCCATTGATAAAAATCCAAAATTAGGGTTTGGATTCCATATCTGATTTATTCTTTATATTTAACCTTAATAATTACGGTAAAATAATTAACTTAATAACCTGTACCAGAATTTATATAATAAAATAATTATTATATTTATTCTAAAAATCACTCCATATATTATTTAAATAATATATGATTATATTTTCATGAAAAATAGTTAATAAAGCATTTCTACTATAAATTAATTATTATAGGATTATACTTTATAAAAATTAATAATTCTAAAATAAAATTATTTGTAAATATTTATGTAATAAATATATTTTTGTTTACCACATAAATACACATACACATTATCTTGAACAAATCCTCATCCTTAAATAAAAAAAAAAAATTATACGCAAAATTTATGATTTAATTTTTATAGAAAATATCGGGTTGTTACACTAGGGAGGAAGGACCTCAGATGCCTATAGAGGAGGTGCCTCGCGACATTCAAGTTGTTTGGGAATAACTAGTGCCACGGGAGTCAGCCCCGTTGGTCACAGTAGTTGAAGATGAGGATGATGACGTGGAGACGGATGAGGAGGATCTCGTTGAGTTGCCACAAGAGGATGACGAGGACGAGGAGGAAGAGACTCCACTAACCTCGATAGCCGCTCGTATGTACGATGAAGTCTACGACCGTAACGTGGAACTTCAGGATACAGTCGAGGAATTATAAGAGATAGTAGCTGAGCAACAAATTGTAATGACACAGAAAGACGGTAAGATCCAGGATCGTAAGGAACGACTGACTAATGTCGAGGAGAAGCTAGTACACACAAAAGGAAAGTAAGAACAACTGATCGAGATGATCGCTGAACTAAAGAACAAACTGAAGGAAGAAGCTACTAAGAGAGCAAGAGTTGAAGACGCATACGAGGAAGCTTTTCAACGAACCGGAATAGCAGCGAGAGATGCATAAGCAAAGAGGATGAAGATGGAGGAGATGGATAAAGTATTCAACGCCATGATTAATCGAGCTCAAGATCGGGTCATGAGGTATCCGATTCAGTTCGAGACTCTGCCATCGTACATGTTAGATCGCCGAACAATGTTCCGGGTTATGGAAGAAAAGCGTTGAAAGGCTATGCAGTATCTTAGTAGGACATCTTAGGGAATGTATGCGATTAATAAAATTTTAAATAATGTGTTAATCCCTAGTGTTATGTAACCATGGGATATGATAATGATGATGTTGTCCTGAAACTTTTGAAGTTCAGGAAAGTAATGTAAATAGCAGTAATGCTATTGTTTAATATTGTAAATGAGATTATGAATAAATAAAAGTTGTTATTTTATTCAAAGTGTTACATGTTATGTGATTATTTCTTTTGTGGAGGCAAGTTAAGTAGAAAATACTTAAAAAAGTTGAGAAATAATCTAATAAGTGTATATTTTAACAGAAAATTCCTCCCAGACGTCAACCACCATGACAGAGAACCACTGAAGGAACCAATAACGATAATGTTGATGTTAACCCCGTTCAACAACTAGTGACGCTACTGATAGGAGCGTTGTAGAATCAGCCACAGAATCAAGGAACAACGTTTAAGGATTTCAAGGCGGTTGGACCACCTGAATTTCGTGGGTCCATGAATCCAGTCAAAGCACAGACCTGGATTATGGAGATAGAAAAGGTGTTCGATGTTGCTAGGGTAGAGGAAGATCAGAAGACTATTTTCGCAACATTCATGTTGAAAGCAGAAGCTAGTTATTGGTGGCAGGCCAATAAAACTCGTGAAGGGCCAGGGGTGATGACCTGGGATAGGTTTAAGAAAATATTCTTCGAGACCTATTTCCCAAAGAGTTCGAAGAGTCAGCTTGAAGTGCAGTTTTTGGAACTAAAGCAGGGAACAATGACGGTATCGGAGTATGCCACTAAATTCAACGAGTTGGCGAGGTTTGCACCTTATCAAGTCATTATAGACGAACGCAAGGCGAAGAGGCTTGAACAGGGACTGAAGCCCTAGTTGTACAGTAGGGTTTCCCTGTTCCAGTTGAAGACTTTCACAGCAGTGATGGAGAAAGCAATACTCGCTGAGGGTGGAGGCGAGGCAGTGACAAAGTTCAATCAGGAACAAAAGAAGAAGAAGAATGAGGTGGAGATTAAGAATGGAGGTGGTAGTGGTGGAAACAACAACAACAACAACAACAACAACAACAACAAAAACTTGAAGAGGAAGTGGAATGGAAATGTGGGTACTGGAAACCAGCAGGGTAACTAGCAAAACAAAAAGTTTGAAGCATGTGTTACATGCGGGAAGTTTCATAAAGGTGCGTGCTTGATGGGGAAACGAGTGTGCTTCAATTGTGGCCAGGACAGTCACATCGCCCCAAATTGTACTCAACCCAAGAAGAACGTGTGCTTCACGTGCGGATCCAAGGATCACTTTGCTCATGAATTCCCTAAGAAGAAGGCTGAAGAGACAACCAGAAGTAATGGAGGTAACTGTGGAGGTACATGGGCCATTACTGGACCTACAACATCAAACAAACCTACAACCAGAACCTTCATCATGATTGTGCAAGATGTTGTGCAATCAAAAGATGTGGTGTCAGGTATTATTCCAATCAATGATATTGATGTTTATGTATTATTTGATTCGGGTGCTACTTGCTCGTTTATATCTGATGAATTTTCTAAGAGGTTAGGATTGCCTAGTGAAGAACTGAATTTCCCTTTGAACATAGAAATTGCGAATAAGGAAGTAATCCCTGTTAGATTCGTATACAAGAACTGTAGGGTGAACATTAAGGAGAATATCTTGATGGTAGATTTGATTCCGATTAGACTTGGAGAGTTTGATGCTATTTTGGGAATGGATTGGATGTTCAAATATGAAGCGGGAATTGATTACCAAAAGAAATGTGTAAACCTTATAACCCCGTCAAAGGTAGTATTCTATGGTAGCAAGTCGCCTAGACAAATGAAATGTCTGATGATTATGCAGGCCAAGAAATTTTTGAGTCAAGGCTGTGTGGGCTATTTAGCTTACATAGTTGATACTCAGAAGAAGAGTGTTAAACTGGAAAAGATACCAGTGGTGAAGGAATTTGAGGATGTGTTTCCAGAGGATTTGCCAAGACTTCTGCCTGACAGAGAAATTGAGTTCGTGATTGACTTAGCGCCGGAAATATCACTGATATCGAAGGCCCCGTACAGAATGGCTTCGTTAGAAATGAAAGAACTGATGGTACAATTGCAAGAACTGCTAGATAAGAATTATATTCAACTGAGCGTACCACCGTGGGGAGTGCCGGTGTTATTCGTGAAGAAGAAGGATGGGTCGATGTGTCTTTGCATTGATTATAGAGAATTGAACAAAGTCACTATTAAAAACAAATATCTATTACCGAGAATAGATGACTTGTTTGATCAGTTGAAGGGTGCTAAATACTTCTCGAAAATAGATTTGAGAAGTGGGTATCACCAATTAAAAGTGATGAAGGAGGATATACCTAGAACGGCATTCAGAACTCGGTATGGACATTACGAGTTTCTGGTGATGTCTTTTGGTTTGACCAATGCCCCTGCTGCATTCATGGATTTGATGAACAGGGTGTTTAAACCATTCTTAGACAAGTTTGTAGTGGTATTTATCGATGACATTCTGGTGTATTTCAAAACTCAAGAGAAACACGTGGAACACTTATGTTTGACGTAGGAAACACTAAGAAAGGAAATATTGTACGCGACATTCTCTAAGTGTGAATTTTGGCTAGATCGTGTGCAATTTCTTGGGCACGTGATTGAGACAAAGTTGGGATTTCAGTGGATCCATCAAAAGTGGAAGCTGTAATCAATTGGGAACAACCAAGAACATCGTCGGAAGTGAGGAGTTTCTTGGGACTGGCCGTTTATTATAGAAGATTTATTCAAGATTTCTCTAAGATAGCCACTCCGCTAACAAATTTGACAAGAAAGGCGGTAAAATTTGTTTGGACGAAGAAATATGAAGATAGTTTTCAAGATTTGAAGAAGAAATTAAGTGTGGCACCTGTGTTGTCGTTACCAGATAGTACATAAAACTTTGTGGTGTTTAGTGATGCCTCACATAAAGGGTTGGGTTGTGTTCTTATGCAGAACAACAAAGTAATTGCGTATGCATCAAGACAACTGAAGGATTATGAGAAAGGTTATCCGACTCATGATTTGGAATTGGCTGTAGTAGTATTTGTTCTGAAGATATGGAGACACTATCTCTATGGAGAAAAATATGAGATCTACACAGACCATAAAAGTCTGAAGTATATTTTTACACCGAAGGACCTGAACATGCGTCAAAGAAGATGGATGAAATTAATTAAAGATTACGATTGTGAGATCTTTTATCACCCGGGCAAAGCAAATGTGGTTGTAGATGCTTTAAGCAGAAAAGGTCAAGAAAAATTGATGTTGTTAACCAACCAGGAAGAGCTTATTTCAGAAATGGCAAGGCTAGAGTTGGAAATCAAATTTCCAAAAGAAACCAACAAAAAATTGTACCAGATAGAAGCTAGTCCAACTTTGGTGGACAAAGTGAAGAACGCTCAACTACAAGATAAACAATGCGAAATGATCAAAGAGAAAGTTGTTGAGGGTAGTGATCTAAAATACAAGATCGATACCAAAGGACTACTAAGGATTGAGGAAAGAATTTGGGTTACAGCAGTACCAGAGCTTAAAGACGTAATCTTGACCAAAGCATACAACACAAGATATTTGATTCATCCAGGAAGTACGAAGATGTATCAAGATTTGCGACGCTATTTTCGGTGGCCGAACATGAAAAGAGACGTTGCAAAATGTGTCGCAAAATGCTTGACATGTCAAATAGTCAAGGCCGAACATCAAAGACCAAGCGGATTACTTCAACCGTTAGAAATACCAGAATGGAAGTGGGAACACGTTACAATGAATTTTGTGGTGGGTCTTCCAACAACTCAGAGAGGATGCGATGCAATTTGGGTAATAGCGGACAAACTGACAAAATCAGCTCACTTTTTACCAATAAAGATTAGGTTCAATCTTGATCAGTTGACAAGGTTGTACGTTAAAGAGATCATTTCGAGACATGGAGTGCCAGTGTCAATTGTGTCAGATAGAGATCCACGATTTATGTCAAATTTCTGGAAGAGACTACAAGAATGTATGGGAACACAATTACGGATGAGTACAACATATCACCCGCAAACCGACGGGCAAAGCGAACGAACAATCCAAACGTTGGAAGATATGCTGAGAGCATGCATTATGGATTTCAAAGGGAGCTGGGAAGAACATTTACCGTTGGTGGAATTTGCCTACAACAACAGTTACCACGCGAGCATCGGCATGCCGCCTTACGAGGCATTATACGGCGAAACGTGCAGAACTCCACTGTGCTAGGATGAGGTCGGTGAATGCCAACTGTTAGGACCAGAACTGGTACAACAAACTGCTGAGGTTGTCAAACTCATCAGGACAAGATTGGTAGCAGCCCAAGACAGACAGAAAAAGTATGCCGATCAACACAGGCAGAATCGCGAATTTAAAGTAGGAACTTTCATTTTCCTAAAAGTTTCTCCTTAGAAGGGGAAAAATCATTTTGGCAAGAAAGGAAAGCTCAGCCCAAGATTTATTGGACCTTTCGAGATACTACGAAGAGTGGGGGAAGTGTTTTATGAGGTAGCTCTACCTCCAGAGTTGGAAAACATTCATAATATTTTTTACATTTCGGTGTTACGACCGTGTAAACCCGATTATAAGCACGTGATCGAGTACGAACCATTGCAATTCGATAAAGATTTGTCTTATGAAGAGATTTCTATCCAGATAGTCCACAGAAAAGAACAAGTGCTCAAAAATAAAGTGATACCTTCTGTGAATGTGATATGGAGAAACCACAATGTCGAAGAGGCAACGTGGGAACTCGGAGCTGAAATGATGAAGAATTACCCTGAGTTATTTGTTTAATCCGTGTCTTTGATTCTGGGGACAAAATCTTTGTAAAAAGGGAAGAATGTGATGATTTTATTGTTTGAATTGTGATTCTGAGGACAGAATCCTTTAAGGAGGGAATGATGTAACATTCCAGATTTTTAATTGTTATATTAAATATTTATTAAATTATATATAAATATTTAATGGATGTGTTTATCGTTGAATAAATATTTTTTTAATTGATTTTATTTTATTTGGTTAATTATTTGTTAAATAAATAATTAATAAATTAAGGAAATTATTATTATGTTGATATTTCAAATTGATGCTTAATTATTTGTATTGAGTTATGTGATTAAATAATTTATTTAATTAATTGTTATTTGAATTAATTAAATTAAATATGAAAGCTTGATTAAATAAAGTGTGACAAATAACTATAATATAAGGAGTTATTAAAATAAATTAAAGTAGTTTTAATCTAGTTTTACCCAAACAATGCTTAAGGATATAAACTCTTTAATGTTAAATGATTTGCCACACAAAGCCCTATGGCTTTTGAATTTCCTTTTTAATTTTGAATTATATAAATAAAATAAAATAAAATAAAATAAAATAATAAATCTAGTATATTTATAATTTATACGTTGGTTTTGTTGTAACTGACATTTTATTAAGTTGGCGTATTAAGGTTGTCAGTTTAGTTTTACGTATAATCTATATTGTCTATGCCTAAGCCTAAGAAAAACTACAGAGAAAAATTACAGAGGGTTTTAGAGAGAATTGCTTGAGAGGTTTTGAGAGATAATTGAGAGCTGTGGATTCTAAATAGTTCTAGCAAGGATTTCAAACAAATTGAAGGTATTATATCAAAATTTTAGTATTATATATATATATATATATATATATATATATATATATATATATATATATATATATATATATATATATTCTTTGGCAAACTGTATATTTTCTGTGAATTGCAAATGTGTTGAATTGTTGTAGAAAACTGAATTATGGTGTGTATATGTGTTTATGATGCTAGAGTTTATGCTTAAACAAGAAATTGCATGCTAATTCGGCTAACATTAGAAGAAAAATTAACGACAGTGTATGTTTGTATGTATTTTTTCATATGACTCATGTAAGTACCCATTTTGATGGTCAATTCATATGTTAAACTGTAAATTAAGTCTTGTATATGTTAGTTCATTAAGAAACGAGCATAACGTAATTCGAACGAAGCAATTTGGCCAAGTATAGAGACAACAGTGATGATTTTTTGAAGAAAATCAAAAATGGAGTTTTAGTATGAAAATATGAATTTTGAGAATTTAAACTAGTTCTAGTTGATGTTAAATTGTTCTAATTGGTTGTAAATGTTAGCAAACATGTTTATGATTAGTTTATATCAATTGTTTGTGTTAATTTCACTGTTTAGTGGGTCAAATTCATGTTAGTTAAGCTAAAAAACGGCTACTATTCATGCCGTTTCTGCTTCTGTCTGTGCACCAGCGCAGCTGCATTGTTGCCAAGGCTAAAAATTACGCAGCTGCGCAAGCGCAGCTGCGCTGTGTGTGGCGCAGCTGGGCCACACACTAATATGAGGCAGAGAAGTCTGCTGCTGTAGACCTTGGGGAAACCTTACCACTTGGTCTAAGGTTATGATTAAGCGTCATACACATAGTAAGAAGGTTAAAACAGAACTATGATATGTAATCGATAAATTCAAAGCTTGAATGATTAGTAAGCGATGAACATTGTATATTAGAACGCAGTGAGCATGATGAATAGTAAGCATGTGTTGTGAAGGTTAACACTTGTAATTTATGATATTTGCATGGTATCTTAGGACTTGTGCTAAAATAATAAGTCTAACTAGAAATGCGTGTCATGTTGGAACGTGAATGTTAGTATATCTAATAGATGATGGTTCTAAACCTATATGTAGGTGAACGTGAGTTAATATTATAGCTTACGCTCGAGGCAAGTTTCTAAACCTATCTTTTTCAATTGAGCAAGTTCTTTAACTCTATTCTTATAATAATTATGCAAGTTTCCTAACTATATACCTTATTGAGCAAGATTACTTTCGTTGAACAAGTCCTTGTATCTAGATTATTTAAAATAATGCAAGTTTTTTCTAAATCTCGTCTCTTAACATTGAGCAATGTTATTATTTCTAATTCAATTACAATTACGCAATTTCCTCTAACTCTACATTTTCGTTGAGTTAGTTTTATTATTAAATTGGGCAAGTTTTTCCTAAACCTAAAAATTGTTATTTTTGCATGCAAGTACCTTTAATTTGATGAACAAGTTTATCGTTCAAGTTATTACTTATTATGCATGCTTAATATTAAATTCTAAGATTTTAACCTTAGCTTAATATTGTTCAAAGCAAGGTATGTGAATTATTCAACACTTATGCTATTAGATTATTCCTAAAGCATGAACTTAGAATGAAATGTTTATCCAGTTATGATTATTCCATAACATAGTATTGTTACCTTTTATTCAACTAATGATATCAGCGACCGCACTATCCAATCGCTGATAATAGTAATAGCGACCGCTAAGGATTCTCGTTGCTAGTATATATCAGCGACCGCATGCGGTCACTGAGAATAATTTCCATCCTAAAATTTGGTGCGAAACTTTGGCACGACGACCAATCTGTATCAGCGATTGCTTGCGGTCGCTGATATGTCCACATCATTAAAAATTAGCGACCGCCTGCGGTCACTGATGGCGGTCGCTGATTCTCACAAACTTAATCAGGTTCAGTAGTTCGCTTGATATTTACAGAAGAAAAAAAAAGAGGGAGAACAGACGAGAGGGAGAAGAGGGAGTAGGGGGAGAAGAGAAGAGGGGGTGCGGCCTTCACCACGAGCTATTGTGCCATTTTTTTCTACTTCTTCATTACAAGTCTGAGTTTCACCATTACAACCTCAAATGAAAGGTAAAAAAGTTCCAAATCTTAAGTTTTGTAATGTCCCCTCTATATATATCTTGTTCAATTTAGGGTTTCTCCTTTAGGGTTTTGTTCAACTATTGATGTTGTAATTGTTTATTGATTCTGATTTGGTTTTGTGAATGGAGATTTAGGTTTTTATTAATTTATTAATTAATATGGAATTAGTTAATTAGTGAATACTGTATTTGTGAATGTTTGATGTTTTAACAGTTGAGGTATCTGCAAATTATCCTAAAATAGAAAGCACACTGTTTAATATGTTGCTACAATAGCTGATTCTGTGTATGGTGTTTTGGCTAAACAAGCAATTTGCTAAAATGACATTGATTAGTGCTTAATGGTATACTAGTATAAGTGTTTTGGTAACTGAAATTTTCAAAAGCATCATTCTTCTTTTTGAGCCTTTCTTTAAATTCATATTTTAAAACTTTATTTGTTGTCTTTCCTTGTTTGTCATAAAAAAAGTAGCCACATTCATTTTTGCATATACTCTTATTGGATTTCTCATTCCATTTTCATACTTATCTAATATTTGGAACATATTCGTACAACTATGATGTGCACTTAAGGCTGTTTTGGGTATGGAAAGATTTAACTCAGTTTTCAAACATGCTAGAGTATGTGCTTTTGAGTTTTCATGGTGACTTACGGTTTATAAGAATGCTTAAAGACCATATGTGTTCTATTGTAGACTGTTGGGCATTTGGTAGCCAAAATTGTGCCTATAAGGGACTGTTATGACCAACTTGTGTGACTGGTGTTGTTAGACAGTGAGGAGTACATACATTTCCTATAGATAACATGTAAAAACGGTTCCCTAAGTTAGTTAAGGTCTACATGGTGTGTTGTGCAAATTCTTGCTTAAAAATCAATGAAAATAAGCTTTATAGAACAATGAACACTAAAATAGTGAACTACCATACCTGGACCCCATACACAAGTTTCAATAGTCATAATAGGACATAAGAAAGCTACACAAACTAAAGGAACCAAGCCTAAGCCATTTTGAGCATGAGACTTGTTAAAAATCACATTTTAAAGCCAAAAATGGACTATTTTGGACAATTCATAGTTCCTGACCTTAAAGGACTATTATGAGCAGATAAAAAGTTGCTCATACATGCTAGTAATGATTCCCAAACATGGTCATTACTAATGCCAACAAGAAAACCAATTTAAGCTCTCTTTTCAAGCCTAAAGTGAGCTTTGATAAGTCAAAATGAGTTAGATGATTAAATAAAGTGTGGTGATGCTAAAAGTAACCTTAAGTAACTTAAATATACATGCCTAGACTATCCTAGTGGCCAGAACTGGAAAAATTTGGAAAAGTACAAAATCAATTTTGTAAAAAAAATTTAAGAAAATGGCTAAGTTTGAGCTCTATTTTGGGGAGCTTAATGGGCATAAAAAAGAAACCTAAACCTTGAATAAAATACCTTGTAGTATGGTCTAGAAGTAGGGACAAGTGGTTAAGCCCTTGGCTTAACCAAGGAGTTTAAAAAAATCACCAAACTAGCATGAAAAATCACTAAAACTGCAGTTTTGCAAATTTGTCTAAGTATGAAAATTTGAGATTTTTCTATTCTACTTAGAACTCAATTTGGACACCTTAGACAAGTGAGTTAGGGTTATGCTAGGCTATTCCAAGTGTTGGAATGCTAACATATACAAGAACTTGAGAAGTTAGTGTGTAAAAGCTTGAAAAAGCTTGGTTTAGAGGGTCAAAACTCAATCTATGCTTAGCAAACCTAAAGGAATGCTAAAACTAGTACTTAATCATGCCTAAATTACCTTTCATTATCATGATTTTAAAGTTGTTTGAATGACTAAAGGTTTCTTTTGCCTACATGTGGACTGTTTATGAAATTATAGTCAAATCTATGCCTATATGAGAACTATACTTATGAAAGATCGTCTATGGGTAATAGTGAGGCTTTTCTTCGCATTACTTATACTTTTTCAAGATCGTCTATGTGGACTCTTGGTTTGTGTCTTGGGTGCCTAGAAATGACCTTATATACATGCCGTCGTGCATGTGGCTAGTCCATATTACAGGGGAGACTCTGGCAAATTTTTTTTATTGGTCGGGTAGTTGCGAACATTTATACTATCAACGAGCCTATTGGTGATCCACTATAGCCTACTAAGGGGATGTTGGAGCTGATGGGCTGGGCTTGTGGCCGCGAGGCCACACGAGGCCATGCCAAGCTTAGCCAAGCCTCACGGGGCCAAGCTAAGCTTGGTTGTTAGCATGGTAAGCTATTAGGGGGCTGTTAAGCCAAAATAGACAGTGCTAGGGAACTGTTAGTGCAACAGAGAAGGTAACTAGACACACTTGGTCAATAAAGAGACTATTTTGGCTATAACAGAAAAACAAGGGTATTTAACACTTATGTATACAAGAATAAAGCTTACAAGTATACTCAAGTCATATGATTACAAGTATGCTCTCAAGTCATATACTTACAAGTATGCTCTCAAGTCATATGCTTACAAGTATGCTTAAATGTCATTCATATGCTTACAAGTATGCTCAAGACATATGGTTACAAGTATGCTCAACTCATACGCTTACAAGTATGCTTAAATGTTAATCATATGCATGCTTACGAGTATGCTCAAGTCATATGGTTACAAGTATGCTCAAGTCATATGTTAACATTTATTTTGTTGTCTGTAGTTGGTACCGTGGAATCATGGACCTCTATGCAGACCGTAGTTGGATGGCACGACGAAAGTCAAGTGCCCAGATAGGTGCTACAGCTGAATTTAGAGCTGGTTGCCAAGTATTTTTGGATTATGCATATAGTCACCTGGAATGTATGAATGGTCAGTCGCAGATACGATGTCCATGTTTGAAGTGTAAGAATGTAAATTATATAGACAGAGATGTGATAAACTATCATTTACTTGTTTCTGGGTTCATGAGAAATTACAAAGAATGCTTGTGGGCACATGGGCAGAGAAGAGATGGTAGCATCACAGAAGTACACAATTTGGGCAGTAGTACTCATCATATGAATGAAATGGTTCATGATATTGCAGGGCCAGATTTTGATTGGGAACAAGGCAGAGAGCAACCTATGAATTCTGATGCCAAAGACTTATTTAAGTTGTTAGACGATGGTAGCGAGCCATTGTGGCATGGTTGCACCAAACACACGACTTTGTCTGCAGTGGCGACATTACTTAACATCAAGGCTGATCACAACATGAGCCATGAGTATTTTGAGTCGCTCTTGAAGGCCATTAAGAGTATGTTGCCTGACGGTGAGAAATTACCTGGAAATTATTACTTTTGTAAGAAAATGGTGAAGAAGTTGGGTCTTGAATACCAAAAGATCGATGCATGTCCCAACGATTGCTTGTTGTTTTATAAGGAAAATGAACAGTTGACAAGGTGCACGTTTTGCAGTCATGATCGGTTTAGGCCTAATAAAGAGGGTGTGACTACAAAAAAATCAAGTATACCGTTTAAGATTCCAAGGTATTTTCCAATAACACATCGGCTAAAAAGATTGTACATGTCTTCAAGAACAGCTGAACATATGAGTTGGCATGCAAAATCTCCATCTAAAGATGGAGAACTAAATCATCCCGCAGATGGGCAGGCTTGGAAAGATTTCAACTTAGCACATCCTGGGTTTGCATTGGAACCTAGAAATGTGAGGCTTGGATTTTCCACTGATGGTTTCAATCCGTTTGGCCACTCAGCTGTTTCGTACTCATGTTGGCATGTGATTGTTACTCCGTATAACTTGCCTCCTTGGATGTGTATGAAACAACCATACTTGTTTCTTTCACTCGTGGTTCCTGGTCCTAAGAGTCCTGGAAAGAACTTAGATGTTTATTTGAGACCTCTTATAGACGAGTTGAAGGTATTGTGGGAGGATGGAGTACAGACTTGGGATGTTGCAAAAAAAAAATTCAACCTTAGGGCAGCGGTTATGTGGACTATAAGTGACTTCCCAGCTTATGGTATGTTAGCTGGATGGAGTACGCACGGGAAGTTGGCTTATCCGTATTGTATGGAGCATACAAAGTCGTTTAATCTATCAAAAGGTTGAAAGCCTTGCTGGTTTGACTGTCATCATCGGTTCTTGCCGGTAGATCACCCGTTTCAAAGAAATAGAGAACAATTCAGGAAAGGGAAAGTAGACAATGATATGCCTGCACCGCAATTATCGGGAACGGAGATGGGAGATCGTGTGATGAGATTGCCGGTTATCCCATTTGGTAAGATTGATGCCACAAACATAATCAATGGGTTTAGCGAATCTCATAACTGGGTTCGGAGAAGCATCTTTTGGGAACTGCCTTATTGATCTACAAATTTGATTCGTCATAATCTAGATGTGATGCATATTGAGAAGAATGTGTTTGACAATGTGTTTAACACCGTGATGAATATTACGGGGAAGATAAAAGATAATGATAAGGCGCGTTTGTACATGAAAGATATTTATAAGCATCCTGGATTAGAACTTTATGAATCTCCTAATGGTAAGATTGTCAAACCACATGCAAGGTACACATTGTCCAAAAAGCAAGTTGAAGATGTGTGCACATGGGTTAAGTCTCTGAAACTACCAGATGGATATGCGTCAAACATTGCAAGGTATGTTACGGGTGGGAAATTGCAAGGGATGAAGAGTCATGACTGTCATGTATTCATGGAGAGACTCATGCCTATAGCATTTCGGGATCTGCTTGATAAACTAATATGGGATGCTTTGACGGATCTTAGTCATTTCTTCAAAGACTTATGTTCAAAATCATTAAATGAGAAGGACATATCTGTACTTGAGAAGAAAATCATAGAGATCACGTGTAAACTGGAAAAAATATTCCCACTTGGTTTTTTTGACTCCATGGAGCATTTGCAAATCCATTTTTCCTATGAAGCTCGTGTTGGGGGTCCAGTTCAATATAGATGGTGTACCCTTTCGAGAGGGTGATGGGAAACCTTAAAAGGAAGGTGAAGAATAGAGTTTATGTCGAGGGGTCGATATGTGAGGCATACAGTTTCGATGAGATATCTACGTTTGTCTCAGACTATTTTCCGGACGAATTCTTGACAAAGGCCAATCGAGTATCGAGACATGATGATGGGGGAAATGTTGAACTAAATGGTCGGCTCTCTGTATTTGGTCTATCGGGTCGCGCTTATGGAAAAGGGAAGCGCATATTCCTTTCTGAGCAAGAATTACATGCTGCACGTACTTACATTCTTCTCAATTGCGAGGAGATTGACGAATTTGTGAGGTACACATGTAAACTTGATAATTTATCTTTTTACTTGAAAATTTATTCCAATATGTTAATGTTTTTAACATGGTATAGATTGTACGATGACGAGTTAAAAGTGAAATATCCCAGTATAACTGATAAAGATATTCAAATCAATCGTGATAAACAATTTGCACTTTGGCTAAAGGACAAAGTAAGTTCAATTTCTTAAGCACGACATATATATATATATATATATATATATATATATATATATACACTCCATATTAACTATGACTTCATTTAATAAGATGGAGTTTTTGTAGGCTTTGACTGAGGGAACAACGATTCTGGCTAATGTACAAGTTCTAGCTATGGGACCAGACAGGGACCAAGTCAGCCGCAATGGTTACAAAATAAATGGTTGTGAATTTCATACAAAGGCATATGGGCGCGGTAAAAGAACAACGAACTCTGGAGTGTGTGCCCAAGGAGATTGTTACAATGAGCTTGGTCGCGCCTTTTATGGGGAGTTGGAGGAAATCGTAGAGTTTTCATACAAGGGCACGTACGGGGGTCATATTAACTCGTTCAAGTGTCGTTAGTTTGATTCATAAAAAGGGATACGTGTTGACAGACATGGAATCGTCGATATTGACCTCCATAGGTCTGCGTACTCCAACGAACCGTTTGTTTTACCAACTCAAACAGTACAACTATACTATACTCCTAGTCTTGTTAGGAAAAGGGATAGACCGCCTACAGATTGGCAAGTTATAATTCATACTCCCGCGTGTAGTCGTGTAGAAGTATTTGATGGGGAGATTTACCAAGAGCAGATGCTTTATAGTAAAACTATAATAAATGTGGAGGACGACAATGAAGTAATCTAGTTAGATGGTAGAAATGAACCACATGTGTGACGCCCCCAAAATTAGGTATACATCACCCATCTTGGGTCGTCAGATACATGGTTCAGAATACAAATACAACTTACTAATACAACTGTCGTGTACAATATGACAAAACATAACTGTGAGTTTGAATACAATTATTGTCTACTAGAGACTATACAAACTCAAAAGGAGTCCTCATTACAATTATTGTCACAATATTTAACAGAATAGTGAGGACTACTAATACTATCATCTGGTCCATCACTCCGTTCCCCGACTCGTCCCATCTATATTCTCATTTCCTGAAGAGAACAATGAAAGAAATGGTGAGCTCAACTAGCCCAGTAAAAAATATTATGACTAAGATAATGCAGAATAAATTATCATTAGCCTTCAACAGTGTTAAACTGATAAAATATAACGAACATCATGTTTAACTGTATCGAAACAAGCAATCCATTAAAAGAGTCAAGTAGAAAATAAAATCTACTATCTTCTATGATTTAAAAGATTTTTCAACACTGTTATCGCTGGGACTCAGCTTAATAAAATAATCCACATTATCGAATCACCCCTGCACTACGGCCAAGGATATTCGTGTATTCATTAATGGTCATGATCATGCCAACAACTGTCCATCAATAAATTACGGGCTAATGAGGACTTTTACCACATCATTTGTAACATTACGGTCAGGATTATACCGAATAATCCCTGGTTATAATCATACCAAGTCCATCTATGCACTACAGGCCACAGATGACTTTCAACATTTTATAAACATGAGGATAATAACAATGATATAAGAATTCAATAAAACAAGTTCAAGAATTAATTTATCCAAGAATTAACAACGTTCAAATTGTCAACATGATACTGCTTTGTGGAGTAAAATTTAAGAATGCTTAGAAGAATATTTTTATGAAAAGATACTGGATGAAACGCAATTATCAAGGATATTCCACAAATTTCATGGAGTATAGAAGTCAAAACTTAACAAACTGAGTATAATAAAGAATGAAATAACAAAAGAAATCACCATGCATTCGATAGACCGCACAGACAGGTTATTCCACCAGAATAATAAATAATGGAACCAGGTCCGACGTAAAAAGCACAGACAGGATATTCCAACATAATAATAATAAAGACGGAACCAGGTCCGGTGTAAAACACACAGACAGGATGTTCCAACAGAATAATAATAAAGACGGAACCAGGTCCTGTGTAAAACACACAGACAGGATGTTCCAACAGAATAATAATAAAGACGGAACCAGGTCCGGTGTAAAACACACAGACAGGATGTTCCAATAGAATAATAATAAAGACGGAACCAGGTCTGGTGTAAAACACACAGACAGGATGTTCCAACAGAATAATAGAAGAATGTCACCAAGTATAGGGTAGACCGCGTATACAGGTTATTCCAACAGAATAATAAGAAATGGAATAACAACAGTTCTCTTCATGAATAAGAAAGAATAACACCCCTTACCGTTTTAAAGAAGAATGAAATTAGGAAGTAGTTAAGTAGCAGAATACTTTTCTTTTCTCTCTCTATATTTTCTCTCTAGAGTTCAGTGAATTCGTAAGAAATAATGAAGGAATGAGCTGCTATTTATAGAAAAATGGAATGCATAGTAACTAATCCATGAACGGTCCAGATTGATTACTTTAATCTGACGGCCCATATTTAAAGAAAAATCTTTTAAATAAAATATAATATATTCTATTTATAGAATAACTTTAATAAAGTATTCTGTTTTATATAAAAAGATGTTTCTGTTTTATTGCGTTAATAATACGAATAAAACAAAACTTCATTATCGCTAAATAATTCATATTATTAACTTACAATAATTGAATCAAACTGAGTGACTTCTCACATAAGCATTAATAATCAATACCGTGTACTACTATGCAACCACACGTATTACTGTACTTTTACTACCGAGTAGTTCAACAGTATCAATGGTAAAACTTCCGCCGTTATTTTTAATAAAATATTTTTGTCTTTTTCTCAATCCGACAATAATTCCGTTGTGGGGTCCACCAATGATTGTGCCGTTGTACGAATATTCCCTGTTAAAACGAATATTCCCCGACCAATCGAATATTATATAACAACTTGCGTACTTTATAAAATTTATAAATATTACCCACAACTATAACATTATATCAAATTAACTCCATAATATTCAAAAATGATATTTATAGAAAATTCATCTTTATTTATAAAAGTTGGGGTCTTACAACCTCCCCTTCTTATGAAATTTCGCCCTAGAAATTTGGGTACGTACCTGGTATGTCGAAGAGGTAAGGATACCTTAACTTCATTTGAGATTCTAACTCCCAAGTCATTTCTTCAACATCATGATTTCTCCACAAAACTTTGACTTGAGGTATAACCTTGGAGCGTAGAATATGTTCCTTCTTATCCAAGATTTGAACAGGAACTTCTTCATACGTCAAATCCTCCGCTATTTCATCCGGTTCTAACTTAACAATGTGGTTCGGGTCTTCCACATATTTACGTAACATGGATATGTGAAAAACATTATGAACACGAGACATACTTGGCGGTAAAGCGAGTCTATAAGCTACAGTTCTTACTCGATCAAAGATTAAAAATGGATCGATGAATTGAGGATTGAGCTTTCCTCTCTTTCCAAATCTCGTAACTCCTTTCCATGGAGCAACACGTAAGAACACATGATCTCCTATATCAAATTCCACGTCCTTTCGATGAAGATCAGTATAACTCTTTTGTCGATCTTGTGAGGTTTTTATACGTTGTCGGATCGTTTGAATCTTTTCTGTAGTCATACGTACCAACTCCGGTCCCAACAACGTTGCTTCACCCACCTCATCCTAGCATACTGGAGAACGACATTTTCTTCAATACAACGCTTCGAATGGAGCCATGCCAATACTTGCTTGATAACTGTTGTTGTAGGAAAACTCCACCAATGATAAGAACTTGTCCCAACTTCCCTTGAAGTCAAGGACACAGAGTCTTAATAAATCTTCCAGAGTTTGAATAGTCCTCTCTGATTGTCCGTCCGTCTGAGGATGATATGCCGAACTAAATCGTAAATCCGTGCCCATAGCTTTTTGTAAGCTAACCCAAAATCGTGAAGTAAATCTTGGGTCTCGGTCAGAAACTATGGATACTGGCATACCATGCAGTCTTACAATCTCGTTTATGTACATACGAGCAAGACGTTCAAGTGTATAAGTTTCTCGTATCGGTAAAAAATGAGCAGACTTGGTCAATCTATCAACAATGACCCAAATCACATCAATACCTTGAGAAACCTTTGGAAGACCGGTAACACAATCCATGGTAATGTGCTCCCACTTCCATTTTGGAATTTCAAGTGGTTGCAATGGACCTTTTGGTACTTGATGCTCTGCCTTGACTCATTGACAAATTAGACACCTTGAGATAAACAACGCTATCTCTCGCTTCATATTCCTCCACCAAAATGTATAACGAAGATCATGATATATTTTGGTACTCCCAGGATGGATTGCAAACACTGTGTTGTGCGCCTCCATTATGATTTCATACTTTAAATCAGGGTCGTTAGGAACACAAAGTCTGGAGTTGACTCGAAGTATTCTTTCTTCATCGATTCTTGCTTCCGGCATAGCACTTTCTTGCACTTTCTTCCTCATACGCATCAGCTTCAGGTCTGTAGCTTGAGCAGCTTTAACTTTATCGATTAAAGTTAGTTCTACTCGTATATTCGTCATCATCACATGGGTCCCTGGAGTCTTTAACTCTATCTCTATCCTTTGCAAGTCACACAAAATGGGCCTTTGTGTTGACAATATCGCACTCGTACTTATATATGATCTTCTACTCAATGCGTCAGCTACCACGTTCGCTTTTCCAGGATGGTATTGAATGGTATGATCATAATCTTTCAACAGTTCAAGCCAGCGTCGTTGTCGCATGTTGAGTTCCTTTTGAGTGAAAAAATATTTGAGGCATTTATGATCCGTAAAGATCTCCACCTTCTCCCCATATAAGTAATGCCTCCAAATTTTAAGTGCAAAGACAACAGCTGCCAACTCTAGATCATAAGTAGGATAATTTCTCTCATATTCCTTGAGTTGTCTTGATGCATATGCTATGACTTTTCCATGTTGCATGAGAACGCATCCCAACCCTTTGCTCGAAGCATCACTGTAGATGACAAATCCCTCCGAGCCAGATGGTATTATTAGAACAGGTGCTGAAATGAGTCTCCTCTTGAGTTCTTGAAAACTCTTATCACATTCTTCGCTCCAACCGAACTTTGTATCTTTCCGAGTCAGCTGAGTTAGTGGAGTAGCAATTCGAGAAAATCCTTCCACGAATCTCCGATAATAACCAGCTAAACCGAGAAAGCTACGTACTTCGGTTACTGATTTAGGTTGCTCCCAGCTTTGAATAGCTTCAATCTTTGTCGGGTCAACAGATATTCCACGACTTGATACTACGTGCCCAAGGAATGCTACCTCCTCCAGCCAGAACTCGCATTTCTTCAACTTGGCATAAAGCTTGTATTCACGAAGCTTTTGGAGTACCAGCCTCAAGTGTTGCTCATGATCTTCACGACTTTTGGAATAAATAAGGATGTCATCAATAAAGACGACCACAAAGTGATCCAAATATTCCTTGAATACCCGGTTCATCATATCCATGAAGGCAGCAGGAGCATTAGTCAATCCAAAGGACATGACTAGGAATTCATAATGCCCGTACCGAGTTCTGAAAGCCGTCTTTGGAATATCCTCAGTTCTAACCTTCAGCTGATGATATCCAGAACGAAGATCGATCTTTAAAAAGAATTGTGCTCCTTGCAACTGGTCAAACAGGTCATCAATATGTGGTAATGGGTACCTGTTTTTGATGGTGACATGATTCAACTCCCGATAATCAATACAAAGTCGCATACTTCCATCTTTCTTCTTCACGAATAGAACAGGAGCACCCCAAGGAGAAGTACTAGGATGAATAAAGCCAATGTCTAACAATTCCTGCAGTTGGATCTTTAACTCCTGAAGATCAATAGGAGCCATTCGATATAGGGATTTGAAAATGGGTTTTGTACCGGGTTTAAGGTCGATACAAAATTCAATTTCACGCTCTGGGGGTAGGCCAGGAAGTTCTTCAGGGAATACGTCAGAGAATTTATTAACAATAAAAATATCATTCAAAACTGACGTATTTTTGTTTAGATCCGTGACATGAGCTAAGAAAGCTTGACATCCGTTTTTTAATAAACGAATAGCTTTATGGCTTGAGATGACAGCGATTGATTTTAATGGTTTGGTTGCTTGAATTCGCATAATAGGTTGATTAGGAATATGAAAGCTAACAATCTTACATAAATAATCAATTTTTGCATGATGAGTAGTTAACCAATCAATCCCTAGAATCACGTCAAATGCAAGTATTTTTAACGAAATCAGATCGACAGGTTATGTGTGGGTACCAACTTGAACCAAACAAGACTTATAAACCGTGGATGTAATGAAAGTTTCTCCCAATGGAGTTTCAACAGATAAGTCAAAGTCTAATTTCTCCGGAGTCAAATTTAATCGATGAGCGCAAGTAGGAGAAATAAAAGAATGGGTAGAACCGGTATCAAATAAAGTATAGACTTCGTTAGAGTTTATGATAAGCTTACCCGTGATGACCTCATTCGGATTCCTTGTTTTCTGGGAGGTCATAACAAACGCTCCCTCTTGTACTACCAGTTTTGACTTTTCTGGGACGACCTTTGGTGCCTCCATCCTGGCTGAACTTGATTTTGGTAAACGACAAAATCGAGCTAAATGACCTTCTCTTCCACAATTATAACATGCTTTAGAGGGTATCACGCAGTTTGGACTGATGTGCCCCTCCCCTCCGCATTTGAAATATATGATAGGTGGTCGTTCTCCTTCCTTAACAACGGGTGCTGATGCTGACGTCTTTCCATCATTGTTGAATCTCCTCTTCTTGAAATGACCATTCTTATTATTTTGGCCCTGAATACCACCGAAGTGGTTACCATTTATGGCCTGTTGATTCCCACCACGCTTGTTATCACCGCTTCGATGATTGCTCTCACTGGTATTATCATTTTGCCGACTGCTATCTTTTGGTTGCGTTGACTCGTTATCGCGCTCCACTAACTGAGCCCTATTCACAACATCTAAATACAAACACAGTTTATGAGAAATAAGATGTTGACGTATCTCTGGTTTCAAACCTCGCAAAAACATTCGCGTCATTTGCTCTTCATTATCCACCAAGTGGGACGCAAATAGGGACAACTCAACAAATTTAGCCTCATACTGCGACACTGTCATATTATTCTGCTCCAATTTGATGAACTCCACCTCCTTCATGTGTTGAACACTTTCAGGAAAGTATTTGTCAATGAACAACTCTTGGAACTTCTCCCAAGACATCTTCAGTGCGGCAGGTTGAGTACGCTTAATCGATTCCCACCAGTAATCTGCCTCTCCTCGCAACATAAAGGCGGCAAAGGGAACCTTTTGCTCCTCGGAGCATCCCAAGATATCAAATATCTTGGTGATCTACTTTATCCATGTTTCCGCTATAAGTGGTTTTGGCTCTCCCTTAAACTCCGGTGGTCCCAGCTCTTTGAACTGTTTAGCGGTGACCATTTGAGAGTTTTCAGTGTTTCCACCTACATTTTGAACAGGAGCCGCTCTCGCCTGCTGTTGCATGAACTGCATAAAGCTTCTGAACATTCCATCATTCATTATTTGGTCAGTATTGTTGTTTGCATGAGGATTGTCGCCTTCCAGATGCACATTATCCCGATTATTGATATGTGGTGAATCAACAGTCGCCTGTGGTCCATTGCTATTCTCAACATTCTCGGATGCCATTTTCAGATACTGCCACAAAATAAAAGTTAATTGATATGTCATATATTATCCTTATATTCTGACCGACCAATTAAATTCCATGCAAATAAACTTAGGTAGGTCATACTAGCGAAGGAATTCCCCGTCTCTCCCTTCCTAGTTCTATTCTCGCATCTTAGCCAAGGATCATATCCCTAAGCTCTGATACCAACTGTGACGCCCCCAAAATTAGGTATACATCACCCATCTTGGGTCGTCAGATACATGGTACAGAATACAAATACAACTTACTAATACAACTGTCGTGTACAATACGACAAAACATAACTGTGAGTTTGAATACAATTATTGTCTACTAGAGACTATACAAATTCAAAAGGAGTCCTCATTACAATTATTGTCACAATATTTAACAGAATAGTGAGAACTACTAATATTATCATCTGGTCCATCACTCCGTTCCCCGACTTGTCCCAGCTATATTCTCATTTCTTGAAGAGAACAGTGAAAGAAAGGGTGAGCTCAACTAGCCCAGTAAGAAATATTATGACTAAGATAATGCAGAATAAATTATCATTAGCCTTCAACAGTGTTAAACTGATAAAATATAACAAACATCAAGTTTAACTGTAGCGGAACAATCAATCCATTAAAAGAGTCAAGTAGAAAATAAAATCTACTATCTTCTATGATTTATAAGATTTTTCAACACTGTTATCGCTGAGACTCAGCTTAATAAAATAATCCACATCATCGAATCATCCCTGCACTACGGCCAAGGATATTCGTGTATTCATTAATGGTCATGATCATGCCAACAACTGTCCATCAATGCATTACGGGCCAATGAGGACTTTTACCACATCATTTGTAACATTACGGTCATGATTATACCGAATAATCCCTGGTCATAATCATACCAAGTCCATCTATGCACTACAGGCCACAGATGACTTTCAACATTTTATAAACATGAGGATGATGACAATGATATAAGAATTCAATAAAACAAGTTCAAGAATTAATTTATCCAAGAATTAACAACGTCCAAATTGTCAACATGATACTGCTTTGTGGAGTAAAATTTAAGAATGCTTAGAAGAATATTTTCATGAAAAGATACTGGATGAAACGCAATTATCAAGGATATTCCACAAATTTCATGGAGTATAGAAGTCAAAACTTAACCAACTGAGTATAATAAAGAATGGAATAACAAAAAAATCACCATGCATGCGATAGACCACACAGACAGGTTATTCCAACAGAATAATAAATAATGGAACCAGGTCCGGCGTAAAACGCACAGACAGGATATTCTAACAGAATAATAATGAAGACGGAACCAGGTCCGGTGTAAAACACACAGACAGGATGTTCTAACAGAATAATAATAAAGACGAAACCAGGTCCGGTGTAAAACACACAGATAGGATGTTCCAACAGAATAATAATAAAGACGGAACCAGGTCCGGTATAAAACACACAAACAGGATGTTCCAACAGAATAATAGAAGAATGTCACCAAGTATAGGGTAGACCGCGTATACAGGTTATTCCAACAGAATAATAAGAAATGGAATAACAACAGTTCTCTTCATGAATAAGAAAGAATAACACCCCTTACCGTTTTAGATAATAACTGAAATAAGGAAGTAGTTAAGTAGCATAATACTTTTCTTCTCTCTCTCTATAGTTTTTCTCTCTAGAGTTCAGTGAATTCGTAAGAAATAATGAAGGAATGAGCTGCTATTTATAGAAAAATAGAATGCATAGTAACTAATCCATGAACGGTCCAGATTGATTACTTTAATCTGACGGTCCATATTTAAAGAAAAATCTTTTAAATAAAATATAATATATTCTATTTATAGAATAACTTTAATAAAGTATTCTGTTTTATATAAAAAGATATTTCTGTTTTATTACGTTAATAATACGAATAAAACAAAACTTCATTATCGCTAAATAATTCATATTATTAACTGACAATAATTGAATTAAACTGAGTGACTTCTCACATAAGCATTAATAATCAATACCGTATGCTACTATGCAACCACACGTATTACTGTACTTTTACTACCGAGTAGTTTAACAGTATCAATGGTAAAACTTCCGCCGTTATTTTTAATAAAATATTTTTATCGTTTTCTCAATCCGACAATAATTTCGTTGTGGGATCCACCAATGATTGTGCCGTTGTACGAATATTCCCTGTTAAAACGAATATTCCCCGACCAATCGAATATTATATAACAACTTGCGTACTTTGTAAAATTTATAAATATTACCCACAACTATAACATTATATCAAATTAACTCCATAATATTAAAAATGATATTTATAGAAAATTCATCTTTATTTATAAAAGTTGGGGTCTTACAACATGAATTAGATCCTGAGTCAAATACTTGTGTCAGATGACATTGATACTGAGGAGGAAGAGTTATTGACCGAATCTGACACTGAATCTGATGCAGAAGATGGTTATGAATCTGCAACACATATACAAGATGATTCTGAATCAGACACTTGAACAAATGAAATGTATGTTTAGCATTACATGTTTTTTATATCATTGTCATGTTTATATACTTAACTATTTAAATGCAATTTTTGTTTATTGTCATTTTATATATTCATATATACATGTTTATATCACTGTCATGTTTATTGTCATTTTATATATTCATATATACATGTTTATATCACTGTCATGTTTATTGTCATGTTATATATTCATATATACATGTAATCAAATATAACTCATATATACATCTTGAAATTTGTAATATATAGATGGCTTCTAAAGCAGCGCAGAAAAAGCGAGGGTTGGGTAGGGGACCTAATTATGTGCCCAAGGCCCCTACTAATTCGGATGATCGAATTTTTATTCAGATTCGCCCTCCTCCGAATAGCGCGTACGTCTCGCATCATTTATATATAAGCATTTTAGATTCCATTTATACAAGATATATAGAACTTAGATGTAAATTGCTTTAATATATCTACTTATCGTTGATGTAAATTGTTGTATACTATAATGATTTTTCAGATAATAAGATTGTCAAGTGCATATCACAACTGTGCTTACAAAATTGGCCTACACCTGTGATTACGTGGGCGAGCACACCTATCGCCCACAAGGATGCTGTTTGGGATGAATTTCAAGTGTGTTTTTTTTAATTATGACAGATAATATAATGTTCTAATTAAGGATAATTGTTTAGTTATGTTATTATTGTTGTTTTATTTGCAGAAAAGGTATAGATGGGAGGACGCGCATGCTTCAGTGATTCAGACATTATTTTGGCAGAAGTGCGCCATCCGCACCAAGGATAATTTTAACAAAGAACGATAAAAAGCCCTTCACAATGCCGAGATCGACCATCTAGGCCAGGGAGAGGATTACATGCACGAGCATAGCCCCTGGTGGTGCACCCAGTCCATATGGGCTGAGATATGCTACCAATGGAGAGCTGAGAGCTGGGTGAAAAGACGAAAGACTGCCGCCACCAACAAATCCTCGGGCGTACTCGATGGTGAAAAGGCTAAAGGAACATACAAGGGCGGCAGTATTTCACAGTTGCAGCATATAACTGCCATGGTACGTATTTATAAGTTTTAATATGTTTACAATCACGAATTATAGAAAATATATCACATTTTTACTTAGTAATATTGTGCTATTTTTTGTATAAGAGTCTCAGTCTCAAGGTCAGCCGATCCATTGGTTGGATGTGTACGTGGCCACCCGTGATGGTCTGCCTGATGCTATCCAGATAGCGGTAATAAGTTTTAACAACTTGATTTTGTTTATCAATGCTTACAGAATTTATTTTTAACTATTTAATTGTTAACATGATGACATGATACTTATAAGCGTTTATTAAATGAGTGTTATCCTGAAGGCACTCCACGTCCACCTATTGATCAAGAGTTATGGGAGAGGGCGTCTATTGTGAAGAAGAACTACATTAAAGGTCAAGGACAACGACGACGCCCATCCTTCAGTGGCTCAGGCTGCTCTTCAACCCAGTCTTTATAGTCATCGAGTCATCTAGCTGTTCATACTCCGGCTGACTATGTGAGAGCTATATGTCGAGATCGAGATCTTCTGAAGATACTGGGCGGGCATCTGGGGGCTCTGAGTCCTGATGAGCTGAAGCTGAAGAGTAGCGACGGCGGCAGCAGCAGGATGGCATGGGGATGGCAACGAGGTATAAAATTAATTTGTTGTATATATTATCGTAATATATACTAGTATCAATATAGTTACTATATTTGTAACTTATTTTATTATTTTGTTAATTACATGGTGATCAAGGAGGCGATGATGCTTGACGTACCTGCTTTAGTGTTGTTTTGTAGTTATTTGATAAGCTTGTACTTGTATAGTCATTCTGCAAAACAGTGATATATGTTACTTAAACAATATTAGATTTGTTTATATTTATTCAATTCATATTAATTTTTAAGGTTTATATACTAGTTTGGTGTATGTGTCCGTGGACGATGGATGTTTATATTATTGTGCATGTTGTTTATATTGTTGTGATTGTGTGTTGGGATAAAGCAGGTACAAAATAGGTACAGGTTTTTGAGAATTCTGCTAAACAGCAAAAATCTATTTTTCATTTTATACAGATCAGCGACCGCATGCGGTCGCTGATATTTATTAGCGATGACTAAACATTTGAGTGTATCAGCGATCGGATGCGGTCGCTGATAGCAGTCGCTGCCACGTGGACCACGTCAACTTTGGCCCTGGACCATGTTGACTCAGCTTAGCGACCGCATTTGTCTTTTCGGTCTCTCATATCGGTCGCAGATAGGTCGGTCGCTAGTAGTGGTCACTGATATGCATCCCAACGACTAGATTTTGTGCGACGATTATCAACGACCGCACTCGGTCGCGGATGGCTATCTGTGACCGCATGCGGTCGCTGATAGACGGTCGCTGATAAGCCTTTTTCTTATAGTGATATGAGGCAGAGCAGTCTGCTGTTGCTGTAGACCTTGGGGAAACCTTACCACATGGTCTAAGGTTATGATTAAGCGTCATACACGTAGTAAGAAGGTTAAAACAGAACTATGATATGTAATCGATAAATTCAAAGCTTGAATGATTAGTAAGCGATGAACATTGTATATTAGAACGTAGTGAGCATGATGAATAGTAAACATGTGTTGTGAAGGTTAACACTTGTAATTTATGATATTTGCATGGTATCTTAAGACTTGTGCTAAAATAATAAGTCTAACTAAAATGCGTGCTATGTTAGAACGTGAATGTTAGTATATCTAATAGATGATGGTTCTAAACCTATATGTAGGTGAACGTGAGTTAATATTATAGCTTACGCTCGAGGTAAGTTTCTAAACCTATCTTTTTCAATTGAGCAAGTTCTTTAACTCTATTTGTGAGGGCCCCGAATCCAGGTCCTAAATTATCTCAGATCCGGTTCGATCATTCTATACAACTATTACTATTTGCGAAAGATATAAACACAAATTATTTATAAAATACATACACTCACTATTCCCCAAGGTCGAGTAACCTTAACTTAATACACATTTCATTAACTTTTCTAACATATAACATTATTAGCATACAATACTTATACAATTTAGATGCACACATATCCTAACACTGGAACTTTCTTTAATCTTTCCTTGTATCCGACGCATTCGCCTTAATCTGCAATGTTTTATCATGATATAGCAAGGGTGAGCATAAGGATTGCCCAGCAAGTTTAAATTCAACAATATAACGATATATCATGATTGAAGAGTTTGAATAATAAGCTGGCTATAATTCAACAATATAATTATGTACTAGCAGGAACAAGTTTATGACTGAACAAGTATATAACATGAACAAATATTTCTGAACCGAAGGGTAATGAAGGTGATCAGCCTTTCATACCTGACTTATACATGCAATATGTACAGAGTACAATTATACATGACAATCAGCAATGATTAACCATAAGCATATCCGAATGAAACATTCTTAATAGAGTTAAGTAAAAACAAACTTGCCTGAACCGTTGATTACCGCAACACAATTTATAACGCTTTATCCGAAGACCTAATATTAGTAATACAGATCTCCAATATTAGAATAATATCATCACAGTATAATATTACTATATATATAAACATAGAATAACCTAAACACATAACATATAACCCTGTCAGTCTATAACACACATAAGACTCGGTATCAAGTCAAACTATTACAGTCTATCTTGATTCCGACAAAATTCTGAAGTCCCGACGGTCTAGTCAGACTTTTATCGAGTCTAAGTTCAATTAAACTCTGCCTAACACTTAACAATTATCTCAGATAATTTTAATATCAGTCAAAAATATTTTTCTAAGTCTCATAATAATTTTCACATAATTATTATCATTTATCGCGAATTTTCAATCATTAAAAACGTATTTAAATAAATTAAATACCACATAATTTCTTTATCATTAATATTTATTTATTAACAAATATTAATGAAATACATCATTTATTATAATATATTTATAATATCACAAAGTATTTTTAATACTTTAAAATCACCTTTATATGATTTTTAAACCGTTGAATCCATTATCCGATAATTGCTATTAATATTAAAATATTAATATTTTCATGGTAAAATATCAAAAGTTATATTTTATAACCTAAAATATTTTTTTCTAACACTTAAATCATTTTTATATGATTTTTAAATCATTAATTCTATTTTTCCTTAATTTATATAATATATTCATTAAATAAACTAATTACCATTAATATTAATTATTTAAAGAAATTCATCACAAAATATTAAAAGTCACTCAAAATAACTTAAAATATTTTATTATACCATAAAATTATTTTCATGATTTTTTATGTATTAAAATCATTTTCAAATCATTTATTTAATATTATAATTAAATAAATTAAATACCACTTATATTCCAAAAATATTAAATATTTATGAAATATACTTAAAATAATTAAAAATTATTTTTCAGATTTTAAAATAATTTTTCAGAATTTATTATGTATTTTTAATAATTAAAAACCATTTATTTCAATTTATTTATTAATTTCCAGAAATTAGAAATTAATTATTAATAATAAAACCGTCGCTAAAGGTAGCTTTGGTGACACAACCATTGCTAAAAGAGTTCTTCAGCTGTTCTTGAGAGTTCATGTCAGACACCAAGGTTGCTACTTTGACCGATTTTTAAACTATGATCTTGTTTCTTTCTGGGTTGGAAATCATGCTAAAGTTGTAGTACGTATATAATAGTATATGTTCATACAACAAATAGGTCATACAACATTACACCTAGAAGATCTGAGCCTTCAAAATATCTGACAACGCTGTTCTTCATTTTCTAGGTTTTCCAGAAAATAAAGAACAGTCGAGGTACTAGTTTTCGATCCTCATAACGTGAATCTTGTAATTTGTTTTGGTGAACCATTGGTTCAATACTGTAGATCACATATCAGGGTACATTACTATAACAACCGAGCATCATAACAACAATAATTCGAAGAGATCTAAACGGTCAAAGTACTGACAGAAAAATGTGTTCTTGAAGAATCTGGGTTACCCAGATTGTTCTTCAGGCATAATGGTCAACTATAGTTTGACCGGATACCACTTCGATTCTGTTATGGATATAGTTGATATAAAGGCTTAAAGGTGCAGTACTCATGTCACACTACAAGTATGTAACAACAACATATCCAAACAACTTAAAAATCAGTACGATTCAAGCCCTGCAAAACCGCTGTTAGACAACACCTGGGTTTCTGGGTTGCCCAGAAACCCATTTTCGTGATCGGTCAACTACTTTGACCACTTATATCTCACGATCTAGACAAGTTATGACACCATTTCCAGTTCCAGATCAAAGACAACATGACATAGAACATATCTAAAACAAAAAGTACATTAAACATATAACACACACAGATCTATGAGGTCTGACATATGGTTGTCAGACGCATTTTTCCAACTTTTCCAGATTTGATAAATCTTTAGATTCGAGCATCAAGATGATATGGATCTGAGTTTTTACAGCCCAGATCATCCAATGACACTCTAATACACAACTTAAAACAATAAATTACATAATCTAACAAGATCTAGCGAATTAGGTTTCATACCACTTTGAAGCTTTGATCTTTAATTCTGACTTTGATGATCTTATCTTGTTGTATGATTACATGATCTAGGCTTGTTTTCTCACACTCTCTTACTCTAACTCTCGAATTTCTAGAGAGAAAAAGTGTTGGACAAGAATGAGAAAAATGAGCATCCTCGCTCTCTTTAATCTTTCTAATATTTGATACAATGAATCTAATGCTGCAAGTTGGCACTTAAAAATCTGATCTTGGTAGATTTTATCACATGGCTAGGGCTAGGTTTTGGTGAACCACTCCTCCTAAAGTCAATACTTATACATCAACTTAATAAAATATAAAAAGGGCACAATAGTCATTTCTTTTTATTTCTAGAATTTCTATTAGTTGCAAACCCTTAGGGTTTAGGATTTGGGTGAATTTAGGGTTTGGAGCATTCTTAGGGTTTAGGGTTTGAAACCCTTAGGGTTTACACATTTAATTTTTTTAAAATTTCCAATTTAGGTTTTTAAAAATAGAAAATTATTATTTCTAACTTATAATTAGAATTTTCTAATTATATAAAATTTTCTTAATCATAACTTAAATATTCCTAATTAGGATTAATATTTCCTAATTACAATCGCTAATTAATCAATTAGGGTCAAAATGGTCATTAGGGTTTATAACCCACGAATTAGGGTTTCTAATAGAAAATTAATTTTTCTAAAATAGAAATTAGGTTTTCGTAATTAGATTAGGGTTTTCTAATTACTTAACTTAAAAATTAGAATTAATATATCCTAATAACATTAAAACTATTTAAATTAACAATTAGGTTTTTCTTAATTATAAATTAGGATTTCCGGAACCGAAATTAGGGTTTCAAATTAGGAATTAGGGTTTTTAACCAATTTGTTAAGATTAACGCTAATTAATCTTTTAATTATTACACTTACGCCATTAAGTTCCTGATTTAGGGTTTCATGCACCGAATTAGGGTTTCAAAATCCCAAAACTGAATTAGGGTTTCCAGAACCGGTTTTAGGGTTTCTTATTAAACACTAGGGTTTTCTAACCGAACGTTGACGTTGTTAATATATACTTAGGGTTTGTTACAGATATCGATTATCTGGTCAACCCTTGACCCTTAACCACATACTGTACACATATACACAGAACATATTTACGTATTTCTTAATCGTGAATAATTCACCTAAATTATTCACAGAATTTTGAAACCCTCAAAATTCCATCTTAAAAATAACACACGCATACACTATTTTTCTATTTAGGTTCTAATTTTGAACCTTTAATCAATTAATTAAAATTTTAAAAATATTCAAATTCTCGGGTTGTCACATTCCCCTTCTTCTAAAAATTTCGTCCCCGAAATTTACCTTACACCTTACACCTTACTCCTTACTCCATACACCATACACCATACATACACAGCATCTCATGCCACCCAATACACCACTCTCAAGAGTAAAAGTTTTCAAATTGTACTGAGGGGTCATATAGATCATGAACTACTGAGGTTTATAGGTATTACTACCTGCTACCTATTTCAATTAAGAAATAGGTACTCTACCCCGTACAAAGGTTAACAGTATGTTTACAATCACAAAGAAGGTAAACTGCTGATGCGGGTACTTTAGATGATCAATCTATTGTACCTTAGTAATCAGAATGACTATATGTGTTCTTAGATTAGAATATTTTATCCAATTAGTATATCCCCATTTTCTGGGGTTGTTCACCTCAGACTTATCATAGGATTCCGCACCGAAACAATTTGGATCGGGAAATTTATTTCAATGAACACTTAGAGTTTTCATAACATTAGTCTAGCTGAATCGAATAGCATAGACTCATATCAATAATTCAATTCAATTGAATTATTTAAGTGTAGCCAAACCCGTTGGCAAATTAAAATTTTAAAAAATATTTTTGAGAATGACGTCATGATGTCGTACTGTATTAA